>VBSM01001562.1:7286671-7415824 GCA_008086735.1 Cheirogaleus medius
CTTAATCCAGGATAGCATAAACGGTGCTAATTCACTGTCGTTTCTTAGAATTGCAACTCTAACATTTTTACATAGAGACAGTCTACCAGTGTTCAGAAATTGTGGTGGATTTCAACAGGATGATTTTTTTTTAAGAGACAGGTTCTCACTCTCACTCAGGCTGGAGTGTAGTGATCATAGACCACTGCAGCCTTCAACTCCTGGGCTCAAACAGTCCTCCTGCCTCAACCTCCCAAGTAGCTGGGGTTACAGGTATGAGCAGCCACACCCAGCCCAACAGAATGATTTTTTTACTTGGATTTGTGCCCTTTAAAAAAATTAAAGAGAGTTTCTCTTAGATCCTGGTCTCCCCAAAAAAGGAGAGAAAAAAAATCCCTATAGAACTTTAATTTGTATACATCCATAAAACAGTAGTTTAAAAATATTGAGGTTCACTGTTTCCCTTTGCTAATGCAATAAGTACATTATTTTCAAAGGGTAGAATCAATTATACTACTAATGTATGGAATATTAAATGAATTGTCGGTATCAGGATCAGCATAAACACTTGAACAGACTCTTCAGTTTCCATACCTTCATGAGAATCATAAATGCTCATGTAAAACCAGTAATTGGCACTTTGCAATAAAGTGATCGTGTACCCTGGATTGAGTGGGAAACAAGGACTGATTGATCAAGTTAGAGGTAACTTCTTGTTCCAGAGTACCACCAGGGGTGCAAGTGAAGGGACTGTAGACAATTCGTACTTTAGATATTTGTTGGAGCCCTACCCCTTGTGAAGTATTGTGTTCTATTTTGGATACTTCTTACTTAAAAAGATACGAAAATTTCTTACGTGAAGTGATTAATTTTAGTTCATTTCAGCCAACTTTCATTAGTCCACTGCTTTATATCAGACTCCGTGCTAGGACTCATGGCCAGAAAGATGACTTCCCCCAGGGACTTTTACAGCCTATGTTGAATTTAGTAATGGGAGTCTCAGTCTTTAAGAAATCCATGATAAATTGTACAATCTGGTTGGGAAAGATAAGACACATGAGCTGGAGAAGATTGTCCTAAAAATTTTGGTATCTAAATAGGCATGTAAAATTATTCTATAAGTATTAAGGATGAGCTGTAAAATGACTAGGTTTTAGCTCATACTGCTACTTTCCTGTGTGTTTGTTACTTGATAAATTACGCAAATCTAGATAGATGTGTTAATCACTGTCATTGGCTTTCTTTGGAAAAAGCCTGCATCTGGAAAGATGCCCACTACGAAAGATAAGGGAGTAATTTCAAAACAGGTTTTAATCATGAACTTTGATTATATTGGTTTTGTCTCTTGAAACACTTTCCCATATAGCCTATGTGAAATAATCATAATAAAAATATATTACTTATGAGGAACCATAATTTATGCCTTACCACTTGCTATTTTAGTAAGTTCTTTATTTTCATCCAGCAGTACTTTAGTTTATTGTGTTTTTCTTTTATTATGTAATTTTTGTGCCTTTATAAGTCCAAACTTACTGAAAATATTCCTTCCCATGGTTATGAAAATCTCTTCTGACATCTGCTCAAATAAATGGACTCATTGAATCTTACCTTGAATCTCAGACTGATGCACTGATGGGAATTTTTCACTTATTGTCAATTTGTCAATGACTGCACAAGCAGCAAAGTCAGTTTAAAAAAGAAAAGCACCAAATAAGGAATCAGAAAATCCAACTAGACTTTCACAAGAATTGCTATTATTTTGAGACCTGTGGTAAACAACTCAGCTTTTAAAGTTCCAACTCAGATTGTCAACAGATGAAAAGTGTCAGTCTGAAATCTTCTGATAGTATATTGGCAAGTGTCAGTCTTCCAAAATGTTGTTCGGAACTCTGAATACAATTTTCCATAGAAGCAACATAAATCCATTAATCTGCTGTCCTACGGTGTAACAGAAGTATATCAGTTTCATGGGAAAATGGTTCTCCTTCTCCTCTAAGCTACTCAACAGCAGGGACTTTGTCTTTTTGCATGACTTAATCTTGACCCATAGTGATTCTAGATATCTTAAATGAATGAATGAGTTTTGAATTTCAGTTTTGCAGCGCCTTCACATATTACTCTTGGATAATCTTTTCTCTGCTTATACCCATCCTATGTCCTTTTGTAAACTGCCTTTGTAAACTGGTCTGAGACCCTCAATACCATTTATCATGCATGTTTCAATGAAAAAACCTCATTTTGCCTTTTTAAAAAATTGCCTTTGTAATACAACTTGCTAGATAAATAATTCATTATATCAAATTCCTTAGGAAATACATTAATTAGAAGATTTAAAACAGATTGATTCATATTCATTTTAAACTATATTGCCTGGATTATAACCATAATGAAGTGAGATTCATAATGTTCTTTCTCAAATTATTAATAAGCAGCCATCAAGCACCAAGACTAACTTGACCAGGCTTTGAAAGTGTGACATTGAGCAAACTTTCTATCTCCTTTCCTTTTGGGAATTAGTATACCCTTTGTATACTCAGCTGAAGAGTTGAAGACAAAAGTAGATGTAATTTAAAGCACATGAAGTTTTTCAAAGGAGAAATGTTACTAAAATGCTAAGAGTATCATTAGTATAATACTATAAAATTATGTAATTTTTTGTGGGGGGACAGAGTCTCTCTGTCACCCAGGCTAGAGTGCTATGGCATCAGTCTAGCTCACAGCAACCTCGTACTCTTGGGCTCAAGCAATCCTCCTTCCTCAGCCTCCCAAGTAGCTGGGAGCACTACTCCGCCAGGCTAATTTTTTCTATTTTTAGTGGTGGTAGGGTCTCCCTCTTGCTCAGGCTGGTCTTGAATTCCTGAGCTCCAGCAATCCTCCTGCCTTGGCCTCCCTGAATGCTAGGATTACAGGCATGAGCCACTGCACCCAGCCAAAATTACATAAATGTTAAGAGTAATAGAACAGGAAATTTTGTAGCATGTTTTGACCTAATAGGTACAGTAAACCTTTGCTTGGTTTTATACTGTAGATAGAAATATTCTTACATATTTTCTAGTCCCTTCCCCAACCTCAGGTAATCACTGTGGTAAAATTTGAGTAAATTATAATTTTTAAATTTTTATGTGAAATAATTGTGAATTCACATGCAGTTGTAAGAAATAGTACAGATAGATCTTGCATACCCTTTACCTAGTTTTCCCCAATGGTAACACCTTGCAAAACTGTAGTACAATGTCACAATCATGATATTGACATTGATACGATCAAGGTACAGAACATTTCTAGCACCAAAAATATCTCTCATGTTGTTCTTTTTCAGCCATGCTCCCACATTTCTCCTACCCTTACCCCCTCCTAAATCCCTGGCAACCATTAATTGTCCTTTGTTTCTATAATTTTGTCATTTTAAAAATGTAATATAAATAGAATCACACAGAATGTAATTTTGGATTTTTTTCCCCTTAGCATTATTCTGTATCCCAGGTTGCTACATGTGTCAGTAGTCTGTTCTGTTTTATTACTGAGTAGCATTCCATAATGTGAATGTACCACAGTTTAACCATTCACCTGTTATTTCTAACATACCTATTACAAATAGAGCTGCTATTGATAATGTATGTACAGGTTTTGTGTTACTGTAAGTTTACATTTTGCTGGATAAAATGCCCAGGAATGCAATTTCTGCATTAAATTAAGATTTTTAAAGCTTTCTTTCTAAATTATGTACTGAATTACATGAGACCTCAGTAATTTAGCCATTATTGAAGTGTTAGTGAGTTAAAAGTTTTTAAAAGTTAGATTTATAGTTAGATTTATGTATAGCTTTGATAAATTACAAAAACATGTCTATAGAAATCAAGTCTTTTATCTTTTGTTACTGTTTTACAAATACTGCTTCCTACAAGTTTACCTTATTTTTAGCAAAACCCTATCATTGATTTTAAGTAGAATTCATGAAGTTACTATGTGGCTTAACTTCAGAATTTCTTTGGTTCTGTTATATTTTGTTTTGTTTTAGATAGCAAGTATATTTACTTTCCTGTAACAATACTATAATTTAAAATGTGGTCATTAATGTTGGCTCTTTTAGAATTTCACCTACATATGATCATAGGTAATATTGTTGCAAAAAGTTTATTGTGCACCGTGCTAACAGCCAAAGTGGGGATGTAAAATGAAGACAGTATCCTCCTATGTGATTGGAATAATACATTTGTCAGGTTGAAGCCAAGAAACATATCTGATATTTCTGAAGGTTAGGACTCTTCTTTCTTTCCTAGAAAAAAAGACATTTCTGAATTGACTTTTGAAAGTGATTTTCTCACACATCCCCCACCCCAACCCTATTTTGTATGATTATTTGGCATATCCTTCTGCCAGAGAAAATTGTTGAAATTGAATCTGGTCTAAATAAAGTCTTCATGATTGATAATTTGATTAGTTTCTATTAATGTCTTTTCTACCTTGATGTCAAACATGCTTATTTTCATAGTTTAAAATACCATCAGATTATTTAACTAGTTTTATACTTTGTTCTGTATTACACTCATTCTAATATTTTTATTATCAATACTTCAGTCATGTGAAATCATAGCTGAGAAGATGTTGCCTCTACAATCAATCCTAAAATATAGGTGTATAATAACATTGTTTTTTAATATGGTGCTTTTAAGGATTTGATCTTTTTTCTTTTCTTTTTTCTTTTCTTTTCTTTTCTTTTCTTTTTTCAGACAGAATGTCACTCTCTTGCCTAGGCTAGAGTGCCATGGCATCAGCCTAGCTCACAGCAACCTCAGACTCCTGGGCTCAAGCAATCCTCCTGCCCCGGCCTCCCGGGTAGCTGGCACTAAGGCACGCACCATGCCTGGCTAATTTTTTCTATTTTTAGTTGTTTGGCTAATTTCTTTCTATTTATAGTAGAGATGGGGTCTCGCTCTTGCTAATGCTGGTCTCGAACTCCTGAGCTCAAGCAATCTTCCTGCCTCAGCCTCCCGAGTAGCTGGGACTACAGGCATACGCTACCATGCCTGGCTAATTTTTATATATATAGATATATATAGATATGTATATATATTTTTTAGTTGTCCAGATAATTTGTTTCTATTTTTTTAGTAGAGATGGGGTCTTGCTCTTGCTCAGGCTCGTCTGCAACTCCTGAGCTCAAACGATCCTCCCATCTCGGCCTCCCAGAGTGCTAGGATTACAGGCGTGAGCCACCGCGCCTGGCCGATCTTTTTTCTATATTTGAATAATATATAACCTCAGTGCCCTTTAATTTCACAGAAATATGATCTTTCCAATAAGTTGTATATTTTCCGAAGGCTTTTCTGTAGGTACCTAGTATGTCCTCGTTGACATGTTGAGCCCTTGTTTTTTTTCTTTAAGGTCTAACTCAATGATTGCTCCTTAGTGAAGCCTTCCCTGGCCCTTCTCTCTACCCACTCCAAATTTAAACCTTCCCGCCTGTGCTTGTCACGTAACTCTGTTATGAGCACTTGTCACCTATGAGTTGTTTCTGTGTCTGTTTCCTGGCTATGTTGTGAGAGCCCTGCCCAGGTTAGAACTGTGTCACAGCCATCATTGTAATTCTCTCATCTAGCAATGTTCCTGGCATATAGTAAGCACCAGATGCTTGCTTTGAGTGAATGAATAATTAAATGCTTTGTTTACAACTTTAGTTGTTCCTCTCCCCTCTAACCTTCAGTGACTCCCCATTGTTTATAGGATCACATTCAGACTCCTTAGCCACCTACCATTTAAGGCCCTTCACAATCAAACCCTAATTACTCTCCTTCCTGAACCTTCCACATCAGCAGGACTAGTCTGAGTCTGTACTCACTAGTCCCTGCCTCCCCCAAAGCTGTCCAAATCATTGTCATCCCTTCAAGACCTAGTTCAAATCCTTCCTTCTGTGTGTGTCCTTCTCAAACCACTCTGGCCAACAGTGATCTCTCCTTTTCCAAATGTCTACTTGTTCTCTGGTTTTTAATGATAAGCTCACCATGGTGGCTTTCTGTTGTATTGAATTTCAAAATTTTTATGGTTAACTTTTGTCTATTTCCTTCAAGTAGATTTCCTTCTTGAGGAAAGGGTCCTTGTCTTGTACATTGTCTATCTCAATTGACACATTTCATGTTGTGGTCACTCAAGAAGTAGAGATTGTATCTGTTGGTGATGTTAGAGGGCAAGGTCAACACCTATTTCAAGCATATTGAGATGGACTCAAAAAGGTGCTCTCTCCTGTGTGTTCCACTCAGTATTTATTTGCTAAGCACTTATGTGTCATTCTTTGGTATATGTCATTCAGATTTTTTTGAGACTTCATATGTCAAATAAGCTGTATTAAGGTGGGTTTTGTTTCTCTAAGTTGTCTTTTATTTTTATATAGAACTATCCTATATTGAAAAGAGTAAAAACTGTGGCTGAGAAAACAAAATTTTATTTCTTGAAGTTTTTGTTTTAACAATGAAAAGATTATATGTTTCTGAAGCTACAAAGTTGTGATGTTCAATGTGGTAACCACTGGCCTTGTGGGCTATTTAAATAAATTCAGTTCCTTATTCATACTAGCTAGATTTTAAAAGGTGAATAGTCACATATGACAAGTGGCTATAGTAATAGGTGGATATAGAGCATCTTTGTCATTGTGGAAAGTTCCATTGGAACTCATATAGAGGGTACCTGGGGCTAGTTATAAGTAAAATAATAACATTGTAGATGCTTAACTAAGCAAAATAGCATAGCTTTATGGTTCTAAAACACTTATATTAATATTTATTTAATAACTGTGAAATAGATGGTATGCTACCTTTCACAAAAAAGTTATAATTGATAGAGTTGCAGTGAGGGATAAAAAGAGTTGGTAACTCTTAAAGGGTATTGAAATACACTGTAAGTTCAGTTTCTGGTTCAGTCCTCCATACTGAAACAAACTAGTTATTTAGCAGTAAAAGGGATAAATCTTGTTTTTTAAATACTCACATCACTTTTAATACCAAATATGTGGGGTTTTCCCTCACATTAGGCATCTCCATCTCTCCAGACACCAGTTGAATGTCCTACAGTTCAATTCTGACACTATGCCAAAAAGACACTCATCACTGTGGGAGATTCCAAGGGTCTTAGAAGTTCCTGTGTCAGGAGCCAAGAACTAAACAAATATTGTAACAAAAGATGCGCCTATCACCTCTGTCACTCAGAAAGTTATGAGGGTTTTATAAGATATAGCAGGAACTGGGGGCAGAGACCAACTATATATATTTCTTATTATTAAGCAAGTTGTATTTGATTAATGAATTATGGAAAAACCATTTGATGTATAAGAATGTGTGATATTATTCTTACCTTTACTTAAAATCTCATCAAGATTTTTAAAAAAATTTTCTATTGGGCGTATCTTTTGATCCTTTCAGTGGAATTCAGTGAATTCTAGTTAATAGCCATTGATTCCTAAGGCCCAGCACCAGGTGTGGAGAGGAATGAGGAAATGAACATGGCCTAGTCCCTTGGTTTCTAATGCCCTTGGTATTATAATATCTTAGAGGTGATATTATAATAGCAAGTAAGCCTCAGAGATCCCAGAAATGTCATTTCTGATTACAGAAAGACTTGATTGTCTTCATTTATGTAGCAATTTCAAGTCTGCCGAAGTCTTTTGCTTTCCTTCACTTTGCCTACATGCTCAGACCTTTAGGGGCAGCAAAGGTATAAAAGGTCTGTGATTCTGGGGATGAAAGAAGGAAAACAATTGTTCTGAACATCTTTTGATTTGTACTTTTACTTCAGAAATTAAAAAGAAAAGCTGCCTGATACACATAGAAATTCTGTCATGCAGAGTAAGATAATCCACCTAAGAAATATGATTCATTCAGTATGTAGGATATTATCTTACTTCATAACCACAGGAAGATCAAAGCAGAGTCCTCCCCCTCCCTTAATTTTTTTCTCCTTTAATGTTGACCCTATAAGTTACAAAAATTTTATCTGATTTTAAAATTTCCATAAACTACCTTTAAAACACAAAATATGCTAAGATACAATTTGAATTACTTTAACTGGATATATTTTAACATTTCATGCTTGTATCATTTACCATAAGACAGAAATCTCTGCCATAGCCTATAGTCTTAGTTTTACTGCTTTGAAAAAATTATGCAGTTGGTCCTCCTCATAGGGAAAGTATAGGTCATAATAAGTGTGCAGGTCATTTCTCTTACTCTGTCTAACTCAATTTGGTGGTAAAGACAGTAGAACTGATATGATCAGCCTGAAGATAGTTTTTTATTCTACTTTTAAATATTCATTTTATTTTTGAGTTTTTAAATTAACAGATAAAATTATATGTATTTATTGTATACAGTATGAGCTTTTGACGTATATATGTATATATAGTAGAATAGTTAAATCTAGCTAATTAACAAATGCATTATTTCACAGTTATCATTTTTGTGGTGAGAACACTTAACAACCACTCTCTTTGCATTTTTTAAGAATACGATATTAACTATAGTCACCATGCTGTACAATAGATTTCTTGAACTTACTCCTCCAATCTAATTGTAATTATATATCCTTTAACCAAAATCTTTCCATTGATTCATTTTAATTCTTACCTTTATGCTGAGCTGCTTAGAGCTTTTTGGAGCTGAAAAAGGGCTGATGAAGAATGCATCTTCACTCTGTACCTTTTAGAAATCATTTCATGAGCTATATTTAAATTTTTGGTCATATATAGGAAAAAATAATTTAGGCATGTTTTAATTTTTCAATAATAAGAAGTGTTTAAATGCCTTTGTTAAGTTTAATGGGGTATCTAAAAAAGAAATTACTTTTCAATGACTAGTTTCTTTTCTTTGAAATAATGCTTAGTTCAATAAATGGCAGTTAATAGAAGAAAGAAATTGTCTTGATTTTGTAACTATGAATAAGATTGAAGAAATATTAAAACAGGCATTCACTGATATTTAGGTTGGATGCTACTGCTTATGTCAAATCAGCTACAAGAAGAGATGAATCTTACTTCCAGTATGTCTTCTCTCATATGTGTGATGAGCCTCTGTTACTGCAGTGATGTGCACAATTTGAAATAAAGCACAATCCTTCATGTCAGCACTTGAAGGCTTTTTTTGACAATGAGCAAAATGTTAGACATTTCAGTGTGAATAGCTCTCATGATCCAGAAAATACTAGCAGACAATTTAATTGTTCTTGACTATAAAAATTAAATCTGATACTAAATTTAATCCAGGAATCTATTGATGTCGGGTTTTCTCCCCATTTTAAACAAAAATCAAATTTGCATGCCTAAGCATCTACATTGATGTAACAATCAGAAGAAAATTCATGCTAAGTTATTTATAACCCATCCTCCTTACTCCCTGATGTCTATTAATTCTGTTCTTTGGCTTTCCTTACTCCATCCTTGACCATGCTCAAGTCTTTTCTATCTTAAAAATATTTTTTCCATCAAAACCCTGGCTTGGGCCATGATTCTCTCTCCACTCTCCCTGCCCCCGCTCCCTGAGAGATTCCTCTAAACATAGAATCTATCCATAGTACTTGTTGAGGAGGGTCTTAGGCTGGTGGCCTAGTTGAAGGGTGGGACCAGTGTTTTAAAGCAACAAGCATGCTGTTTTTAACTGAGAATGTTCATAAAATGCAATACTGACAAACATTCTAACTTGCAATGGGTTTTCACCATCGCTCTAAGAAAGACAGGGATTTTTGTCCTTCTCTCAGCAGTTTAAGGCTTTTGTTACATAACAGAGATAGGAGAGAAGGATCCAGGCAGGATCTTGCCTTGTCACATTGGCTGCTGCTCCCCTCCCCCAGGCCATCACAAAGTGAGAGGCATTCTTAGGACTCTGGCCAGTCTTTTTTATTGTTATTAGGTCATTAAATATGAAATGTCTAATTTCGAATCAAAAATGTAGTTTATTATATCTCAAACAAGAACCAGTGCAATTAATCAAAGTATGCACCTAAAACTATCAACACGGTTTTGCTCTCTTAACTGTAGCTTGTTTATGCCAGCAGCAAAGAAGCCTGGAGCAATGAAATCGTGAAAAGTGTTTCCCGCAGCTTATTGAGAATTGAGTATTTTTGTTTGCAAGAAGGGATCCAAGGCCTGGAAGAAGTGGTAGTCAGTTGGTGCAAGGTCTAGTGAATGTAGTGGATGACAAAGAGTTTCCTAGTCCAACAGTCCAGCCTCTGTAGTTTAAGCAGCATTGTTTTTTGTGACATGTGGTCTTGCAAGAGGATTAGCCTGTCTCTATTGACCAGTCTCAGCTGCTTAATCGCAAGCATCCTCATCATTTTGTCCAGTTGGTTGCAGTAGACATATGCTCTAATCGATTAACCAGGTTTCATGAAGCTGTAGTGCACAATGCCAGCACTGGACCACCAAACTGATACCATTAGCTTTTTTTGATGAATATTTGGTTTTAGACTGTTTTAGCACTTCATCTTTATCTAACCATTGTGCCAAACACTTGGCTATTGTCAAAAAGAATCCATTTTTCATTGCACGTAACAATACAGTGTAGAAATGGTTTGCCTTTATGTTGTGACAGCAAAGAAAGGCAAACTTCCAGATGATTTCTCTGCTGATACTCGTTTAATTCATTCCGAGTCCATCTATCCAGCTTCTTTACCTTGCTGATTTGTTTCAAATGGTCCAATATTGTTGGAATAGTGTCAAACCTTGCTGCTAATTCACGTGTATGTTGAGATGGATTTCATTCCACTACAGCTTTCAGCTCCTCATTATCCACCTTGGTCTCAGGTCACTCACATGGCTCATTTTCAGTATTAAAGCCACCAGAATGGAACCTCTCAAACCACTGATGTACTGTGCATTCATTAGCCACATCTTTCCCAAACATTTTGTCGCTATTTTGAGCTGTCTGTGCAGCATTGTTTCCACGATGGAACTCATATTAAAAAATAACATGACTTACCCATAGTTTCACAAAAATTCCTCTAAAAAAACAGTTTGAAAGATAATCACAAGCCAAAACATGCATTTGAAAGAATGAGGATGTACCTTTACAATAATTAAAAAACCCAAGAAGTGTCCAAGTGAAATGTCAGAGATATCAACTGTCAAATTTAATACTTGAGGAAATTGGACATTTCATACTTAATAACCCAGATAACTTCTGGGAAGGTCCATGTAGAAGAGCCTTCAAGTTGGTATGAATTCACCTCTTGTCTGTGGCCTTATGAGGATCTGTATTTTCTTCCCTACATTTGGCATTTACCAATTTGCTAAAAATTTTAACTCAATTCTTCTTACAAGCATCATCTGCCCTAGCTAAGCAGATCCTACCTTGAAGATTCTTCCCTTTCCTTGGATTTCAGGTTAGTTGGCTATACTGAGACTTCAACTCTCTGGTGGGTTAAAGAAAATTATAAATTGGTAGATTGATTGGGTGGTGGTTTTTGTTCTTGTTATCATCAGGGTAGGATCTCTGCTTTTTCATCTTTTCTACCAGAAGAAATGTTATGTACTTTTATATGTGCTTTGAAGAAGCTCATCATTCCCTTTGAAATGCCAAGTACCCCTGGTCCCACTTTTAAAATCCTTTTATTAGAGCTTTTTTATTTTTTGATAACTTATGTGTTGTCTTCCTCACTAAATTGTGGACTTAACAGTCATGAAACTGACTTTATTCATTTTTTTGTCTTCATCACCCAGCAGAGTGCCTGGCACAGAGTGGGTGCCTGGTATGTGTTGCCACCTGTGTTGGGGCAGGTCAGAAGTGCCAGGGGTTTATGCCTCTAGGTGCAGCCCTCAACCAGCAGCCCAGTTCTTTACCCTTCAGTGGGGACATCTTTGAGGTATGTTCTCTGGAGGCTCACAGAAGTCCCCGGTAGAAATAAGACCCATTTATTCACAGTAGTAACTTAATCATTAGTGCACCTTGTATTGATTTCCCTGGCCTATTTCACCTGTCCACCTCCCAAATAAATTACTTGCACTCAAATCCTTGTCTTGGGGTCTAATTCTGGGGGAATCTCAACCCAATACAGGCAGTTAAAATTCACATAAATATTCAGATGTTTGAAATAGTTCTCTATATTTGGGACAGTTTACAAAATCAAGGAGACTTGAGTGTGTACATTTTTTTTTTTTTTTGAGAGGAGGTATAGCTTTCATCAGCTTTTCAAATGGTTCTTTTCATCTCCCTTCCTTGATAAGAGTTAGAATCCATTGCAGTAAAGGAAAAGAAACATTCTTCTTTGTTTTTAACTGAAGACATTAAAGCAGCTATTTTCCTTTCAGAGAACTGGTACACTGAATCTTTTTAGATGCAATCAGGAAATTATTGGGGCATTGTAGGTACACGTGTGATCATATCTAAATAACTGGATTTTAAAAATATGATTTTAGGTTTATATTTATGTTACTGGCTATCATCATTCACACGCACAGTGAAAACTATGCTAGGATATCACATAATTCTTTTCCTGTACTTTTGAATTGGGGGCTCATCTTCTGAAGACTTTAATTAAAATAAAAGTCTTAAGATTAGAGAACTGCCACTTTAAATTTAGGAAATCTCACTTTTAAAGTAGTTTTATTTCTGATTATAAATGTAATCTATGCAGAAAAATCTTTCCATGTAGAGAAGCCCAAAAGAAGAAAGTAAAACTCACCTATAGTTTACCTGCGTTCAAAGATGACTACTGTTGTCATTTTGTTGTATATGCTTCCAGGAGGTTTTTATTTTCTAAACATCTGCATATATCGAGGTCTGTCCAGAAAGTATCCAACCATGTAATATGAACAATAGAGGCATTTATTAAAGAAGATACAAGATACAAGAAACATCATGCATAGGACAATGGTGCCTCAATCATCTTCAAAGTAGGCACTTTGGGACCTTACCCAGTACTCCCAGCACCTCTTAACCTAACCCGTACATGTTAAACATTCTCAGGTGTTCTGCTTGTTGCAGGCCTTCCAGACTTGGGTCACTTTCAACAGATTCTTGAGCATCTTTGAAGTGTTTGTGCCACACTTTTATTTGCACTGCACTCATTGCATAGTCCCCAAAAGCCTCCTGAATTATCTGAATAGTTTCCGCAGAGGAATGTTCGAGCTTAATGCAAAATTTGAGGCAGATTCATTGCTGTACTTGCTCAGTCATTTTGAATGCGATGGCCACACAGTACACATGCTCACTGAGTGGCATCTAGCACCCCACTGATTAGTACAGTGAAGTCATCATTGTTCACGCATGCGCATTACAGTCCACCCTCCTTGGCTGCCAGCTTACATTGATGTGCAAACTGTTCTTATTATATTAACAATGGCTGGATACTTTCCAGACAGACCTCATATATTTAAAAGAATTGGGATCAATAATCGTCATATTCTTATTTCACTAAATGCTCATCTAAAGATTTGAAACATTTACATAGAATTCTATTGTATAAGTGTTCTGTGATTTATTTAATCTATCCCATGTATTAGACAACCATTGTTTATGATTTATAGATAACGAAATTCATTTTCTAGCTTGTGGCTGCCTTAAAGTTAAGCCACAGACTACATTTATTTAAGGTTAACACTGCTGATGATATTACTTATAGAATCAAGAACTTTTAGACCAAGGAAAGATGTTAGCACCATATGCAGTCCCTTCCTTTTACAGGTGAAGAACCTGAGATCTGGGGGCATGGTCACTCAGGTTCATAGTCATGCTTGTATCAGAGTGCCTGGATGCTTTCCTCAGTGGTAGTATTCTGTGTCTGCAGCCTGGGCTCATCCTTTGTGGAAACAGTCTTCGCAGATTTGGTCTCCCAGGGTTCTGATGCGTCTTCCACTTAGTGAATGCCGGGTTGCTCTCTGCAGGCCACATCTCTCCTTTACTTCTTAAGGTAATCACTTTGCTACTTCTGTGGTCACCTTCCCTTAGGTTACTGTGGAGGAGCTATTTGGGTGATGTGACTTTAGGTTGAGTGGCAAGAAACAGTGACAGATGTGCATCATCTTTGGAAACTGTTGCTAGTATCAATTTTGTCTTCCAGTCTCCAAGGCATGTCTGTGTCTTAAAGCTGAGAAACAGTGTGACCTAAGTCTTGGCCTGAAGCCTAAACCAGAGACTGTGTTAATATCCTAAAAATATTGTACAGGTTGCAAAGGATATATTGATCTTATTGAGAGTTAACATCTTTCTATCATTTCATCAATTAATTTTTGTATTTGATTTTAGGTTTTGTGAATTCTTTTGGTCTTTGCCGTCTATATATATGTTTTTTAAGTTTTAGGGAAGAACTTTAAAAACTCACATACAAGTGTTATGAAATCCAGATGTAGCCCCAGTTTTGACATTCAAATTCCATTAAAAATTGGAACCAAAATATTTTGCATATTCAAAATGTACCATTTTCTAAAGAGTAGACACAAGATACACTGCTTTCCTAGATGGCTGAACTGTTCAGTATAAGATGAATCAAGTAGTTGATCCCTGAATCAATCATTCTCACTGTGTCATCAACATTCAAATGGCCTTCTTTATTTTTGGACTTATTTTGATGAAATAGTCTAACCCAAGAAAATCTTTCCAATTCATGTGAGATAGCTGGCCTTTGTACTTGAAGCATTGGTCTGGTGGTGTGTTGTGATTGTCATGTAAGTAAACATAAGAGCTAAACTAAAGACACTATTGACAAAACCTCAGGCTCTAGAAGTTTCCCAGAAGAAAGTGGTGTGGTAATGTGTGATGCACTAAAGAAATTTGCATCAGGATTTGTCTTCTGTTGATATAACTCGAACAGTTGCTTCAAGTATCGTGTCTTACAATGATTTAAATCTAAGAATTAAACTTAGAGGGGGAAAAGGCATATATATCCATGTTCCCTACAGTCAAACTGCCATCATAGGATATTAGGGTACAAAATATTCAGTCCTGTGAAATATGGAATTGGTTTCATTGCAAGGTTAATGAAGTCACTAAAAGCAAGCCTGCATAGCTATTCAGCCACAGATTACGGGAGTCCGGGTGCCAATTTGGTTGTAATTATTAATATATAATTTTTGTGGGGAGGACCTATTTCTTTTTATTGATTGATTAATTTTTTTTGAGATGAGTCTCGGCAAGTGCAAAGGCCTTGAGGCAAAAGCATGGCTTGGTGTGCTTAAGGAACCACCAGGATGCTGCTGTGGCCAACGTGTAGCGAGGCAGGGGAGAGTGTGGTGGGGGGCAATGGGGTAGGAGTAACAGAGGAGAGCTCCCATCATGTGTGGCCTTGTAGGTCATCTTTAGGACTTGACCTTTTGTTTGAGGTGAGAAGCCATTGGAAGGTTCTCAGCCAGGCACTGGCAGTCCAGTATGTTGCCCAGGCTGGTCTACAACTCCTGGGCTCAAGCAATCCTCCTACCTCAGCCTTCCAAGTAGCTGGGATTACAGGCGTGTACCACCACACCCAGCTTATATACATTTTTTAATATTTGAATTCACATGGTCCAAATTTGTGTAATTGTGGAGCACTTATCACAAGTTTTTGTTATAATTTATTCATTATATAAAGTCTTTCCTTCCTAGGTACCAAAGTTGTTCCTATCCCAAATTTGCTGGTCACCAGAAACAAATTCAGGATAGGAACCAGTTGGTGTTGTCTATTAGCAATAAAACTATGAGCAATAATTTAACTGCCAAAAATCTTAAGTTCTGGTTAGGTATCTCTGATTTAGAAACAATGGCCAAACCCTTAGGTCTGAAGTCTAAATCTGAGACCTCTTGGTTTAGGCAAAACCTCAGAACCCTTGGATGTCTACATGCATAGTGCTATGCCTGATAGTTAAGACACACATGGGAGCAAAATGCGTTCTGTAAGTTTTAATCTATAATCTTCCTTCCATTATGTATACTAAAGAGAATAAGAAAACTTGTTGACAGCAGTAGATGGTTTGCCCAGCTGGTCCAAGGCCATAGGAACTTGGGGCAAGGTACCATGTTTCCCATTAGCCAATCTAGTTGGGAATATAGGACTTCCCCCAACTCCCAAATTTAAAAAACAAGAAATGATCTAGGCCAACTCAGTTGGAGGTGTGCTTTTTATAAATAAGGAATTGGAAGAAAACCATGCCAAAATGAATGAACTACTTCACTGCAGAAGAAGTACCAGCTCTTATACCATTGAAATATTAATTATGGCCTGATTTCTCAGGAAGTCAAATAGCAAGGGATAGACCCTGAAAGAAGACTGAAGTATCAGTCTTAAGGTAAGATTCCCTGAAATTCTGCTATCATATACGTCAGGTGGGATTAGGCTGAGGTCCAATTTCCTGGCAACAATTTCCTGATTTAAAAATTGGCTAAAGCCAGGAGTGGTGGCCTGTGCCTATAGTCCCGGCTACTTGGGAGGCTGTGGCAGGAGGATCCTCCTTGAGCCCAGAGAAATGCAAGGCCATAGTGTTCCATGATTGCACCTGTGAATAGCCACTGTTCTCCAGCTTGGGCAACAGAGTGAGACCCTGACTCTTAAAAAGAAAAAAATGGCTAAAGCCTCAAGCTAAGCTGTAGGGACCAGCTTTTGATGTACGCAAATAAAT
Organism: Cheirogaleus medius; assembly: GCA_008086735.1. Classification (NCBI taxonomy): domain Eukaryota; kingdom Metazoa; phylum Chordata; class Mammalia; order Primates; family Cheirogaleidae; genus Cheirogaleus; species Cheirogaleus medius. Next base: position 7,303,215 of record VBSM01001562.1, read on the forward strand.
AGGTTGATTGCCATAATAATGCTCCCTATGTATAACTGGTAAGACAGGGACAAAATTTATTCCCTCAGCTCTTAGGTTCTAAAGAGAAATTTTTCTAGTTCAGGCTAAAAACATTTTCAGTGTCCTAAAATAGACTGGCAAAGGTTAGAGATCTTAAATTTGCAGTTTTGTTTTTGAAAGGGTGTGGTTTGAAACTTAGTATTAACCTCATGTTAGCTATAAGATGTGAAGCTGTTGAATAGAAGAGGAATTATAGCTTTGTCCCAGATTATGAAAACATCGTGATTTAGATTATTTCTTTTTTATTTAGGGAAGAATTCAGAAAAATTACGTCTGCACATTAAAAGTAATTGCATGAAGTTGTATGTTTTGTTTCTCCCAGTCAGTGGGGTAGAATCTTGTAAGATGGAGTACTCACAAGGAGATGACATGCCATGACTTTGATTTTTAAAGTTTAATAAGCACTGTGGACTATGCCAACAGTAGTATTCTTTAAATTCTTGTGCTAAAAGACATTAACATATTTTGATATACATGGGATCATCAGCAAGCCTGGTGCTGCTACCTGCCCACTGCTCTACCCTGTAATTGCTTTCTAAATATTTTGATAGAAACATCTAAGTTATTGATGATATCTTAAACCTTAATCAACATGCTGAAGCACAAACAAAATGTGAATTATTTACATAATATTTTGGTGGTTATTAAAAAACAATTTGAACTTTTGTAAATGAAACTGATGATCACTAATGATAATGGAACTTTTTCTCTAGGGTTTTTATGGCATATTTCAAATATGGAGAAGTACAGAGAATAATGTACTCAGTGCCCATGAAACTATTATTCAAATTTTAAAAATCTTGTTTGCTAAACTTGCTTAAGGTTTCTGAAGTTGGTGTTTTTCCTTTTTATTACGTTTTTATTTTTACTACATATCTATATTTCTATAAACATAGGTGTTTACATGCTGAAAATCTTAGTTACAATTATGATTTCTTGTCACTTTTCCCCCAGTATTAGAGTTAGTAAATCCCATGCTCTAAGTACTTTGATGGAAGGGATTTATTCCCATTCCTTTTCTGGGCTGGGCAGTGAAGCCAGCATTCTCCAGGAGGTTTCTATTATTTTTATTTTTCCATTAGTAGGAGTTACTTAAAGCAGCACTATTTTTTTTCAACCTCTTTTAGCTCTCCAAGAATTTAGATATTAATCAATAGCTATCTTTTAAATTCAGCATTTAATATTTTAATTTTATTTTTAACTTTTAAATTTTAAATTTTTAAATATTATTTTTCTTGATATATTCTTATTAAGCTTTTATAGGTGAATTGTCATTTTTGGACTTAAAATGAGAATCATGATGTCTTCATCCATTTGGAAGAGAGTTCAACTAATAGTAACTGTATGAAGGGATAAAAGCTTTATTAACCTACAACATGTGCTAATTCTATTCTCTGTCATTGATGGCAGGTGAATAAAAGTGTGTAAGTATTACTTCTTGGTTTATTCTTTAGTCTCTGACTTCCTATATGACCTAGACAAGCAGTCCTTTTTTGAGTCATGGAATGGAAATACATTCCTACAGCATTTATGATTCCTCTGTTTACTTGACTTATTGAAGGCCAGGGCTTGCTCATAACTTGGCTCCACTCTTGCGCTTCTGCCATAGCATCAATTAGGGCTGCCCGTGTGGCTTAAATCTTTGTGTCTTTTGTTGGCTGGGCAGGATATCAGAAAGAGGGGAGACTCAGTCTTTTCAAACCTTGGCTCCCAACTGCTCTTGCTTCGCAGAGAGAGCCGAATTATAGACCTGTCCCCTACCTCTAGGTCGGGAGTATATGCCTGTCCTTTTCTGCTTAGAAGTCAGTGCCAGCTCAGAGGCTTTAATGACTTCTGTTGAATGGTTCTGTTCTGAATTTTAAGTATCTAGCAACTCTTAAAATTTGCCTTCTATATAGAATTCTTATTTACAGATATCTCTCTGTTTATAGAAAAACCATTTACTAAAATGGCAGGTATTTCTTTGAGAGGGAAAAAAACACCCTCAAGATATTTAAAGAAAAGTTATAAAAGTAGGAAACTAACAAAAGATTAAAACCAAGAATTTGAAGTGCTTTTTAAAATTGAGATATAATCCACATGCCATAAATTCACCCTTTTCAAAAGTAGGGTTCAGTGGTTTTTAGTACATTTACAAATTGTGCAACCATCATCTTAATTCCAGAACATTTTCATTGTCCCCAAAATAAACCCATTAAGGTGTCATTTACTTTTTCCCTCTCCCCCAGCACCTGGCAACCACCAATCTACTTTCTGTCGTTATGGATGTGTCTATTCTGGACATTTCATATATTAATAAATAGAATCATAGAATATGTGGTCTTTTGTATCTGTCTTTTACTTAGCATGATGTTTTTGAGATTTATCCATGTTGCAGCATGAATCAGTATTTCATTTCTTATGCTTGAGTAATATTCCATGGTATGGATATACCACATTTGTTTATCCATTCATCAAATTTGGGCATTTGTGTTGTTTCCATTTTGGGCTATCGTGAATAATGATGCTGTAAACATTTGTGTACGTTTTTGCATGAAGATATGTTTTCTGTTCTTCTGGTTGTATACCTAGGAGTGGAGTTCCTGGGTCATATGGAAACTCTATGTTTAACTTTTTGAGAAACTGTCGAACTGTTTCCAAAACAGCTGCATGGTTTTTTACTTTCCCACAAGCAATGTATGAGGGTTCCAGTCCTCGACATTCCCACCAACACTTGTTAGTGTCTTTGTTTAATTACAGCTTTCCTGGCGACTATGAAGTGGTATCTCCTGGTAGTTTTTATTTACATTTCCCTAATGACTAGAGACATTTGAGCATTTTTTCATGTGCTTATTGGCCATTTGTATAGCTTCTTTGGAGAAATGTCTATTCAAATCCTTTGCCCATTTTTAATTGGCTTATTTCAACTGCTATTACAAGTACTATGATTACTTTTGGAGGGAGAATTTTACAGCATGGAATGGTAATGTATAAGCAATATATGTGGAGAATTGACTGCTACATAACAGATAAAAACAGCAAAACCGGTTATACAAATGAACATTTTCCACCCATATGTATTATTGAAATGGTGCCAAGTTAGTTTAGTGTCAGATTTTAAAACCTTGTTAATGTTAGTGATATTTTACTATATTCTACTTTGAATAATATTGGTAAACTTTATAGAGTCGTCAGCTGTGATCTGTCATGCCATAATTATCTATTGGCCCTAATACATATGCACTAGTCACATGCGGCTATTGAAACTTATATTAATTAAAATAAAAGGTTCAGTTCCTCAGTCACACTGGCCACATTTCAGGTGCTCAGTAGCCACACATGGCTCGCGCCTGCTGTATATAGGAAAATGCAAATATATATTTCCATCATCACAGAAAGTGTGATCTGGATTTATTTTATTCTGAAGTTTCTAACTCTAAGGAAAACATCAGTGTAAGTTTTAATATTTTTTTTAATCCAAGTTAATTTAGAGCCTTCTAATTTGAAATAGAAACTTCAGAGAAAGTACAGATTGGGTGAAAGTATACCTGTACATATTATTCCTATTGACATCCTTCACTCCTGTGCATTTCATATGTCTTTGATATTTGTGGCAACCTTCTTAACATCTCTGATGTAATGTATGGTTTTTGTTCTTAGTGCTGCTGCTGTTTTCCCCAAAGGGGTCAGATTGACTTCTCTCTTTAATACTCTATAACCCTTCTGAACTTTTTTGGAATTTTACTTGCAGATAACAGTGCAAAGGGGGCGAATTGAATTCTGAGTTTGTGGTACAATGGTTCTTAGTCTGCACACAGGCCAATTGGTTATATTTAAAGTAGCTTTTCCCCATCCAGTGTGGAAAAATTGAATATTTGGGGCTAGGTCTTGAAATTTAAACATCATAAGTAATCATTTGGCCCATCTCTAAGTCATCAGCAGCTGTCTGTTCATTAGTGTGTCCTTAGAAAAATCAGTGTTTTGAATTGGGGAAGTTGAGATAAGGCTTAGGAACCTATGATTTTTTTTCCTCTTTTTTGGTTTGTCTAATTCTCATAGTGGCATTTTTGTCTTCAATTACTTGTTCTAGTCTTTTTTAATACATTTTTTCCAAAGGCTCCCCACTGTTTTCTAATGCCATTCTAGGAATTCTTGATTCTTTCTCTGCTTTTTCCTTTTTGTGTTACAATAAACAGATTGCTCTTTGTCATGCATTTTTTTGTTTTTATCATTTTACCATTTTCTAAAATTTTGTCCTTTCTGTCCTTTTATTGTTGAAGTTTGAATCTTCAACTTGCAGTACATAAACCCTATTCATTTCATAAATTTCATGAGCCATTAATTAATCACTGGATATTAATTAACTCTAGCTAGGTATTAGTGATAAAATATGTAATATAGTATTATAGAGATTGTCACTATGGCAGGTTGGAAAGCAAGTACCTTTTTGTGCATCAAATGGTGCTTGGGACACATATTATCAGGACAAGTGATTTTTCTATTTTTTCTTTTGTTAATGCTATTTTGAAACTTTTTAAAGCCCCTGCCATTAAAAAATACACTAAGGCAAATAATTTTTACTAAAGTTAATTATTACTTTTTAACTCTCGAATTTATTAACATCTTATTAAAACCAAATGAATTTGGAATTATGTTCTACTCTAAGGAAATGTGCAGGTAAAATTAGGAAATTAGCAGATAACATAATTTGAAAGGTATTGTGCTTCATCACAGTTCTGCAAAGTATTTTAAAAACTGTCAGCAAAAAACCATTGTCAGCTGATTTGAGTTTTCTTTTCCATTCATTGCCAGGCTTACTAATGAATATGTACAGCATGCGTGTTTGAGCATTAAAAGTAAGCATAAAAAGAGCGTGAATAGTTGCACATTTTCAAGGCATCTTGAATCTGAGCTAACTCATTGTCAATTCTACTTGTCCTTGAGAACTGAAGCATTGAGCTTCTCTGTTCATTGCTGTCCTGATTTGGTGCATGTGTTAGAGATGTTTATGGTTCAAGGTTAACATTTCTCCTTAAAATATGCATCTATGGGGTCTATTTGTAAGGAGATTTTCTCCTTTATTTACACACTCTGAACTCTTAATAACTCAACTGCCTAGTTCCCGTTAGATATATATGTATTAATAGGTACCTTTCTCAAAGAGGGCCTTACCTAATGAGGCCTCTGGTATATATCCTATGATAAAGATGGTGACAATTGACCTTTATACCAAATGCCATTTTAGAAAGTTGTAATAAATGGACCCTCTTCCCTTATAAGTAGGTTGTTAGGCATAAACCTGTCCTTTTCAGACGTGGTTACAGGTAAGTGTGGGAAACAGAAGATTGCCTGGTTCTGTAAATGCTGAAAACTGCTAATAAGTGGGGTGTGAGCAGAGCCCCATATGGGGCACTTGTTGGACTTGATGGAAGAGACTGCTTATAGTAGGAAAATTTCTACAGGTGACAATCACAATAAACAATACTAGGATTTTGTTACTGTAAGCCATCTAGTCTAGCATGCTCATGTCTAACCTCACCCAGTTTTCCCCAGGTGCCAGATCTTTGAAAAAAGAAAAGCCATTTGAATAGGTCACTTCCCCAGTTAAAATGATTTACTGTTGCTCTATGATCAAAACTGAAAGCTTGACTATGGCCTTCATGGCTTTGTGTGACCCACCTTCCTCTATAAGCAGGAGTTCCCAAATGACAGCCTGGCCTATACGCAGATTCCCAGCTTCTCTTAAAGTAGTAGCCATTGTTTATTGAATGCTTACTGTATGGCAGGCTCAGTTCCACACATTTTATGTGAATTAATTCATTTAGTCACAACAACCCTACAAGCCCAGCATTATTGGCCCTATTTTACACATGAGAACACAGAAACACATAATGGTTAAGTAAATCATCCAGAGATAGATAGCTAGGAAGTGACCGCACTGGGATTTCATTCAGCCCTCTTAATCCTAGACCCTATGCTCCTAGTCACTCCACTATACTGCCCGAATTAGGCTCCATGTAACCCATAACATCACTGTTTATAATTTCACATTTGTTTGTAGGATTATTCAAAGTCTATCCACAAGACTGTAGATCCATGAACTGTATCATTGCATTTTTAGGGCCCATTACAAGCATCTGACATGTACTAGGTGGTCAGTGTGGATTTGTTGAATGAATGAATGAAAGTGATTTGATGTGATCCATCACTGAGCTTAAACATGAGGATAGGGGTTCTTTTATAAGCAAAACATTTAACCCTTTAGTTCACTATCTGTAAAATGAGAGAATGATACTTAAATTTCTATATGCATGTTGGATTCTAATACAAGAAAACGTTGTAACTTCATAATAGTTAAAAACAATAAAGATTTGTTTTTGTAGTTTCGATCATGGGTATGAGAATAGGCATTAATTAGCTCATGTTCAGTAACACTCATCTTTAATGTCAATAATTAAAATACATCGACATATGTCATCTAATTGAGGTTATGTTTACAGTAAATCATTGTTTTATTTAAAGAGTTTTAAACAGCTGTGATATTTGTTACAAAATAGAAGCATATCCTGATTTTGGCCACATTGAATTTTTTTATTTCTAATTAAATCCATGTAATCATTAATAGTGGTATTTAAACTAAAAGAATTACAGAAATGGAATTTGATAAGGAGAATTGGATTTTATAACATTATGTAATTTATAATTGTGGCAAAATCATTTTGAAGATACTTGGCAGCTCAATTTCTAAATTCTTTTGTTATAGACCATAATTAAACTAGTTCCTTCCTATTTGACTATATGTAGATATGATATAAGAAGAAAATTTTATTGTATTAAATTGTGTGAAGTATGGAGACAATATTAATTGTGTCAGGCAAAGTAGAATTTTTTCCTTTGAGATTATCACTAGAGTAATAAATCATAGTGAAGTGAAGAAATTTAAACAGAATATGACTGAACATTTTTCACCATATCAAATCTAATGAGTTTTTGGGAAAGCCAGTAGTAGTTTGGTGGCAGTGTGGACCTGAGTTTTAGGTGAAATTGAAGACTTAAAGGACAAAGTTTTGAAGGACTGTATCACCTGTAAGACCTGCAGGTATCATCTAGCTTTCTGAGCAGTGCTTCAGTTTACTGAGTTGTGGAAGGTCAAGTAGTGTGTGGAGGTAGTGCAGGCGTGTTTAGAACAGAGTGACCTATATTCCAAATCCAGCTCCTCCAAACTATAAGGCAGGGAAAGAACTAAATAAGACATAATAAATTAGTCCCTGCTACATGGGAAACTGAATTTGGGAAGCAGTCTAGAAGGATATTCAAAAAATGTCCTGATGTATATCACCAGCAGCAGGCCCTTGTCATGAAGTATAGAATAATGGTGACTGAAAGTCATTCTGCTTTGCTCGGGATAGTCCCTCTTGAGCAGGGGCAGCTCTAGGCTGGATTGTAGACAGTAAAACATAAATCTGGTTACCATCTTTGTAGGTTGAGTAAAACTGTTCACTAACTGGCTATTTTAGTGTAGCTATGCATTCATAGAACAGTTAGGGTCAGAATTACAGTAACATTTTAAACACAAAGGAAAGTATCTTCCATGTAAATTCATAGTCTTGTAACTGTTCCCAGCTGTATGATATATTCCATGTGAAATATTACATCAGCATCCTTATATAAAGTCTACTTATAAGCAGGGGTGGGATAGAGAAGTAAGTGGCCAGAATATGGAGTTTGTCACACTATGATTCAACCTGTAGTAGTGTTTTCCACACTGGCCTGTCAGCTTTGTGTGATAGTTAAAAGCAATTGCAAGAGACTATGGCCATACACAGGATGTTTTTTAACTGGCACCAAGGCATTTTTTAAAAGCACGTTTGTAGGAACCGTACAGTGGTCCTCTATATTTTCTCATTTACCAGTTATTCACCATAATCTTTGGAAGTAGATAATATTATAATCATTATGTGTGTTTTACACATGAGAAAACAGTAAAAGAAATCTGCGACTTGCCCTAGGATCTTGCAGGTAGTGAGTAATTTAATCAGAATCCAGATCTCAGTTTTCTGATGTAAAAACAAAAGGATTCTGACCACATGCTGTTCTCTGAGTCAATGTGGGAGATGTCATATGTATAAAGTACCCATGAGTTTGAAGTTTTGGTTTGTTTGGGTGTAATGTTTATATAATTATTCAAGTTAAATTTAAATAGACTTGTGCTGAAAGAACTTGAATGTAAAAATAGTTTCTGCAAATACTATTCCACGCTTTTCTTTGCACCATTTTGAATGCTGAGTAAGGACATTGTACTATACTGCTGCCCAGCACAGTCCTAGCTTCTAGGGGCTGGTTGTTGAATGAATGACAAAAGATTTAGCAGGGGTTTGTATTTTGTAAGAGAAGTTCTTTTGGGAATAAATATGGTGATGAACTATAACATGTAAAACAAGTTTAGAAAACTCCTGAGATGTGCCTAAATCATAAATGAAAATATCGGTTTGTTTCTTCAGTTGTAGAATTGTTCATTTCTGAATTCATTCCATAAAATCAAACCTATTCTATCTATTCTAGGTAGACCCTAAATTTTTTCAATTTGTTCCTTCTATATCCACAAATTTATTACTGCCACCTACTAAATTATTTATAACCATTGTGTGATCTGATTTCTTTACACATTTGCTGCAGATTGTTTCACATTGTTATGAAACCAAATTATAAAAAAATTGGGGGAGAGGAGTATAAAGATGCAGGCAGGGTATAAAAATTTGATTTAACAAATATTTGTTGAGCCTACTATGTGCTAGGGGCATCCTCTCCTTTAGCACTTCCTAACACACCTTTTCCCTGTTGGAGTTCCTTCACCTTCTCTTTACTACTTTCTTCATTTCTTTCAGAGATGACTCTTCTCTTGTTCTTATTTTGACTACTGAGGCTTTTCCAGAGACGGTGCCCTGCTGAATTCCTATATATACCATGTGCTCTTTCCTTACTTTTTAAAATACCACTTATATTGTCCTACCGCCTCTAAATAAGGTGGAGGAGCATTCACAAAGAAGAGATCATCACCAGCTAGGTCTTGACTGTGTTTGGGGCTCACTGTCACTCTTATATCCAGGTACCCATTTACCAGTACTGATGTGGTAGGCTGGCAGCTTTACAATACCTCCAGGGCTCCCACCTCCTGGAACTCAAGCCTTTGTGCAATCTCTTTCCCCTTGAGCATGACCTGAATTTATTATTCACTTCTAATGAATAGAATATTCCTTAGGGTGATTATCTCACTTCTAAGAATAGCAGTGTTATCAATATCTTGATGTTATCAGTGATTATCAGTGTTATCAGTGATTCTTGATGGCTTTCTAGTAAAAGAGCTCCTGAGTCAGGGAAAGGATGAAGCCTATGAGTGTTTAAAAAGAGCCGTCCTGTGAGTGCCTGAGACTGATAGGAACAGGTGAGCAAGGCAGTGTGCCTTCAAAAGAAGGTGTGTCTTCACATGTACTAACTACCTTAGTGGCCTTGGGGAAGGCATTGCATCTGTTTGAGCTGTTAATTTCTCAGCTCTACAATGGGTGAAGTTAAACTTGATGATTCTCTACATCCAGAAAGCTAATATTTTGCATTTTGATAAGGAGGCTTTATTTAAAACAAATAAAAAACTCATTGAGGTACTTTGAATTTTTTTCCTTCAGAAACCATATATTGTAGGTATGAAATTTATGTAACATTTTAAATCTTTTAATGTCATTTCTCTAAGTATTATCCAGGCTACCCTTTTTTTAATGGCTATTTATAGTAACTTCCTAGAGTTTTGCTTTTTATAGTAGTGAAGGCAGTTTTAATGTGGTCCAACTATCTTAATCTTTTTGAGTTTGTGTCCCTGACAAAGAGATTTCTGAAGCTAAAACCTCTATCAATAACCCTTTTCAGAATTACTTACTAGGGGAAAATGTGCAGCCTGTATTTTGTTCCTCCTGTGGAGTTGGTATAGCATGCCTGAAACTGTCTTCTACACCCTAAAATGTTCCACTTACCTAATAGTGGCACTCTGAAGGCTGCTGTGGGCTTCCCTGACTCTTCTGCCTTCTATGCTGTCTTCGCTGAATGCAGGCAGGTAGGTTTTTGCTGAAGGGAAACTTACTTTTGCTGAGGCCCTTGCCAGTCTGATCCAGAGATTTATTTATTAACCTTTTCTTTTCAGGGTCATAGTATCAGAAACTAAATTCTACTCACTTGCTGCTTTTGAGCTAGACATCATTTATGTTGTTTACAAAGTTTTCTTGCCATTTGGAGTCAGTGCAAATCATTTTTGAAGCTGTGTTTATCAAATAAGTCAAAAGTATGTACATTAAAAAACGTAATTATGTGCAGCAAAACTTTAACAGTGTCTAGTGGAGGACCTAAGGTGAGGAGAGTCTGGATTCCGCAGATCTGGCTGTAGCGTGATGAACTCCAAGACCCAAAGCACGACCTTCTCTCATGCCAACCTTGAGAAAACAACTAACGATGTGAATAATTTTTCTTCAGCTATTGGTCATTATTAAGAAAACAATTAGAGGAAGGCTTAATTTCATACTGTCTTTTAAAATAGAGATACACATTAGATACTAGATAAAACAGTAAGATTTACTTAAAATATTTTTATTCAATTTAAGGGTATGTAAGTCATTAATACTAAATGACATCTACCTAGAAATTCTTGAAGGGTGAATTTGGGATATTTGTAGCCAAAATATGTAAATTTAGTTTATAAATAGTTATTATGCCAGCAGATGGGTCTGTGCAAATGGGAACATATTGATGTAAGGGGATTTAGAGCTTTATTTGTCTGTCTTTCTTGTCCTGCTAGGCTTCTGGTACCTCTCTGATAACAGATCTGGTCACCAAATTGAATTTAAAACACTCCCTCTGAAGAGGGAAAACAAATGTGATACCCACAAGCACAAACATATTTACTAGAATTTTTCTAGTAAGTGAAAAGATGCATAAGTAAAGTAGATGTATTTTTCTTAGACTTTCAAAAACCCTATAACAAATTTCGACTTTTAATACCAGTTTTTTAAAAATGCTGTTGGGTTTTAAGTGGTGAGAATAGCTGATTTGTCATAGATGATTGACATTTGGAAATGGGAAATACAAAAGTTGGGAAAAGCAGGCATTTTTCTCAGGAGGAAGTGCAAATAGTGTTCCTCAGGAATCAGTGGGGGCAATGATTTCAAACACCGGTCTGATCTGTCTTTAGGGCAAGGTTTTCAATAGTGAACACCTTGGAAGACTGACCTGATGGTCTCCTGTTTGCTCTCTTTGTCTCTGAGTTCTCCCTGTTTTGTTCACAATGCTAATATTTATTCTATAGACATTGTTTAGCTGCACTTTAGGGAGAGTTGAGTTTTCATATATTTCAGCTGATGGCCCTATTCAGGGGCAGGCTAATGTTTTAATAATTCCTTTCATCCCCATCCCCTCCCACTGCCATGGGTGCTTACTCTAATGTGTTCAGTGTTTCTCTTTTTGTTTGCTATGTACTTTTTATGATATGTATTTTGTATTATGTAAATTATTATATAAATGTCCTCATTCAGTTAATATTTTTCACTCAGCATTTATTTTAAAGATCCGTCCCTGGTGGTGTTAACATTAGCTTATTGATTCTAACCATAGTTGAGTATTTCATGATATATATCCATCCAATTTTACCTCTCTTCTCATTCTGTGGTGGGTATTTAGGTAGTTTCTATCTCCCTACCATCATAAAGAAGGCTGCATGTCTCCTTGGGACCAGTGTGACGGTTTCTTTAGGAAGTATGTGTGCCTAGCGCCAGAATGGCTAAGTCATAGACTATGAGTACTCTTGCATGTGCTGTGCTGTGCTGCGCTGATGCACTTTAGAATGGCTGCATCCATCTATCCTCATGCCCACCAACACCTGGCATGGTGCAGCTCTCTAATATTTGCCATTCTGCCAGGTATAAATCACCTCATTTTCAGTTTGTATTTCTCTGATACTTAGGATCTTGATCATCTCTTCCATCTGCTTGTTATCTTTTTTTGGGTATCCTCTCCTGTAAATTTCTTCTCCATAGCTTTTGCCCATTTTTCTGTGGGGGTTCCCGTCTTTCTTACGTTGATTTGAGGGACATCTTTGTATTCTGGATATTTGCCCCTTATTAGGGACATTATGAAAATTTTTTAATATCTCATCTGCCTGTAAACATTATCTATTAAACAAGAATCCTTAAATGTGCTATCAGAATCATCTTTTTTTTTTCCTGGCTGTTTGGATTGTAGTGTTAAGTCCTTCTCTACCCCTCGTTCTCAGAGGTGTTCTTCAGCACTTTTTTTTTTAACTTTATAGTTTTACCTTCCACAGTTCAACTCAACTCTCTTCCACCTGGAAGCTACATTGCATCCTTTCCCTGATCAAAAGTCTGCAAGTGGCCTCCACTGCCACAGTGAAGCCTGAAGCTCGCTCATATGGTCTCTGCAGATCTGCCTTGCACCTCTCCCCTGTCCACCCCTCCCCCGTTGGGACATGCCTGCACTGCCTCTTATTCCTCCTTTGTACTCCCAGTACACTGAATTTGATGGCTTCTAAAAACATTCTCTAACAGAAAAATGAACATTGTGACATAATTCAAATGGTATTTTCCCTACTTAAACCATTCAAAAGCCTATAAAGAGGTATTTCTTTTGTTAGTTTTTAAATGGAGATACTTCTATGTAAATTATAAAGGTAGCACATTCCCATTGTTTCAGTAGTCAAACAATACAGAAACATGCAAAGTAGGAAATGAAAAATTCTGAACTCCAACTCTTTCATACATTTTTTTTCTCCTTACAAAGAATCATACAGGTGGGAGCTGGGGGGAGAGAGGATGTCAAAAATCCCAATGCCCAGGCCTCATCCCAGACCAAATAAACCAGAATCACTGAAGTGGGCCCCAGGCATTGGTATTTTTTAATAATTCCCTAAGTGATTCTAATATGCAGCCAAGGTTAGTAATAACTAACTCTTAAAACACTTTAAAAAAATAAAAGTGGATCATATGCCAAATTGTTTAGCATCTTGCTCCCCACCCCAAGTACTTGTTAAGTGATATTTAAATTTCTGCAATTTAACTGTAATGAAAAATTCCATTTGTTTTGAAAATGTTATCAAGCATGTTATTCAATTTGATTGGCATTATAGAGTAATTCTTTTAAAGTAATTAAGTATTCTTTTGAATACTTAATTAATGGTAACTTTTGACTTACATATTGGTAGTAATATAAAATTCTCCCCTTTTTTATATTAGTATTCATAGTCTGTCATTAGTATTCATAGTCTGTCATAGTATTCATAGTCTGTCAAAATTCATAATGGTGGCCAGAGTCCTTGTGGGTACTTTGTTTTTTAGTACCACATGGCAGAATATAGTCAGGTCCTCAGGAGGAACTAAGATTTGTAAAAATTAGAAACCAAACCAATCAGTTTAGGCAAAGTTAAATTGTCTTTTTCACTGGAAAATAATCTTATATAGTCACTTCCCTTACACTGGCTGCTGCTTCTTGAATATCTTCTGTCTTCTCAGATTTTAACAACTGCCAGCACCTGCCTTCACCTCCAGAGCCCTGTCCTAGCTCCCTGTCTCCTTCACAATGATTCTCTTCCTCAGCCCCACATCCCTCCTTCCCTCCTACTGCCCTGCTAGGCTGTGCTCCTGAAAGCACCCTTCATCTCCTGACACAAGTTTTCTGGCACCATCTTGCCCAACGGCTTTTTCCCCGGGGAAATTGCTTTTCTTCTTTGCCTATTAGGATACTATTTTTTTCTGTGTCTCCTTTTATTTTTCTGGTACCTACTTCTTAAGTTCCATTTTCCAGCTGACCACTTTTCTCCTGCTTACTTTTTAAAGTTCTTTTTTTTCTTTTAAAAGTGTTATATATGTTTACAGTAGAAAATGTGAAATAACAAAAAATATTATCACTTAGAAATAGCATTTTGGTTTTGTTTCTTTATGAAAATGGGATCATGTCGCATAGGCAAAGTCCTTCTACATAGCCTTTGTTTACTCCCTACGTAATGGTATATTTTTTCTAAACTGTTTATTTTTTATGTTGGTTACTGTTTCTATTTTTATTTTTTAAATTAACAAGCTTATAGTTAAGTAAAATAATACTGAGAGGCATATAATAAATTATAACAGTCCTTTGGTCCCTTTGCCTCATTCTTTTTGCCAGAGATAAACACTTTTAATTATTTTGTCTGTTTCTCCTGATATTCATCTCCTTATTTAAAAATACGGTTCTACTATTTCTTAAATCATCAATTTTAGGATTGTCTAGTATTATTACATAGGTGAGAATTTCTTCCTTGTCCCTCTTTACACTCTTCCCATTTTTCTAATACTGATATATCACGATTTTTTATTAAATTGCTATTCATTGTTTCCATTGTTTTGGCTATATACACATCATTCAGCAAAGAGCCAAATAATCTTTTGTCTTTTTTAAAATACAACTGTTTATTCTCCAATGGAAATACCTGCCTTATTTTTTCCATTTCCTAAATTTTGTTTTGATCTATGGCCAAATCTTCCTATACTCTCCTTTAGACTCTTAGTCCCATTTTCCATGTGGTCAACCTAGCAAATAATCAGTGAGTCCCATGTTTTTCTTTGACTCTTACTTTTAAGGCCAGCCCTGTCTTCCTGCTCCAGGGTGGGGCTAGTCCTCTCTAGGCCTGCTGCACAATGTCATCCACCTGAGTAACCATCATCAAAAATTGAAGGGATCTCTGACACTCTCCTGCATCCTAGTAGAGAAAGTCTATGGTACAATGATGTTAGCAAATTCAGGGATTTGAGAAGGTATCAGGAGGTCTCCTAGTCCCTGTAGGTGTTTTGCACTTGCTGCATGATGGCAGTGAGCAGGGTATGGCTCCAGCTTTCTGGTTCGTGAGCGCCTGCTTGTGTGGCAACACACTTTCCTCCTTGCCATCTCAGGAATTGTGAGTTTTTCTGCTAGTCTAGGTCTACTGTGGGCTTTCCTTCCTCTTCCCTCACTTTCCCTTCTCCCCACAGCATGTAGACCCCGTCTCTTAGTCTTCTTTCTTTCTCCAGTGTGATGATTGATTGCACTGCTAACATTTCTTGGTCCTTGGGGAAGAAGGGATGGAATCCAGGGGTGCAAGATAAATTAAAAATGAGGCTGACATTTTCAGACTTCTCAGGAGGTAGGCAGACTCTTGCCATTACAAAAATTAGATTGTTCTCTTTATAAAATTTAGAGACTTTAAATGATTCACTGATGAGGAAGGAAAAGCTGTTTGCACTTAGCATATTTCTTATTATACTTCAACTAAGATACTCATCCATTACACCACTTTAGGCATTTTGCTCTATTTTCAACACTCCAGGACAAGATGGTATATATTTTCATTATGTGCTTTCTGAAAATCACTTCACCTCAACATTACATTTTTTCAATTGTTGTGGGGGGAGATGGGTTCTGTATAAAACAAGAAAGACTTCTTAGTAGTAAAAAATGTGACCTTTATACAGCCTTACCTGAAGTTTAGTTGAAATATCAATTGTGCCATAGTTGAAATATCAATTGTGCCAAAAATATACTGTGAACGAGAAAGTTATTTGCAGTGGTATGATAGGTAACTCAAAATCTATCTTAGTTATTTGAAAGTAGATGAGCAAATTATGAACCTGATATGTCTGAAGTGATTAATGCCATTAAGGATGATTTGTTTTGGAATAAAATATTTGAACTAGGCAATCACAGATTGTAAAAACAATTTAAAATGTGGTAAGAGATTACTTTAATTATTCAATTATTTTTTATTTAGATTTTTTAATATGAAATTTTTTAGATCAATTGCAAAGACTATTTTGAAGTACTAAATATTCTCATCATAGATAAGGTGCATCTAATAGTTCTTTTAATTTGTAAGCAAACAGTTATGATTTTTTATAACCAAATAGAGATTTTAGTTTTGCTATTTACTTGCCCTTTATATTTGGGCAGATATTTTAACAAATTTGACTATGTCCTTATCAATAAAGTGAGGATAATTCCTACCTTTAGGGTTATTGCAAAACTCAGTGAGATGAAATAAATAGCCATTGCTCTTTTTTAAAAAAAAAAAAAAAGTTCTACATTTTTAGTAGTCAAAGAAAACTGTTAAAACAATGAGGTACTATTTTTTCACAGATCAGACTGACAAACACTGGAAAGAATGATTGAACCTCATGTGGATGAGGGTCGGCGAGTTGGACTCACATTGCCACAACTCTTCTGGAGAGTAAGTTGGCACTGCACGTCAACAGCCTTAAAAAAACCCAAAAAGTTCATTTGGCTCATGCCTTCTAATGTACTGTAAGGAAATAATCACTCAAGTGGACAAAGACTGTTTTCTGCTGAGTTGTTTACAGTATTAAAGACTCTAAATCTAAATGTTAATAACATCATACAATGGACTTTTATGTAGCCATTAATAACTGTACATAAAAAAAGGAGAGATATGTGTATGTATTTTTCACTTTTCATTATGGTAAATTGCTATCAGTTTAAATTCATATATTTTTTATATGACTACAGCGATACACTAACTTTACTGTTCTGTGTTAGGCTACAGTTGCATTTATGTATTTTTGAGTGGCCTACCTCTTTCCCTTGGCTCTTTGCCTGGTTTATATCTCCAAGATACCTTCCCTCTTCCCTGTTTTTTCTACTCTTATTTAGTTCATTTGCTTCTGCTTGCCCAGTGCTAGATATAAATCACATGGAGAAAATAAACTGATTTATTAGGAGAAGTTATATTCTCTTTAAAGTTTTTTTCTTCCAATTCTTTAAAGTGTAGCTTTAATAAACAATCTCCTAGTTATTCTGGAAACTGACAGAGTGGTGAAGACTGGGCTTGAGTCTGGACTGTGTCACCTACTAGCTGACCTTAGGCAAGTTATTTAACTGCTCTGTCCCTGTATTCTCAACTGTGAAGCAGAGATAATGTGTAACTCAGTTTTGCCTGGAAGATTAAATGATATGTTACAAAGTGCTCAGCACTGTTCAATTCATAGAAAGTATTGAATTGATGTTTGGTGATGTTGCTATTATAGCATTAACTTTTCAGAGATGAAGGTGGAGGCTGGGCATCTTATTGCAAATACTGTTGCAACTTTTAAAATCCCAGTAAACATTGCCTACTCCATGCACAGTCAACCCCCACCCCAAATAAATCAACAAAACAGAAGTGTGGGATAGAACTCAGAGGTTTATATGGTGTTTTATAAGTATTATGAACTTAGATATAGAATATAGTATAAAGAGAACTAGGAAAGGATAAGGGACCAGGGGAAACACCCAAGTCTTATCTCTTGACTAAGCCAGGTGTATTGGAATGAGGAAAAAAACCCATCCAGATATAAAAAGCATTTTTACAGTCTTCACTACCTTCTCACAATGGACTCTGCACTTTCAGAATTTTTGTGAAAAACTTTAAAAATGTTATCATTTTATCATGGAACTAGTTTTACATAGTTTTCCAGAAAAGTTAGCTGTTGCGAAATGTAATTTTGTTTCTTGGGTTTTATTTTTGTTTTCAGCATTCCTTTCATGGTAATAACCCTTGGGAACCTAGTTTACTGTACTGATATTGGTCTTATAGCCATCTTCCCCAGGGCGTTTCTTCTGAATGTCTGGGGAGGCTGCAGTGTTAAAAGATGGAGATAGGTTGGTAGGGCAGGCAGTCTTCAGCTGTTCTAGAATCTTGACTCCACCCTGCTTCACTCTGATACACTCCAGCTCCATGTGTTCAAATAGTACTGTTGACCCTGTGCCTGCACTGGGAGGATTGTGAATGGGTTTTTTTTCCCAGAGGTGAGAGATTTGAGGGGATCCAGTCCATTCTGCCTCTGCTGACCAGGCACAGCTTTCTGCAGCACAGCTGGTGGGGGGGACAACACAGCCTGTGGCCACAGAAGAGAGCAGAGCTCCCCGCCTCGCCTAGGGATTAAGTCCTTGGGGCTGGTGCATCAGCTCAGTGCTGCTGGATTCAAAACAATTGTAGAAACATGTGTAGGAAGAACAGTGAAACACCCCACATGAAAGAGCCTGCCATCGGGATGCCTTCTGGGTTCAAAAATAGCAATTACTTTAGATTCCTCACAACTGGAGGAGTTTACTATGGTGGTGAGGGGAAAGGCTTGAGAAGCTTAATTTTAAATGCATAAGAGTAAATGACCTATTGGCTATTTTTTTAAAAAAATTAAAAAGTTGACCCATTTTACATGAATGCTGTAGATGAGTACATTATCTGGGGCGGGGCGCATTGGCCACCCAGAGTGGCAGTGTCCCAGTGGAGCCAGCGTCCCAGTGGAGCCAGCCTGCTGCCTTTGAGACGTTCTGTCAATGAAGTACTGCCACTGATCCACCTTGCTCAGTTTCCTGTCTTGTTCTTAAGAGAAGTTAGTTCCTTGTGACCCAGTTATGTCTCCAGCTATAGAGAAACTATAACACCACTGAGTTTTGGCCAGATAACATTTAACACACGTGTCTGCATTTGAGTTAGAGTAGCAGAGGTCAGGGTTCTGATAATACTAGAGGATAATTGGGGATGTGTCCACTGGCCTGAAGGAGTATTTGTGTTTGTGTGGGTGGCTGAGCAGAGCTCTACTGACCCCTACTGCAGTTTAAAAGCTTGCTGGCCTGGTTTGGTGACAGTGTGTTCTAAACCATGCCATTGTACTTATTCTTCATCCACTCAGTTAGAAATGAGGTCAGTTATTCCTGAAAAAAAAATTGGTAATACGTGGACTAAGTAAAAAAATTGTACCTGCCTGTAGATTTGTCTCAGACTTGTTGAATAAAATGAGTGATGTTGGAGTACGTGAGTACAGACATGGAGTTGAGAGAGTAGGATGCATGAATTAAACAGTCTCACCTCTCCGGACTTGAATTTGCAACTCTGATTCTATCATCATGTACAACTGCATGTATCAGAAAGTGAGATGATAATCTCCCAGAAATGTTAGAAAGTTCTAATTAGTGTACTAATGCTAGAGAAAGCAGTTATGGAAGTCATCCTCAATAGTGAGTTGGCACTTTTATGGACAGTATATAAGGCAATTCGGTGTATTTTATACTCATGAATAATCAGAGCAGCCTAATCTTGCGTGTTTGTTCCCTAATTACTCTATTTTTAGCACTCTCATCATTTCCTTTTCTCCTGCAAGAAGGTGGAACGTCCTAACCGCAGTGCAGTGCACGTACCCATGGAACAGTAGCAAATGTGAAAACCCCAGTCAGTCCACTTGCTGCTTCAGAGAAAGCAATCACCCTGATAACTGCCAGTAATGACAATCTTGTTGATTATACCAGTCAAGGTCTACTAAACACGCAGAAATTTTCATTTTTGACTTAGAAATATGTTTTTGTTCTTTGATAAACATGCATAATTGCAAAAAATAAAGATAAACCTTTTTTTAAAAAACCTGAGATCTATAAATAAAAGGCACAAAAGCCTCCCCTGTTTATATTTTGTTTTCCTAAGCAACAGAAAATGCACTTCTTATTTAACTTAGCAGCAATGCCACATAAAAAATATAAGCCTGCAGATGGTAATAGCCTCCATTTCCTCCCCTCCCCCACAGACATCCTCAGAGTTTGTGACTGACTTCAACCACAGAGTCCATGACAGCATGGATGAGATTGAGACGGCTCTCTCACATTGTTGGCCCAGGGCCCAGCTACTTTTGTAGAGTTGCCACTTTGGGGCTTGAGCATGAGAAACATTCAGAGAGATGCAGGTATCTGGGCGAGGGCATGGACTAGCGAGGGGGGTACTCCCATTCTGAGCTACTGTGACTTGTGTCTTCAGGAGCTACCTAGTTCCTTGGTCAACAGCTCTCTTCTGCGCAGAATGAAGAGCAGCATTTTAGGAAATACCCAAAATCTTCTTGTCCAGCCTCCCTGTGTGTACTCTGCTGCCTGATGCTTCCTCCAGCGAGGAGCCATTTTGCAGAGCAGTTACTTTGTCAGAGAACTCAGAAACCCAGGAAAGTGTATCATAGCGGCTGGACCTGGGCACAGAGGGGTTTTAGATTAAACTTGGCAGGGACAAGGAGCATCTTGGAAACTCCCTAAGGAAGGGTTCAGCTCAGCAGCTCTCTGCAAATACCATAGTCCCTTCGGGCAGGCTTCCTATATTGCTCTACCAGGTTTTATTCCTCCCTGGGCTGTGGCCTCCAGTGATCTGTTTGAGATGTGTTACCAAAAAGACTAACATTACCAATGATAACCTCTAATTTAATAAAAACAAAACAACAACAACAAGCCCTAGCATTTATTGTTGCCTTGCAACTCTGCCTTTTTGACCTCCCTGGTTATCCACTGACGTCACTTAAAATGAACCATTTTATTTCTAATTGCTACATGCCAGGTTGGTTTATGTGCTTCTGTTTCTCAGCATTCCACAGATGCCATGTTACTCAAAGCTGTGCTTTTGTGCATCTTCACAGATTTCTCCCTCCCTGCCCTGCACAGCCTCCGTGCTTGAGGTTCTCACGGAGCAGCTGTTTGCATGCCCTGTTGACATCCATCCACAGCACATGCCCAGCCAGCTGAGCATCACTGCATCGAGTGTGGCTGCAGTGCTCATCAACTGGCTATGCTCCAGGACTTTACCACTCCCGTATGGCCATCTGATGCTAAGTGTTTTATTTAAGAGGGAGATTTAAACACTGCAGTGTGGGTAAACCAAGTTTCATAGCTCTATGAAAGGTGCCTGATTATTATTTCAGTCTCTAATGTGTGCCTGTTTTTGTTCATTTTTATACTGTTTTTTTCTCAGCACATATACAGTATCACCATGTAGATGCTTGGCTAAGACAGGTTGGACTTAAGGCAGCTTGTGACTTTGATCTTCCCACTTATTTTTCCAGTCCTTAATATCGTTAAGGCTACAGGATCATTTGTAATCCCTCAGGGGATTTCCCGAATATGCATCTCAGGAACGTGGTTGTTGACATCAGCCAGTGTCTGGACAATATTTATAAAGCCCATTTGATGATGCTTACAATCATATTGGAGGTTTGCTAAGGGCCAGAAGCACTTACCTAAGTAAAAAGAGTAAAATGAGAGCCATTTATTTGACTTAGCTTACTGCATTCATGATGAAGAGTAGACCATCCACTTCGATTTAAAAGACTATGATCATGAAATCTCAAGATCTCCATGAGTACCAAAGAGCAGTCATGTCTTAGGAGCTGTTATAACCCAGGTTGGCTGATGATGTAAACTTAGCAGATACCGTTACAATGGTTACTGGAAATAAGGTATTGGACACAGTAGTGACCTACTTTCCGTAAAGCCAAATTCCTCCTTTGCACCTTATGGTTCATAAGAATTCTGGTTCTGGTCTTTTCTGAGATTGATGTCTTCTTATTCCTAGTTGGGGAGGGCTAGAGCCCTCATTCCCAAACTAGTGCCTTGGGCTGGAAACTTGAGTTTGAATTGTCTCTCAGGTCCCTTTGAGCTTTAAATTGCAATGATATAATTTCTAGCCTTCAGTTCCCTGACATCGGCCTGTCTCCAAGTGCAGTGTCTTCTCATCACCCTTCACCTTCTCCCCAGTCCCCTTCCATGTGGATCACTGCAGGTGCTTCTAGTTGAATCCCCTGCTACCACTTGACTTCTTTCTGGTCCTACAGCCCAAGTAGTCTCCTGTAAGACAAAAATTTTCCAAGTCACTGCCACCCTTTAGGGAAATGCCCAAGTACACTTGGTGCAGATGGGCACGAAAGGTGGTTCACAAAGTTGTGTTAACTTGCATGCTAATAGGAACTGATGGTGATGCAGAATGTTTACATTTGGTACAACCTCTACAGTATATTAGAGATGGTTTTCATAAGAATAAAAGTAGACATTCATAAAAGTAAAGAATAGTAAGCTGTCTCTGTTTTTAAAATAGACTTTGGCACAAATGCTTGAGACTTTCTGCTCTGTGGTCTTCTATTTATATATTTAAGAATGCTGTGGGAATTCTTGCTAAGAAGTGTTAAAGACTTTAGGTCTATTATATACCTTGCTTAGTTTTGCTATCCACATATGTTTTGCATAAATCCAGTTAGACTCCTCCTCTTGTAGAAATTCTGTAGCCTAATTAAAAGTGAATCATAACATGTGTGAAGGAATTAGAATGCTCCTGGAAGCAGCATTTGTCAGATGATGTAAGCAATATCCAAATTAATTGTACTTACTATGCTTCTGATATTTCATAGATGCATGTCAACTCATGCAGAAGATATGTCAAAAGGAATTCCAGTAATGCTTTATCTTTAATTTGATGCATATTTAATTGGTAGCTGATGCTAATACTTCAGCTGTGCAGATTCCCTTGATTCTCCTGTTGCTTCTAATTTTCTCCCTCACCCAGGGTTCAAAAATATTTTGATAATTTATAAACAAATACTTCAATGGCTGACTAAGGGAACTTGCTACCAAAAGTAAATGCCATGAGTAATTTTATGGGGCAAATAATATTTTTGTAAATTATATTCTCATGTATAAATTCATATTTTCTTAAAGTGGGGTTACACTTGTAATTTTTTTTTTTTTTTGAGACAAAGTCTCACTCTGTTGCCCAGGCTAGAGGGCTGTGGCGTCAGCCTAGCTCACAGCAACTTCAAACTCCTGGACTCAAGCAATCCTCCTGCCTCAGCCTCCAGAGAAGCTGGAACTACAGGCATGCGCCACCATGCCCAGCTAATTTTTTCTATATATTTTTAGTTGTCCAAGTAATTTATTTCTATTTTTAGTAGAGACGGGGTCTCACTCTTGCTCAAGCTGGTCTCAAACTCCTGACCTCGAGCGATCCTCCCACCTTGGCCTCCTAGAGTGCTAGGATTACAGGCGTGAGCCACCGTGCCCGGCACACTTGTAATTTTTAATTGTGCTTTCTGAATTGAGATCATCTACTTCTCATTGAGATTTTATGTTAAAATTTTAGACATTCCAAGTATTTTAAATACCTCCTATTTTTTAATTGGAAATTTTAGTAGCTGGGCAAAGTTTATACCATTCATTTGCTTAGAACTATTTTAACTCCAGTTTAGGCTTTATATAAGCCAAACTGAATTTTCATCTGTAGTATATAATTATGAAAGCACTTTTTAAATTATATTACCTCATGATTTGTTACTTTAGGACAGTGGATCTCAATCTTTAGTGTATGTCAGAATTACCTGGATGGATTGTTAAAAACACCTTGCTGGGTTCTATACCCAAAGTTTCTGATTCAGCAGGTCTGGGGTATGCTGACACTGCTGGATTATACATTGAAAATAGCTACTCTAGTAAATACTGATGTTTTTCAAATAATGAATTTGAGATACGAGATCACATAGGAAAGGTTTAGCATAAATTTTTGTGGTTCACAAAATGTGGTTACATTTAAGTTGCTTTTTAGCCATATTCCTTTTCTTGCTACTTTCAAGATATTGCATTTTACTTATTTGATTTAAATGTATATAGTGCTGACAGTATGACTAGTATTACTTGGTAAATGACCAGATGTACATTTGATGCTTTTCTTTAATAATTTGAGAGGTCATGAGTGGAAGATTCCAATGGCTTTCATACTGTCAACTTTGCATTAGTATTAGGTAGTCAGTATAAGCAGGTTTCTATAAAGTACATGGCCAGTGCCTGATACCTATATAGTAGACACTTAGTAAACATTGGAATGAACAAATGAACAAGTGCCTCATTTCCCCCTAATATATAACTAAGGTATACCTTGAAAACTTGGTTGATCCAGCTTTGAATATCTGGAGTAATCTAGTTTATTGATCTTTACCATTTCTTTGCTTCTCATGCTTGTAGTCTTAAAGGATGATTATCTCACAGATAATTTAGCCCTTCTATTAGCAAGAGGAGACAAGTTAAACATAAAATTAAGCCTTCACTTTTCTCTTACTTGCTAGTAGTACTTAGCTATTTACTAGAATAGGTAGTATTAACTTAAAAATTCCTTTGGAAATTATTTGGGTTCAGTTATTCAAGCTGGCCTTATGATCTTATAAGTATCTTTTTAAAAAAAAAAAAAACCAAAACTTTATTACTTAATCTGGAACATAATGTATAGCAAAGTAGATATTATTTTTCTGTCCTCCTTACAAATTCACAGGAATTTCCAATTCTTTGTCATTGCATTCTGACAAAGTTTATTATGAGTTCTGAAAATACTGAATACATTGAATATCTCTGTAATGCTTCATTTCCCAGCTATTTCAGCACAGTTTCAGTGATGTTTTATCTTTGCTTTGATGGCTGTCCTGTTGATTATAACAAATACATTACTGTAGATTGTCAAACTACCTGTCTGTATCAAGACTTCGTAAAGATGCTTCTTCCACAGGAGAAAATGGACAGAAGAGCCTGATAGTGTTTTCAGGTGGAAATTAAGAGAAAGCTCCTTTCCTGTCTGGCTCTGACCAGCATGTTTTCATGGACTCTAGCTTATAAAATAGTTCTGTGCTGCTCCTGCTTACTTCATGAGGATATTAGGAGAGTGAATTAGATAACTATATTGAATGGCTTAGGACACTGATAGGAAAGGTACTCTGAAAACCACACAAGTATAGGAACACCATGAATTCAGCTATGGGTGTGCTAAGTTTTACCTTCTGGGAGGAAAACCTGTTGGGAGGACAACCTGTTGATGGCTACGAGACATGAAAATCAAAACTGAGCTCAGGGCTCCAGAACCAGATTTTTAGGGGGTAGCCTAGAAGTGATCCTCAAAGCATTAAGATCCCATCCACCCCCTAAAGGTAAAGATGACCCTTTAGGAACTCCAGGGCTTGGAGGGAATCAGGAGATTGAGCCCTAATCAAATGGCCAGGGCTTCCCTGAGGCCCAGGGTTTCCCTCCTGCACTGTGCTGCCTGCTGACAGCTGTTGCTTTTGATAAACTAGTGAACAAAGTCTCCTGTATTCATGTAGCTTATATTCGAGGTGAGACAGACATATTAGGTGGTGATGATAAAAGTTAAGATGAAAAGGAAGCAAGGCAAGTGAGAGAGAGTTTTGGGGTGGCTCAGAGGAGGGTGGTCAGGATCAAGGTTAAAGAAGGCCTCTCAGATGAGGTGACTCAAGCAGAATGAGCTAAGGGACAAGGAGTTGTGGAGGGGGCGTGCCGGGGCCTGGGACTGCAAGTGCAGAGGCAGTTGGAGGGGTGGAGTGCTGCTGGAAGTCCAGATGTGGTTGAGGTGGGTCCTGAAATGTCTGTGGCCCACCTCTCCACCAGGGAGACCCTGGTGAGGAAGACCTCGCAAATACACATCCTTCAACTGGGAGCTCCAGTGGTCCTGTTTTGCAACATTAAGTTAAACATTTAGAAAATAATAAGCCTGAACTTTTTTCCCTCCAAGCTATACTGTGAAATGTGACTTTTGAAAAGGTTGGTTGTGTAATATGGAGAAAGTACTTTTGAATTGGATGTGAGCAGACTTGCGTTTCTTTCAGAATTGCATTGCTTTGGTTGCACACTGCCATTGAAAGAACCCCTCCTTGAGAACCAGCAGACTGTGAGCAAGTGGTGTCCCGGCTCCGGTTCCGAGCCTCCAGTGACCTGTCCCACAGTACGGTCCTTGACATTAAATGGCCTTCTCCTAGCTTTGGGGAGCCTCAGTGCTGGGTGTCGTCAAAGAGATGAAGGCCCAGGAGGAACAGCTCCCCCTTTTATATTTTTATGTATTGATGCACTTCCAGGTTATTTAGAAAAAGATGTTAAGAAAATAAGGAACTTGGAAAACCACTCAACCAGGTCATCTTCAAGGTCCTTCCCAATTTTAAAGTTCTTTGAAGCTGTTGTTTTTATTAGTCCTTAAGTGTGTGTTGCTACCATATAATTTAGCCACAGAAATTTCTAGATATGTGTCAGTGACCTTGGGGTTTTCTGACAGAGTGCTTCTTGACTAATCTTGTATTTGTACAAGGGCTTCCTGGGCGATAAGAGTTTAGATCCCATTCTGTGTTACTCTTGAAATCTGATCAAGAGTTAACCTAATTATCTCTTCAAAATTTATACTTATGTCTGTTTATTTTTAACCTTTTAGGAACATTTTATGAATTGGGGTAGTCTAAAATTCTGAAGAGAGCAGGAAAGGAATGTGGAATGTTAGAATGGAACTTTTTAACTCATTGCCTCTGACTGGAGTGTTTATATGAAATTTTGCCAAGAAGTTCCTATAGATATACTTTCACCTTGTATACTTTTAGGATAGGTGGGCCAGCCAGCTGCTGGTTAAAATATTTGATTTTCACTAGTAGAAGATATATCAAAAGTGGATAAGGAAGGAACCAGTAAGTATTTTCTAAAGTACCATATTTAGTTTATGGTCATTCTTCATGGTTGCACTGACTTTAGAGGACACATTCTTGTGAAGTTGCTGCTGCCACCAGTTTTATTTCTCATGAATAACAGTATGGAATTACAGAAAGAAGGGATGGGAAGTAGTGGAGTGATTCCCTCGTCAGCATAAAACCTGTTCATCTAGTCACTGACTGTCCGCCCCCCTCCGCCTTTTTTTTGCTTTGAAGGCCAAGGTGACATGCCCATTATTGGGGCATTTTTACATTCTGTGCATTTCTCTTGCTCCATATATTTTGCAGTGGTGCAGATATATTGGCAAATAAATGATTGAGATCACACACTGAATCAAGATACATGGATTCAAATCTAGGGAGTGATCTGAGTGTTCCTCGATGTTTCTGTGCAACTGACCATTGTGAAGGTTTGATGATGATGCTGTTAATGGGGTGGCTTCTTTGTGATGTAATTTCAGTAGCTGCTTGTGGCAGCTGTTAGTCGAAGGTAAATTGAAAGCCAGTTGGTTTAGATATCACAGTGGTGAAGATCAACAGAGTACCATGAAACTGGCACTCAGCTGTGGCAACATGAGACTATCCCAGCTAACTCTCATGCGTTTCATCTGGCACTTTCCCGGCTCAATCCTTTGCTTAACTTTCCCCATTTGAAAAACTCTACTTTCTTGGGGGAGTGGATTGCAGGTCTTGGACTTTTGGCTTCTTGGTTAGCTTAGTATTTTTCAGTTCTTTGGTAACCATCAGATTACTGAAGTTAACAGTGATGTCTTTCTCAAGCTTCTTTTGTTTCAGAGATATCAAAAGAGTAGAGGAAGTAAATTGTATTAAGCGATTTGATAAGAAAGCCATTATTGGGATTTTGGGGTCTGTAGAACTTCTTTGAATGTGTGAACTGCTACATAGGAAAAGCTCTCTCAATCTTTGTTGCTGGTTGAATGCCGAGTAATGTGAACCTATTGCTCTCCATGGTGAGCTTTTGCCCGTGACCAAAAATTTCTGGGTCCATCCCCAGTAGTGGACTTCCTTTGCTTCTGCTTATTATGGCTTTGCCATGGGGGTGGCTACTGGCTTTCTATTAATACTTTCCCAGAAGCATTTCATTCCTTAGACATTCCATACAACACTTTGGAAATAGAAACCACTGCATGTCCTAGGCAATTCCTAATTCCCATGAACAATTCTATCATGGGTTTTGTAATAGTTTATAATTGATATATAGGTAGAAAATTGATACTGAAAGATCTAGCTGCTCTCAGAGTGGTAGTAGTTACTCAGAAAGAGGAGAGAATTGTTGTACTATAAAATGAGCAGATTGTCTTTTTGGTTTTTCTACCCCAGCAAAGTGCCAGCTTGCTCCATTTTTACCAAAGATTAAATTAAATGTCTTATTTATCATGGTACCGTGGATGTTCAAAATTATATATGTTGCTGTAATTCTTAGGAGTGTGAGCGTACATAGTTCCATGTGGACAGATGGTACTTTTGACACAGCCTTTATAATCCTAGTAGACTGATTGGGCATCAAAATTTTATGTTTGTACCATTACCTGAAGTGTAGAAAGATTCTGGGGTGGCTGTGGAAAGTTGTCTAACATGTTCTCTTTCTTTGTACTGCCAGGGTTCTGAATATTTATTAATCATTATTTATTTATACTCTGTAATGCCATACTTTATTGGTGAATGTTCCACCTTTCAAGGGCATGTAGGTAGATTTTCTTCAGTACCTACAGAAATATCTACCTATCAGTGAATTTCAAATTATAGTTTATGATCTTCAGATTAATAAAAAGTGAGTTCTCGCCCCCACACCCCCAAATTTAAATGACACAAAAATGCATTTAGTGAACTTCACAATATTTTAAACTCAAAATACTTATTTTTTGAGACTTGATTATGTCAAGTCTGCTTTAGATTCTGATAGATGATAGATTATGAATTTGTAATAAATTCAAATTGTTAGACTGAAGTTATCTTTGCACTCTGAATAAATGAAGTGTTAAGCAAAAAAGGGTAAGAATTTTAAGAGATGTGTAAACATAGTTCAATCTTTGAGGGATTTTACCATATAGTTTTAGAATCACCAAATGCTGCTATTAATCTCTTATTAAATCAGGGGACAGATATCTGTATATTTTTATTGGAATCAATAATAAAAAATGTCTCTAACATATGAAATAATTTACTGTGTGTGTTTTTGCTCATTTAATCTGAACAGGTGATGTTTCAATATTGAGATGATCAAGACTTTAATAGCTTTCTAGATTATTGCTAGAAGTATAGCTCTGATTTATAGGGGCACATTAAAAGTATGCTTTAGTTATATGCTAGGTCTGTAGTTGAGGATTTAGAAATACTAGTGTAACCACGCTGTGACATAGGTTGTGTTATCTCCCACTAATGGAATGTAGCTTCCTTGACTTGTGGTTATTTTCCTAAATTCTTCCTTTAAGAAACTCAAAACCCTCACCTAAAAAGAAACAAGTTACTCAACTAGGAAGATCGAAAATGAAATCTGACTCTTTCTGACATTTTTAGTGCCAACTAATGAACAAAAGACTTCTTTAAGGAAGCAGGTTGTTCAGTGGTTCTTTGTGTCAGAATATGACTGATCTAATATATTAAACATTTTTTCCGTAAGTACAGCAGTATAGTGCCAGTTTCTATTTCAACTCCTTGAATAGTAAAACCTGTTCTGTCAGCAGGCATTTTATTAAATGCCTCAGCACATGTGCTAGACACCATAGAAACTACAGGCACAGAAGACAGGGATCCTGGTCTCATTAAACTTAAATCTAAATAGATGCAGGAGTATTTTAACGAGCAAATGCAAGTGAGTGAAAATGAGCATTGCTTTTTGTTAAGATTTGAAGTAGATTGGTTGGGTTTACAGGGCTGAGTCACCCAAAAGGAGAGGAATTCCAGAACACATTGAGGAATGCCTTCTTAAGTATGAGACACTTGCAAAGTATGTGTGTGTCAAAAGAAGAAATGGTTTGGTGACATGGGTGGTGGTGAACTTTGTTTTATACTTGATTGTGGAGTTTGAATGACAGGAAGAGCAGCGCTGGAGTCCTGGGGGGGATGGGCTGGGGTGAGCTGGGTCCACTTATCCCACCTCAAGCAGCTGATTGAAGGCATGAGAAGAGATCTAAAGGGAGGGCTATGTCGAAAGGGAACTGCTGCCAGCAAGAGTGTTAGCGTCCTCGGAGACCCTGTTACCAGTCGGCACAGAACCTTTCCCCAAATCCTTTAAGGGGACGCTCTTTATTTTCTGTATATATTGCATTCTGTTGGTCGAAAGTGTGCTTTTTGGTTAATTTAAGATATGCAGTTTCATTTGAATTGCTATAATTTACCAGTACTTCAAAACAAAACAAATGTCCTGCCCATTGGAAGGAATGACTACATTGGAGATTTTGCTTTAACTTTGAAAATTTTAATCTCTTTATCTGATGAATTACATTTGTTTAGTTAACTATGTCACCTGACTGAATTTTCTTCTAGAAAGCAGTGATAAATTGCATGTATCAGAGACAGAGACATGCACACACATCCCAACCAACCAGTTAGAAAGACATTTTGAAAACGAAACATTTTGTTTTGCAACTTTATTTTTGTACAAGCTTTCATACAGAAAACACTATTTGCCTTTCCTCTGACACTGTAGGAGGTAGGAGCACATGCAAACATACTGTCACTAACTATACTGCTGTACTCTGAATCGGTCCCATTGGGTGTTTAAGGAAAAAAAGTCCTGAGTAAACCATATTTAGTTATAACAATGGGTGATCTTAATGCTGGTAAACATGGTATGGTATTAATTATAACTCACTTTTTAAAAATGTTATGATATACCTTGTCTAGAGAGAAGTTTTTCCGGCCGCTTAGTGCGAATTTGAAGATAATCCTATATTATTTTGTATGCATTTGTATACATCTGTGCTCCTGGGGGGACCAGACTAGAAACACATGAAACACTATTATTTCAATAACAGGCTTTATTTTAAAATGTACGAAATGGAAATAATTGCCTATAGGCTTTCTGAATGTCATACGGAGTACTAGACCATGTTATCTTGGTTCTTGGTTTTGAAATTGCACTTTAAATCAAACTTAATGCACTGTTTTGTGAAAGCGAATTTTTTAAACAGATCATTAGACGTAGATGATATCCCAGAATTAAGGCTGTTCTGCAAAAGGTGATTTAAACCAGTGACTATTGAAAGAATGGAGTTTAACATGCTCATGGCGGTAGTACAGTGCACTAGCACAGCAGTGGTAGAGATTTGTAGAATGGTTGGCATGTAAAACATTCTTTATCAATTAGAGCAGATTCTGACTGTCAAGCTTTGGTGTGCCATTTGGCATGGAGCACTTACTCCAGCTGTACACTTACATATTTTTGAATAAGCATGTAGCTGTTTTCATCATGTACCAGAGTGACTAATAGCCACATGTTACTCATGGTGACCAGCCTTTCATTTATATGCCAAACAGCTGGCATTTTGGAAAAGGGGATCCTCTTTGGGGAGACAAGAGTATAGCCATGGAAGAAAACAAACTTTGTCCCAGAATAGTTTTGCCTAGGGTGGATCACGGCCCTTTCTTTAATTTCGAAATTGGAATGGGTGACTACTCAGCTAGATTATTATTGTCTGGGGTGAGCAACTAGTGGTAGTGGCAAGACCTCCCCCAGATCACATCACAGAGCTTTGAAGTCACTGCAGTCCCGAGCATGTTGTCAGTTATGTAGTTCTAATACACCTGAATGCTAATTTATTAATGCATAATTACCAAAATATTCCTATTTGCCAAATAGGCTTCTCCCTTCCAGGAACAGGGTAACTATCGCTGTGGTGAACTTAGAATCCTGTCAAAGGTAAAGAGGTAATTGAAAGAGAGATTTCATCTCAGGATCATCTCTGTCACTGAGAGCAAAGGTCTTTCTTGTAATCTCACCTTTTTATTTAACTTCCCTGGGCAGGACAGAAATCTAGGTTTTCCGTTTGTGTGCATCATACTAACTGCCCCTTCTCCAATTCTAACAAGCAAGTATTCTGGATCATAATCATATTCTGTTAGAGTCTGTTCCTCGATTATAGTTTTTGTAGATTATAGAGCTCATGAGGGGAATACATTTACTAATTCTTAGTTTATTCCCACACATAACGAATCTTATCGATTTTTCTGATTTTGTTTTCTTGGGGAAGCCTTGACTTCTTTCTCTCCAGGCTTCAAGGAGCAGCTCCCTATTGCATCTGCGTGTTCTCCATGAGAATACTGATGCAAAGATGGCGGTAACACCTGAGTACATCTTTGTAGTTTCCTTAAATGGTTCATTTGGACAATGAAAGACAAGGTTTCCTGGGATTACATTCATCATTGGATCCCTCAGGGACTTGGCACATAAAGGATTGAAGTTGGAGATTTATTTTTCTTGAAGTCTTCTTAGAAGTCGTCTTTTCTTCACAGTTGCTTCCTAGTTCCTCACCAGGTCTTCCAGACATTTCCCAGTACTCTCCTAATGTGACACCATCTAACTTTGTCTGTCTGCTGCCTCCGCCTCACCTATGTTCTCTAATCCGAGGTCACATTACCACATGCACTGCGGCAGTGGCACATGATTTGGCTAAACTCTGCCTCAACTTTCACCATCATCTTAGGCAATTTTAAAGGCCATCTCTTCCCTTGCCCTCATCATCCCTTCATCTTCTCATCTCCAGAGTTTTCTTCCTCTTTTTCTCCTCCTCCTCTTCCCCCCAGTTTTAGAGTGCTGGCATCTCTCAACACTACACGCTGTGGCGTTTGTACCTCTGTGGTGACTCGCATCTCCCCTGATGACCCTCCTCCCAAGCAAAGCTGGTCTCTCTTCTCACTTCTGTGGCGGTGTGTCTCATGCAGGCTTACTGTTGCACTTACCACGCTATGTTTACTCCTTCCTTTCCTGCTAGACTGTGAGCTCTTTCAGCATCTTAATGGTCATAAAACCTAACACCATCTGGTGCATAAATGTTCTTTCGGTGAAAACAGATATATTGTCATTCTTCCCTTCAGTTTGTTTCATGCTCCCGTTGAGCAAACATGTATTGAACATCTGTGTTCCAGGCACTTTCTAGGTGTTAAGAATACAGTGGTGATCCAGGTGACAATAGTCCCTGCCCTCACTAAACCTAGAATGTGTGGTTGGGGTTTACAGAAAAGTAAAGAAGTTACTATCCAGTTCATTGCATGCTGCATCTGTGATGCAAAATTCTAGAGACTCTGTAATGGTTGTTGTTTTTTCTTGTACTTTCTTCAAAAAGCTGTTTGGAGATGTTGAGTGTGAAAATATGTTTGGCTCCTTTAAAACAAAATGTGGTATTAAGCACACAGAATCTAAATGCAATGAAAGAGGCTGAGAGATAACCATCATTTCTCTGACTTTAACTTGCTAAAGACAGGACAAAAAGAAAGTACGTTATCACAATGGAGAAAGATACGGAACTTTATTTTTTTTAATGCCTTTTTAAATCAAGGGTCTTTTGTTTTACTCTAAAGAGCCACTTAAAAATTGCAAATCATTAAATACATCATTGCTTAAATCAGCATTGTTAAAAGAAACTTTAAGCATGTATAAAGTCAATGTTTTTGATACTATAATTCAAAACTGGCAACTTTGCTTTTTTAAACCTGTGCTTTCAGTAAAGCACCTTATAGATTAAAATCTGTCCTAAATTGGACATGTTTTAGGCAAATTGTTGTATATCCCAGATGGGGAATTGTTCTGCTCACCCGAAGTACCAAGGTGTACAGTATACCTAGCCTGTTTCTACATGAATGTTCATGAGACAAGCATGAAAAAAATAATTAAAATTTGCACCTGGCCTGCAGCAGGCTGGGTTCTTTTTCTTGAAAATCATTTATTCCTTCACTTTCAAACTAAGTTTTCAAGAAATTAGTGCCTAATTTACAGCCCAGCTACAATGTCGTGCTTAATTTTTGTTGGCAGGAATCTTTATTGAAAAGAGCTCTAATTTTCTGTATCATTTTCTTAAAAGTACTTGATTAATGTTTTACTTTTAATAGACTGGCATCACTGGAAAAGCTGGGGAAAGCCAAATTTTAATTGTGAAGAATGGAACAATACCTCTTTCCTAGCCTCATTTGCTCATTAATGACAATGATTATTATGTTGCAGGATTTCCTTAAGTATATTCCTTAGAATGTTAACAGATGATCCTCAAAAAAGTGGGGAGTCTATGGTCAAATAAGTGTTAAGATTTTGGGTTAGAGGAGATTAAGCAGGTTCATTTACTTGATGATTTCTCAGAGTCCTTATAATGTTCTACACCAGTGCTTCTCAGAGTTGAACTGTGTACACAAAACACCTGGGATCTTATTCACATGAAGAGTCTAATTTAGTAGGTCTGGGTGGGTCTGAAATTCTGCATTTCTTACAAGTTCCAAAGTGGAACCAGTGCATCTGGTACACAGATCATACTTAAAGTAATGAGCTTCTTAGGGATTTTTATGAGGAAACATGCTCTGTAGCATTTCCCAGACTTACTAACCATAGGAACCTCATTTTGAGATGCTAGACGTGGTCCATGGAGCACACTTAGAGAGTTTTAAATTTTAAATTGAATCTTTAAAATTACAAATGAATTAATTTATAATTTAAATAGAAGTGTAATGCAGAACTTCTAAGTTATGATTGGTCAGACAGCCTTGTGTAAGTCCCAAGTCACATTTATGTAGAAAGAAAAACCAATGTCATGAGCTAAAAAGACAGCCACTACATTAGATAGCAAGATATCACTGGATTATATACTTTTCTTATTTATTAATAACCTCATAAATATTATTAAATTCCCAAATCTTTAATTAAACAATTTTACTTTGTTTTTTATTGCCTCTAGTAATTCACATATAAATTACCATATTTTTAAATCCCTATATGTGCTGTGCTAGTGATTTCGTTAGTCTTTAATCTTTGTTAACACTAGCATTTGATATGAAAAAATAATGATGAAAACAAATGTTTTATTTAAACAGATTGAGGTTTGATATGGCTTACCATACTCTAATTACAGATGATATAAAATAACAGTCTAGGGAGGTTTTTAGAAATCTATTGAACCTAAAGCAAATTTTGAAATAAAAGAGCTTAATAACATTAATTAATACCTTATAGGTGGGCTTTTTTTCCACCTGGGTTCTTCTACTTACCTGGAATAGTATCCTCATCTATGCATGCTGTTGAAACCTTTCTTTGAGCCCCTGCCTTCTGTATTTCAGCACTTATTCATTTATCTCAAGCTGCATTTTACCACAGTTTGTTAATCTGTTTTGTCTTGCCTTTTAGGCAAGTTGTACGTTGGATTAGAGGTCAGGGTCTTATTCCTCTTTATACTCTAAATAACACCTAGTTTATGGTGTGCTTGATACATAAGTAGATCAATAATGCATTAAATAAATGATACCATTATGAGATAATTCAGCACATGAAATTTAATTTTCTAATTTTATGATAATGTAAGTTAAAAAGTTTTTCTCTTTATCCCCATATTCTGTCTTGATGGTTGTATCATGCTGTATTACTTATTCAGTAAGCCATCCTAAATCTCAGTGGCCCAAACAACTAGTTTTTTTTATCTCTCGCTATTCTAAGTTGGCAAGAAGGTTCTTCTGCTGGTCTTGCCTGGGCTGACTCAGGGGGCTGCAGTCAGGTGGTGACTTGGTCATGGCTAGACTAAGATGGCCTGACTTACGTGTTTGGAGATCTTGGCCAGAATGACTATCATTGCTGGGCTTCTGTCTCCATGGTATCTTTTAATCCTGAGCTCCTTCACAGCTTAGTGATCTCAGGGTTTCAAAAGAAGTCGCTGCCAGTCCTCTTGAGATTTAGCCTCAGATGTTGCCCAAGATCACATCTGCCACATTTCTGTGATCAAAGCGAGTCACATGGCCAGTCCCAGATTCAAGGGGTGGGGCTGCCTCCCCTGAGAGAAGGAGCAAAGTCACAGTAACCTAGAGTTACTGTCTATTTCTTCCCCCTAAGTTAAATAAGAGCATTATTACCATTTTACTTTCATCAACACCTCTCCTCTCATGTTGACACTTTGTGGAATTTAATCCTCAATTTTCCCGAATTGTTTGCTTATACTGTTTACTGTGTCCTAAACCTTCCTCTATCATATTTGTTATTAGGCTGCAGAACTTCCTTTTATTCAGCATTATGACTGGGTGATTTCAGTTACAAACTTCCTTTAAAGATTGTGGAGACAAAGTCCCTGAGTCCTTGTATGTCCTACAATGCCTTTATTTTGCCTTCATATTTGAATTGTAATTTTTAGTCAGTACTTGGAAGCTATTGCTCAAATCTGTTATAACTGAGAAGAGGTCTAATGCCAAACTGATTTTTGTTCCTCTTTTTTTCTGTAGTAACATTTATAGTCTGTATCCTTGGAACCTAGAAATTTCAATAGGTCTAGATGTAGTTTATTTGTTTCATTCATTTTATTTAGTTATTTGCCCCATTTTAAATGATTTGTTTTCAGCTATGGGGAGTTTTCATTTCTTACTCCTTGTAGTATTTCTTCTTTAGTCTCTTTTCCAAGTTCTCAGAGTAAATAAATGTCACCCCGTAACTAATCTCTAGTCCCCAAATTGTTCTTTTACCTTTCTCATCTCTCTCTCTCTCTTTTTGTCTCTGAGAGAATTATTTAGGTAACTCTTATGAAATACTCTTTTTCAGATAATTCATTTTGCTCTTCATCTCATCAGTTGAGATTTTTTTTTATCCTGTAACATTTTCTTCAAAGTTTCTGGCTGCTTCTCTTTGTCACTTACAGTTTTCAATTCAAACACTGAGGATATTAGTTTTACTTGTTCCATTTTACCTTCTTCTGTGTAAGGAGTCTTAGGATGTCCCTCCTGGGCATCGGTGGCCAGCTGAGACCTGCTGTATCCGTGTCTCCAGTCCTGTTTCTTCGGTGCCTGTGACAAAGTGCTTGGGCACTTGCAGGGCAGGGGCTGACGGTCTTGCTGCAATGTCTCTCTCCCCCTGATCCGCCTGGCCATGGCCCCAGGCCTGAGAGCCTGTAGTCTGGTATCTGCCGGGCTCTGAGCCTGCATCTCTCCCCACCAGATGACCTCTAAAGTCAGCCTTTGCCTCTCTGTGTTACGGTTTCCTCTGGTTAACTTACCACAGGTCTGTAGCAGTTATCTTTCCGACATTTTGGCACACTGATGGCATTTTTAAAATTTCAAGACTGAATAATTTTCTTATCTTAGAAAAGAGAAAATGCCTTTTCTGTTATTTCATGGAGAGTTGGAGAAAAGTGGAAATTTGTGTTCTTCTTACCTCTTGATCCAGTCATCCCCCCTCAGAGTTTTAATTAGATTCCTCTATTGATTACCTCCATCCTATCTTTGTACACCCTTTGACAGTCAGGTACAACTCTGCGTTTATCATGATTTCCATTTCTTCTCCTCCTTTTCCTTCATTGTAGCATCTATGTGCTATGAAGGATCCCAAATATTCAATTAAAAAGAACCTGTAGTACTTTCCAAAAGGATTTTTCCCCCTTCTTTATTATTTTCCATAAGATTTTTTGGAGAAAGGTTGAAAATACCCAAGTGCAGTTCATGTTTATCAAGGTAGAATTTCTAGTTTTTATTAACAGTTTCACAGTGCTTTCCTGTTGTTACAGGAAGTCAATACTGCATAACACCAGGGAATACCGTTCATGTAGGACACAATGTGAGCGGCTTTGTGGGGGTATTAGCACTGTTGGCCCTGATGTTATTAATGTATATTAACTGTGTGTTTTATTTTCAGAAATTATTATTGAATGGTATACAGGGTCGAGGGCATGATATTTTGTAACTTAGGCCCCTTTTTGTTGAGGTAAATTTCTTCTAGGCATTTATGCATTGTAAAATTATATTTAGTGTAGTTTTAAAACCAGAGGTAGTTTAATTCTCTTAAAAATGGATAATCTTTGGTATTTAAACTACTAAATACTACTGTATTCTAGTTATAAACTTACATTCTAACTTATTTATAAATCACATCTGATAATATATCATATGTTTATTCTGCTATATTAATCTTGTTCCATTTTCATGAAAAAAAGCTATGAAAGAGTACATAAGATGTATATACAGTTAAAAGTATGAAAAAGCAAGCAGCTCCATGTGACTGCTACCCATGTCAGGCCAGTACCACAGAAGCTCTTCATGTACTCCTCTGAGATCACAGACCTCTCACTCTCCATGGAGGTAGCCACTCTTCTGACCTCGGTGCTGGTCATTTCCTTATTACCTATGCGTGCATCTCTAATAAACATAGTTTTATTTTGCCTCTTTGCTAAAATTTACATAAATGGAATTCCATTGTTTGTATTCTTTTGCAACTTCTTGCTTTTATTTGGTGTTATCGTTAAGAGAGTCATCCTTGTTTTATAGAGCTATGGTTCTTACCTTTATTGCTATAGGTGAAATACATTGCATGAATATATCACAATATATTTATCCATTCTACTGTTAATGGTCACTTGGGTTGTTTGCCGTTTATGCTTCACAAAGAGTGCTTCCATGAACATATTTATATAACTTTCCAAGTGCCCATGTACAAGTGTCTCTACTTAATTAGGAATGGAATTATGGGACTACAGGATGTGTATGTTAGCAGTTCAACTAGATAATGCCAAAATGTATTCCAAAGGGGTGGTTCCCATTTAAGTGTTTTGCCATTCTGACGTGTATTGATATCTCATTGCAATGTTAATTTGCATTTTTCTAATTACTAATAACGTTGAGCACCTCGTTATTGGCCATTTAGATTTCTTCCTTTTTTAAAGGGCTGTTCACACCCTTTGCTTATTTTTATGTCAGTTATCTTTTGAATGTAAAAATAAATTCTTAAGTCAGAACACTTTACTACTATGCATAGATTATTCTCTAGAATTACTACGCTGTTTGGCACATAGCTCCCTTCTAAACAAACTCTTGCCAAGAAATTTGAATTTTTTTATGAACTGCCTGATTATAAGGTTAGTATGTAACTAACTACCTCTAATCCTCTTAAAAAGTTGCAGCTTTCGGTAATGCTTCTATTTCCAGTCAATTTTAAAAATATAACTGCAGAAAGTTTATCTAATACTCCTTTTAGAATTCTAGACTAGATTCCATATGGTCCTGAAGATGTTTAACTTTTTAGGCATATTCTTAATTTTCCAGTATTTCATTCTTCATTCTTTACTTCTGTACTATCTGTTCCAGTTTTGTTATAAGTA
Source organism: Cheirogaleus medius (assembly GCA_008086735.1). Taxonomy (NCBI): domain Eukaryota; kingdom Metazoa; phylum Chordata; class Mammalia; order Primates; family Cheirogaleidae; genus Cheirogaleus; species Cheirogaleus medius. The sequence continues at coordinate 7,341,901 of VBSM01001562.1, forward strand.
AAGCAAAAAGAAACTTATTTTTGCTACATAATAATACTCTTAGTAATTTTTCTATTTATTATTGTTAAAGTATTTTGCTTATCTAATGTTTAGTTGGTAAACATTTTTATCCTACTTTAGTATCTTTATACTTTGAATCAAATTTAAATATTCACAGTTTTTTTTAACCTTTATTTTTTCTTAATTTGTTCATAGGCCTCATTATTTTATCAATTTTGAAATTGTGGTTGTCATCAACATATTTTCCTGAGTGTTCAAAAAGAGGTCACAAAAACTATGTTATACTTCGGATTACTAACTTAAAGGAAGGGAAATATAAGCAAAGTCCAACTTATTTTACTGGATAAGATGAAATAAATTATACTTAGTATACTTTGACCAAAAATTATCAGTAAGGAGAGTAGAAGAGAATAAATAGAGGAAAACCCAGTATTTAGTTGATCTGTCATCTCAGGAAGATTTAGCAGAGAAGTGATTTTGTGGACTAGTATCATTTGTAGTAAAACAGATTATATGCATTGAGTCATAGGTGTGCCTATATATTATTAATATATCTATTAACCTGCAAAGAAAGCGCTTTGGTAGTCAGAGTATATGTGGCTTGCAGCCTTGAGCAGAAAAATTGCCTGTTAATCAGTGATAGTTCAACATAAGATTAAGATACACACACGTGTGCACATGCACTCACACAGTACTATACTGAGTTTCGTATAAGAGCTTCTTTGTCTTCAGTAAAGATTATAATGAAAACACACAACTGTTTTTTTTAAACAGAGACTCACTGTATTGCCCAGGGTAGAGTGCTTGTGGCATCAGCCTAGCTCACAGCAACCTCAAACTCCTGGGCTCAAGCCATCCTCCTGCCTCAGCCTCTCAAGTAGCTGGGACTACAGGCATGCGCCACCATGCCCGGCTAATTTTTTCTGTTTTTAGTAGAGATGGGGTCTCACTCTTATTCAGGCTGGTCTCAAACTCCTGATCTCGAGCCATCCTTCTGCCTTGGCCTCCCAGAGTGCTAGGATTACAGGTATGAGCCACCGCACCCGGCCAACACACAAATTTTCATAGTCAGCTTTCCTCCAAAAAATGTTTTAGAAGGCTCAAAACAATACAGTCCAACGATATGATTAAAATCAAAACTGGGACAAGTAAATTTATTAAGTAAAGGATAGTATAAAATAAAGTAAGAACACAGATATATATACCCACACGTGTAAGAGTTGGTAACAAATTCATCTTTGAGCTTTGTACAGCCAAACGGAGAGAAACAGCCAGTGCAAAATTTCAGTGTCTACCGTTCCCTTAGGAAAAGCACGTCTTCCTGGCTTTTAGATTCCTGTTACGGAGACAGTGTGACATAGTGGACAACATTCTGAAAATGAACATTCACATCAATTCAAAACGTAGAAGTTGTTTTATCTCAGTGTCAGCCTCAAGATTTAGAGTTTCCTCTGTCTAACACACACCCAGTGCATCATCCTCTCTACACCATCCCTGCTGCATAATCGTCCGGACGCTGATCAAAGACTTCTCATGATGGGAATGTACCACCTTCAGGGGCAATCAGTTTTGACTGTTAGCTCCAAAAGGAAAGACCTTCCTTGCTCCAGCCTTTCATTTGATTTAAAGTATAAAGAGAGTAACAATATAAGATAATACACATTTGTTTCAAAACCATTAGTTTTTTTTCTAGCTCTTGGGACTGTAACTTAAAAAGTCTACCCTTCCTTGTCCATGGCAGTCCCTCAGAGGTTTATAGGCATCTGCATAGGCTTTCTCTTCCTTAGGTCAGACTTTCTCTTGTTGCCATTAACTGTCCCTCCTAGGTCTCCCACTGAGCTTTGAGCTCATAAGAATGGGAGCTGTTGTCATTCATTTCGTTCTTGTTCCTTTGCCTGGAAATAATGACTGGATCCCCTTAATACTCTACACATCTGTCTTGAGTGGATGTACTGTGTCCATTGCTGTTAATGTGCCACCCGTAACTGGAATTGGGTAGGTAAGTCCCAAGGAGCCTGAAGGAAAATTGTATACTCACTTGTCCCCCTTCCTATCATCCTAATGACTTATATCAATGCAGCGTAAGATCACCTTCGCTTTTGGGCAGACTTGCTTCACTCTTGGTTCACTCTTTTCACTCTTGAGCTTGAAGTGCGTAAGTTTTTTTCACAATGTGCTGCTAAGCTAACCTAAATACAGGACCTTGCATTTATCACTGTTGTTTTTATCCCATTAGAGAGGCAGCTCATTACTGCAGCATAGCAATATATATTTTGTATTTTAATTTTATCATCTGGTAAATGCAGTATTCTTTTTAGTCATTGAGGAGCGTGAGCATGCCGTGTATATTATTATTAATATGGCTAAAGTTTTTGGTAGAATTGGGTCAAGGTCAGAACTCTGGCATTACATTAGAAACCTCTACAGATTGATATATTTCTTTCAGCTATTTACAGGTTGTTTGAGTCAGAAGTTGCCCTGATTCCAGCCCCATTTCTATGTTAATTGAAATATCATGAGGGACTTCTAATATTATACATGCCTCACTAGAGTCTGGACACACTGCATTTCCATGGTTACACCGCCACAGACAGGAATTAGACCAGCTTAACACAACTTTTCTTTGGTATGCCCCTTTTTGGTTCTCATAGATCACCTCTTGGATAAAATCCTTTTGAGAATCTCACCCAAGATCTGTGTCTAGCTCTATAGTTTATAATGTGAAGAATCTACCTTCTCTTTTTCCAAAAACAGCCATGGCATTTTCTTCCTTCCAGTTTTCTAGCACATCATTCTCTGGGATTCTCTGGAGAGCCCTCAGAAATGGTTCAGCAGCCTATTTGTAAATTTTCCTCAAGTCTCCAGAATGTGATGCCTCAAATCAGGCAAGTCGAGGTCTCTGAGTGAAGCATGAAGCCTAATTTTTCATGGTCTCTTTGCTATATAAGTACTTAATGTTTTTTTCCTTGCTAATGGGAAGAAGTCATAATATTTTTCTGTGACCCTAGTCTTAACTTTATTCCTTCCACCTCATTAAAAGATCCACAATTATGAGAACTATAAGAAAATGGACAGAAGCCCTTAATAGGCTTATAACTCATCAGAATTTTGGCATCCCTCCCCTGCCCCATATTGTTTGTGGCATTTTGAGACTGTTCCAGAAACGAGGGGTAGGGAGTATCTCACCCTCAGTAAAGTGCAGGTACTCTGGTCTTCATTCTTCATCCCCTGAGTATTCATGATCACCTGTGATGTATCCTGGTCTTTAAGGAATCAGAGAATAAAACATCATCCTGCCTATGAAAATTTCCTATCCTGTGGAATTTCTTAGTATTGCAGCATTTTCCTTTCCAAATTTGTAAGTCCTTTGAACCTCTTCCCCTCGACTTCAGTGTTATTACTTCATCATTTATATCTTGCTGTACTTTGCCTTGGTCTGATTCATATTTTGCTGCATCAGGTATTAATAGATGATGGGCCACTAGTGGTCTTGTGCTTGTATCTCCTTATTACCCTGCATCACACGGGCAGAGCAGTACTCAGAAAATGCTCAGTTGATTTCATTGGCCCTAGGTAGTCAGGGTCATCAAAATAAACATTGTGAAATTTAGTATGATCGGCTCACAGTGATGTAATATAATTACAGCAATGTAATGCTGTATCTTTTAACAATAAGGCTCCTTCTATATTAATAAATAATTACTTCTCCAGTGGCATCTCTATTTCTCCTTTTCTCAAATTCTCTTTGTTCACTGAATTTTTTCTTCTCTTTTTCTTCTCACACATTGGTTGTTTCATGATATTATACTCTTGACATTTAAAATTTCTGGTTCTTGGCATTATTTGTTTCACTGTTGCATAGTAACATTTTTGTTCTTCGCGACCATCTGCTTATTTTAAGGTGTGTAATTTTTCAATGGCATAGAATACTTTCTTATCTTTACTTGCCTTAAATGCTATTCTAGGATATTTATGTGTGGCATTTTTTATAGACCTTATATCTTATCTTTAACGAGCACTTGATCAATACAGAAAGAGGAAATTTTAGGCAGTTAATAACATTTTAAGTGTTTTACATCTCAATAAGCATATCAAATATACTAAGAAATAAAGATTTCCATGAAATTATTCCATTGTATTGTATAAAGAATTAGTAAACCATTTTTATCAGTGAGGAAAGTGGGGCTCAGCAAGATGGAAACATGTCCCAGGGCACTTAGATTTTAATCATAGATCCACTTATTTCAAGCCTGAAGATCTTCCTGCTATTGGTACTTGAGAAGATCCTCCTCTTGGCAGATCAGGGTTCACCTGGACCTTATACACCATGAAAATGGGAGGTAGAGAATTTCCCTGCTAGAGCAGGCATGAGAACTCCCCATGAGGATGACATCAAGGGGGAAATGCACAAATAGACTAACCAGATCCACTGTGCACTTATGCCTATTAATACAATAAGAATAAAACAACCACCAGCAGAGATCTGGACCCTAGACCCTCTCCACTAATATGGAAGTCAGAAGAGTAGGGAATAAGACGGGAGCTCAGAGGATATGTACATCACCCCTTTTACTTATAGGCTATGATTTTGGAAATAAACATCAGGCTGATGATGAAATTTGAGTTAATGGGGGAAAAACCCCAGATCAAACTATAGAATTGAACACCATGGAAGTTAATTGATAAGAAATTGAAATACAGTTGTAGAGTAATTTTTAGGAGAAAACTATGAAGAATGTTGAGAGAAATATTGATAGTCTCAGATGTCCCTATATGAGTACACAGAGTAACACATCTAAACAGATACGGTCTCCTGGGCCTCCTGGACTTGGTGAGATTTGCCTAATGGCTGGGATGAGACAGTGGAAAGATGTCATCCTTCATTCGTATATTCATTTATTTAGCAACATTAATTGAGCATCTATTATATATAATGCCAGGCACTAGGCTAGTTTTATGGTATAATACAGACTGTGCTCTCAGGAAGACAGACTGACATATAAATGTTATTAAAATTTTTATAATATGTTGTATGAGCATCTTTTCCCACTATTTTTCAAAATTGTAGAAAGTCCATATCAGGTCAGTAAATTTCCTAGTAAATACACTGCTCTCAGTATGTATCGTCTTAGGAGAGGCACTCCATCTCCTGCCAAGAACTTATTCTTCTATGGGCCTGAAAAATAGCTTTTCTTTTCAACACCATCTCCCTAGCCATTGTTGCCTTTGGATAATCAGATTCCTCTAAAGAAACCAAGCTGGCTATAAGACTCCAAGGGTGTCCTTGTTGCTAGTTATGAATGCATTGTATTTCTTTTAAATAAGCAGATTTTTATTTATTTTTAAGCCTTCCTTGAGTTTTAAACTTTTTTTTTCTATTGCATAAGCCTCTTCTGTATCTGATAAGGCATCATTGCTTCTTCCATCAATTAACATTTGTAGATGTCATTTTGTGTGTATACTTTTTTGAAAACTGACCCTCATGACAATCTAGGGTGTTTATTATTTAGTTTCCTGATACATTAATCATATTTACCTAATTTGTTACCTGTTTAGAAAACTTAGCAATTTAATAAGCTTTTGATCATTGTGCGGAGAATTTTACTTCAATTATTAGGAACCATCTGCAAATTCTCAGCCCCTGCCTGTTCCTTCATGGGAGCCCAGAAGAGAGTGTTAACCCTTTGCCTGCTTGATTGCAGGAGGAATGCCAGCTCCTGAACAGGCCTCATTGGTGGAGGAGGGGCAACCACAGACACACCAGGAAGCTGCCTCCACTGGCCCAGGCATGGAACCCGAGACCACAGCCACCACTATTCTAGCTTCCGTGAAGGAGCAGGTACATCCTCTTATTGAAATTCACAATGAATTATTTCTTCAATGCCTTTAAAAATTAATCTTTGGATGTGTTTTAAATTTGTCTAACGTCCTTGACGCCTTCACGTTTTCTAATTATAAGGTGTTTACATCCCTGAGTACATTGGGATGACTGGCATGTAGAGCCGCTCCAGGTGCCAGTCAGAATCGGAACATGCAGGATACTTGTGCGTCTGCAAGTAAGGACAATCTCGATGGTGATCGGTGTCTGTCTCCCCACATTGCAGAGTGTGTGCATGCACGCAAAGCTGTGTAAAGCGTAGTTCTCAGTGATGACTTTCCTAGCAGGACTCTGACAACCTGAGGCCTGTCCTACCTTTAGATGTTTTGGATATTTTAACATAGGTATTATATAGGGTTGTCTCTGTGAGTTTTGGATAAAGGCTATATTTGTGTGTTTGTCTGAATTTAAGTATACTCATTTTGTGAGCTACTGTTCTAAAACTTGTCAAACTGTGCCAGTTTGCTTCAATGTCATGTTTATGTTGATTTTTTTTTTCAAGGCACTAATATTCTTTATCCTTCAAACCCAAGTAACCTGCTAAATTAGGTCTTATCTGTTATGCTTAGAGAAATTGGAAGTCTGGAATTTAATTTCTTAAGATTTAAAAGCTTAATAAGGTAAATGTAAATTTAAAGCTCCAGGGATAGTTTTCTTTTCTGCCCTTCCCCTCCAAAAATAAAGTTATATGCCCTTTCTGAGAGTAATTCTGTTGGAATAATCTAATATTAAATTTAAAAAATGTTTAAGTCACTCAGTGTTATTTTTATCAAGAGAGATAAACCAAATATTATATATATTTCCTGAGATATTTTTTAAAAATCAGTATCAGCAGCTCAAATGACTAATGACAAAAAGTGAAGTATTTAATACGTTATTATTTTACTATTTGCTGTAACTTGGAATGTGGCATGAAAGATTGCTCCATAACTATGACATATGTCTAATCTGACATTAGAGCTGTATTTTAAAGAAAAAATGATTTCATAGCGTATTCTACTAGCAGGATGTCAAAATATTTTCTATTCCTCACTGAAATTTGAAGTTTTTAAGCATTCCATAAACTAAGAATTTGAGCAGACACAAGATATAGTCAGTACCATTTTCATGTTCCATGAGCTAAAGAATGTCTAAGCTTCTATCACCTTTGGGGGAGAAAGAAGGACTCTTTTCTGATAGCACTTAATAGTTGTCAAGATTTTACCTAAGGAACCGTATGTGAGAAGGCTCTGATTTATTTGGGACTCTTAGTGTATTCTGTGTCTTGGTGAAACATGATGGTAAATTTATCAAAATGTCCTGAAGTGGCTCAAAACTGGAAACTGTATGCAGTAAACATAGCAATGGGAAATTTGTGTTTGTACCTTGAGACCAGATACTCTCCATGTTGAAGAAAATATGGAAACTTATGATTTTGGCACTGGAATTCTTTGATGGTCTCAGATGACTTCAAAATTTTATCTTTTGGCAATAATTAGTGTTCCGAATAAATATTTTGTGGGAGATAGCAAGAACAGTTCAGTTCCCCAAGCTAGTCAAAAATTAAAGGATTTCTCTTATTTATTAAAAGAATTATGTATCTCCAGATTATTTCATTATGGGAGGATATACTCTAATCTTTTAATTTGCAGTTTCCGTACATGATTTCTTTTAAAAAAGTGTCATTGTTCAGTACTTAGCATTTCAGTCATTCAACCCAAGACACCATATCTGTCTCTTGTTCCAACGTAACTCACCTGGTTATAGCTCCCGTAGGAGCTATTTAAAACTTTCTGATTATTAAGTATTGTTTATGCTGTGATGGTATCGTACTTATGCACAGTATCAAACTTTCACAACTTTACCGTACTGGTCTCACAAATTAGAACAGTTTTACATATCTGTTATGAGAAAGAGAACATGTGAAAATAAATTTTATGAACATGCTGATTTATTGTAACCCCAAACATAGTGTCAAGGCACCAGGTTAAAGAATTACAAAATAATATCTTTTAACACTAACCTAAATTTTGAGAGGAAAAGTCTGGGTGGTTCTTTATAGTAAAAGTACATCCAAGCCAGTAAAATAACCTCACGTGTACTCCTCCTGGGTAATTCATGGTAAGTGGTAGGGAGGGAAATGGCAAACAACCAGTAGTGGTCTTGTTAAGAAACCATTAGTCTGTTAAATATCTGAAATTGGATTTAGGGTATCATAAAAACACTGAAATCTTGTACCACTCAGCCATGCTTTCCCTGGAATCCTCTCATGCCAGAGCTGTTCCTTATTCTTTGGCATAATGCTAGAATTTACATTCTCATTCTTTTATAATGTGATAACCTTTCACATTGATGTCAGTCACAAATATGCATACCTGTGCAGGTACAAAAAATGTCCTTGCTCTTTTGCAGGCAGTAAGAAGGAGCCTGCTTCCATTCAAATGCTACCTCTTTCATGAAACCATACTCACCCCAACCTGAAGTGAAATCAGATCTCTCTCTTGATCTCCTTTAACGCCTTAAACCTCTGTGACTCTTAGTCATATGCTCCTTTGGATCCATATAATCAGTACCTAAAGACACAGCCCTGTTTTATACATTGTTTTGTACATGTGTTACAAGTTGCTCCTCTCCCAGCACCTTATATATATCGCTAAATATATGAGACCTGCAATAAATGATCGTTCAAGGAGGGGAATGGATGAATAATATTGACTATCAGATTACTTTGTTGCTCACTTGCTGTTTTGTGAAGAGAATGGAACCTGTAGCTACGTTCACAGGAACATTGTAAGCAAGAGAGTCTCAAGGACACTGCCTAGAAAACTTGCTACCCAGCTGTACATTCTTACGACAATTTGAATCTCACTTTATCCATATTGATTCAGAAATTAAATGCAATCTCCACATGGAACAAAGTAAAATTTTATTTCATATTGATGGTCAAATAATGACATAGGTATTATAACTTTCATCTCATATATGTTCAATTTAGCTGGTAGGTAAATGTAGGGAATAAAAGAATGTGGTTATCTTGGTAATTTCACAAAATATCCACCAGCATCATGTAGACCAGGTAATATGAGTAACTGCTAAAGAAATGTCAAGGATTGTGTTTTAAGAGAAATAAAGTCAACCCATGGGAATAACAAAGTAATGTGATTCTTGGACTTGAATCTGAAATTACAGGAAGTGTCAGTTGAACTTCAGCCACCAGTTGGCTGTAATAAGGATCATCATTTGGCAGTTTCTACTGTTCAACTCAACTCCTAATAAGAATCTAGGAGTCCAAGATGGATACAGATGTAGGAAAGGAGGAACTTTTTTATATCCTGATACTTTTCTAATATCTAGCAAACTTGTAACTGGTTAGTGCCTATCTTAATATCTACATGTAATAAATAAAGCAGTATAAATGTGGTGCCGCAAAAGAGTCCTGCCTCCTCCTGTAAAAACCTTAGACTAAACTGACTGATATATCCTTGAAGTGCACAGCACACCTTTGGATGCAGAGAAATTGTAATTTGATTAGACATTGGCTGCTCATCCAGGGCCTTGCTGCTGCCCCTCGCACCTAAGTCCGATGTGTTAGAGTGATCACTTCACAGAAACAAGGAAGCAGCAAGCCAAGGGCCATGTGCAGGGTAGTATTATCAATTGGTAGAATACATTGTAGTTTTGTAATTGATAGTATATGATCTCTTGGTTTTAGAAACATTCTTTACAAGAAGACCATATGGCCAATCATGGATAGGATTAGCAAGTGTATTTCATATTTCTGTATAGGATACAATTTAATTTGCATTCTGTAATATTATACATGTTAATATTCATTAGATCCTTTCATCTTCTGTCATAAAGTTGTTTGAATAATTGAGATCTTTATTTGAACTTGGCTGTACTCCTCAGGCGCTCTAACTTCCATTCTATTGTTCTCTCACAAACTGTATACTCATATTTTTGGTTTATGATTTAAGGAGCTTGGAATCCAGATTTAGGGTTAAGGCCAGTCCAGATAGCATGAAATAGTAAGCAAAGAATAGATTTGGTAAAACATGCTAATTTTATATGTACTCCTCTTATTCTGGTGAGGTCTCAAATTAGATACTATGTATCCTTCTTTTGTTATCTTTGATGAGTGAAAATTGCACTGTTCCTCATTTGTGAAGCTCTCAAAGTGAACACCACCTTTCAAGATAATATTTTCTGGCTTTTGTGAAAATTACCATTGTACCTTCAGTATGTCCATATTAACTTAAAAGATATTTAAATATCAAAGAGTGAAATGAGAGCCAAAGATCCTTAATTTTTGAAGATAAAATAAGGAAATTTGGAGCCTAACTGTGTCCTATTGATATTACTGCATTTTTACATGGATATCTTAGCTTCAGTAATTACACACCCTTCCTGTATGGCAGAATGCCCAGAACTGAACAAATTCCAGTACAATTATTTACTTATTCCTCCGAAACTGAAACAACTCAACTGTTATGCACCTGCCTTTGCAACTTCCTTTTATTTGGCTCCTACGTTTATTTACAATGAAATAGTCCTCTCTGACACACCTCAGCCACATGCAGAAGACAGAATTTTTATTTCAGCTGTAAACAAGGATAGTTAACTAAAAGTGCTGTGCTGTAAGTACAATGTCTAAAACTTCTAATTTTTCCTCTTGGAAACTAAATTATCCTAGTATTTGTGTAACCTATACCAAAGTCTTCCATGCCTGAACTGCATCATCAAACACAAGGTAAGATTGGATCTCTTCTCAGTGATTTTTGTGGGATCATCAGGTTTTACAGCTTTACCTTATTAATGTTATAGGAATGAGGTTCAGAATGAGGTCAAGTGGTCGAGCTCTTGTGACACTGTTTGTGTTGTATTCAAGCCTTCTGAACGCTGTTACATGTGTTAGAGTGATGGCTCTCAGCAGATCAGTCCTCTTAAAATTGCCATACCATGGTCAGAATTTCTCATTTCTCTTCCTTGTGTTAATGATGCAGGGTATCCTCTACCTCAAGTATCTCTGTGGTTAAAGAATACTACTACAGAGTATGGCCAACAGACTTACTCAGTTTTGGAATGTTACTCCTCTCCTCCGTAAAAACAAATTGTCATCATCAACCTAAAAAATTAGATTGCCAAGTTAAAAAACAAGCATATACATTTGCTCATCTGCCCATGTTTTCTGATAGTCTGATGAATGATCTGCTGGACCCACTAGCAAAGTTTTCCAATCTTATATGGCCCCAATTTTACATTCAGAATGACTTAGTATTTATTCTCTTTAATTCAGTTGGAAACATCTTTTTAGGTGTATTGACACTGAAGAGTTTGTTTGGAAGAGCTAGTAAATTCTAGGAATTTGAACAGACTCTGGCTGTTCATACATAGCTGGATCACAGATGTAAATGTGGAATACATAGTAGGTACCCCCAAATATTTATTGCTTAATAATGCTCACTATTCCTCTATACTTAGATTAGGCTTGCTTTTAATTAATGAAAACATATTTATTCAAAGTCCACTGTGAACACAGTATTTTGTCAAGGAAAGGGTTGTGGGGTGGGAGGAAGGAGACATGTAAAGATGTTCTATTTCATGTATGTAGTTTCTACCCTCAGAAGAATGCAGAGGCACAAACTATATTGTGTACTTCAATCTAGAGTAATGGATACATGAGTATTCATTAGTTAAAACTATAAGATCCAAGAACATGTGCACTTTTGCCACCCTTTTAATGTAAGCAGTGTGTAAGTATGCATTGTATTATATCAGTTTTATGTAAATTTGTGTTTTTTTAAAACATAAATGAATCCTCATATATTCATCATTTGACTTTAACAATTATAAACTCATAGCCAATCTTGTTTCATCTCTACCCATTCTTTCCTACCTTCCTCTCTCACTGAAGTGTTCTGAAGCATATCCCATATGTTGTTTATAAATATTTCAGTGTGTATCTCTAAAAGGTAAGAGCTCTTTTAAGAAAATGACAATACTATTATACCGAAAAAAAATAAATTTGTTAATTTTAGGTAAAAATTTAATTTTTACCATGGAATTAGCATTACCTTTAGTTTGCATTTAAAAAAATAGAATATTTTTCCTTTGTTAACACTTAAAGCCAACCCTGACTTTGCATTTTAAAATTATAATTTCCTTTTCAGTTGAATAACCCAGTTCACAATTCCTATTCAGAATTAAATTATGAATATATGGAATAATTTTTCCCTTGTACATGCAAACTTTATGCTGCTAAATTTGAAATGAGTGACTGCTGAGCTGGTGAGATTAAGTGGATGACAGAATCATTCTGCATTGAATTCTCTGCTCTGCATGATCGTTTTTCTTTTTAGAATCACTTCTAGAAAGAATAATATTTCAGAAACATACTTTTCCCTTCAGGTACAGCCCTAAAGTTATTTTGTTGCTATCACAAAACACAATGTAGCCAGTGCCTATCTTCATGTCTAAGTGTTCTCAATTTCTAAATTGCCATTTTTGTCACTTTGCAGTAACGAGTCCATATGGTCTTACTTCAACTGTTTGTATTTTATGAATGTATTGTTTCCAAAGTGATCAGATCTGCTGTACCTTAGCAACATAATTTAGGTTATGATTATTTCATTTCAGGCATTCCTGAGAAAAATCATTTAAAATGTAAAGTTCTTTTCAAGTAGTTCAAAGACAAATGTTTGTCTTAACTTATAGAATCTTGAGAGTTTTTATATACGCAAACCTTAAAAATACAAGTTACACATAATAGAAACAGTCTGCAAGCAAATTGAAGGAACACGTTATTGAAACGAAGACAAATACCTATTACACAATTATATTCCATATAGTCATATTTCAAATATGAAAATGGCTATCATTTTCAAGATAGTGTACTTAGAATTGAAATCTCTTTGACTCTTGAATGAAAATTTAATTTCCCTTTAAAAATTGGAATTCAAGGAATTTCAGTATATAGACTATTTAACTGGTATTTTAATTTGTAGACTTTTACATGTGAAAATTCCTACAAAGCCACATGACATCAGTAAAGTATTGATCATGGGATATCATCTACCCTAATAGGCATACCTCATTTGCAGTATTTCCCCAAATCATTCTTAGAGCCTAAATCAAGATCAAGTTCCTTAACCACTACCTATGGCCTTTCAATAAACTATGGGGAAAAATTAATAACTCTTACTATTTCATCCATATTTAGCATTTCTAAATTCCATTATTCCTTTAGAAATACCTTTCTGTCACAAAGTTGACATATGCCTTGATCTCTCCCCTTTTAAAAATATTTCCTTTTAAACAGGCTTTTTTGCCCAAATAAGGAGTAAATTGACATCTCCCTTTTTTCATTCATGACCTTAGCTACCTCATGTGTTTCTTGCTTTAAGGCTATACCTATTGGAAGGGAGGCATGCTTTCTGGAGTTTTTCCATTGCACCATTTTCTCCTTTGTTCCTTATAAGGTGTATAATGTTTTTTTCTATAATGTAAGCTCTTAACAGCAGGATCTTGATTTTTCTTTTATTTCAGTTAGCAAAGAATAATGAAAGTGAATTCTGATTAAATTATTATGTGAAAAATATATCTTAGTGATTGCTGCTGTTGTCATCATTCTAAGCTGATTGATTACAAGATTTGAAGGTCTGTAGGTAAGAATATGAAACTTGTATTTGTATAGCTATGGTACTGAACAGAATGCTGGTATGCTTAGCTCATTTGATCTGCACTGCAAAATTGGGCAAATGTATTTTATTGATGTGAAACTATTTTTATCTGGTGGTGAATAATTTTTTTTTAAAGCAAACTTCTTTACTCTTGATAAAACTTATTTCCATTTCCCATTAAGAAATCTATGCAGATACTCACTCTATTGTTAGAGTTGGAGAGTGCCCCTCTTACTAAAAGACCAGTAGAGCAGAATTAAAAAGAGTGATCAGTGGATCATCTTTGCCAGGTCTGCCATTGTGAGAACAAAGACCCAACGTTGCTCTACTGGGCCAGCTGCTATCTGACACAAGTAGATTGCTGTATCTTCTTACTGCCACCGCCACCACCACCACCACTACTACTATTACTGGGAACAAATGAAAAATTTAGCAAAACTTCATAATTGTCAGTAGGATAAAAGAATCAGTGATCTCTATGGAATAGAAATCCAATAGGAAACTAATAGCTAACATGTATTGAGTGCTTACTATGTGTTAGGCATTTTACTTAGTTCTTTAAATGGAAGATTCTCTATATTACTTATCACAAGTTTTTGATTAGTGTAGGGAAAAATCTGTCAGTTTTTTAGGCCTCTAAACATCCCATCCCACTTTCTTTGTTTCACACATTTCCCCATCTCAATAAACTTGGTGGGAAAATAAATAGTCTTCTTAACCTGTACAATATCCTTTCAGTAAATTATTTTTATTCTTAAATTTGCCAAGGTGTTTTCTGGTACTTGTAACTAAAAACCCTGAATTATACCTGTAGGTATTATTATTACCTCCATTTACAAATGAGGAAACTGAAGTTGAGAAAAGTTGAATAACTTGCCCAAACTTACCTAGTTAATAAGTAGGGAATCTGAGATTTATGTCCAGGCAGTCATAATCCAGAGATGCATGCCAAACAATTAAAATCTACAATGGAGCCAGTAAAGAGAAGAATGGATACAGATGAAAATTGGATCATTGATGGTGACAAGCATATGAGAAGTTATCCTGAAATATAGAAGAAAAGAACAAAAATGGCATAATAAATGCCCCTAGACATGGCAGCTATAAAAAGTAGACATAAGGGAAAAGTTACAGATTTTCTTGAAGGATTTTAGAGTAGTTAGAACAGAAGCAATACTTAAAATATAATTTAAAAAATTTTTTTCTGCGTAGAAAATAAAGCCCTGAATGTACAGATTTAAAGAGATCATTACATTTCAGGCATCTTCTAGGTAATTCCTAGACAGGAAAAAAGACCTGTCCAGGAATTACGTTAACAAAATTTTATATTTACAAAGAGAAAGAGGAAAAAAGTTTATAAGATTTCAGATAAAAGAAAGAGTTTATCTGTAATGATAAAATTAGGCTTCAGTGAAACACTAAATTCCAAGTAAGTGGAGTAGACCAAGTGTGTGTGTATAGAATTTTGAAGAAAAAAATGCTTATAATGCAAGAATTTATACCCAGCTTAATTGTCTTTGGGATGTGAAGGATTAAAAAGATATTCTTAGACATTCAATGGTTTATGAAATGTGTTCACTCTTATATCCTGTTACCCTTTTTGATAATTAAACATGTGTTCCCATTAGGGAGGAATTAAATTTAAGATTTATGAATGAGAAATTCATGGTATAAAATAACTAGTGAATCTTCTCTGATTTGGTTAAGATTTCAAAATAGGAAACAAAGGTTTTCGGGTATTATCAATTAGATTTTGCAGTTCTCTGCTTTCCTGCTTCTTATGGTCCTCAAGCTATATATTCTTTCAAGTAGTTCAGATTGATATGTTAATCTGTTTGGTAATTGTCACTATTGGCCATTGGTATTGTTCTGATTCACTCTTGATAACAGTGACTAAACTGCTTATACACATTTTGGGCACTTTACAGGGAGAATTCCCAGTCAATGCAGAATTTCATTTAGGAATTAAATGGGATTTTTCATTGTTCTAGCACTTAAGATGTTTTGTACCTGGTAAACTTTAATGAATTGAATCATGGTTTGATGGCTTACTGAATTTGCAGAGATGAAAAAGAAATGCAGTTTAAGCTGAGACCAAATTCCTACACATGTTATCATCTTTCTTGGACCTAGTAGTATTGTTTTAATTCTAAAGCCACATAATAAATGACTAGTTAAAAAAAAAAAGCCTTCACAAAAAAATAATAAAAAGGCTAAAGTTGACAGAGGAAAAAAGAAAAGTAAATTTACATAGGTTGCAAGATGTGGAAAACTTGTAGATAAATCATGGCTGTTAAACTGGATTATCTTGCTTAAAAAATGAAAAATTTAGTCTGACCACTATGGCAGTTTTCAGATCCAGAAGGGTAGCGTGGCACAGTGTTTAAGAGCAGGACCTTCCAACTCCACAACTGCTAAGCTGTGTCACTTTGAGCAGGTTACTTTGGGTGAAGACTTCTGTATCCTCAAACCTGCTAAAAACAATAAGTGTTCAATAAACATTAGTTGTTATCCTTGAGATGATACGTAGTGGAAACACCATGTTCTAGCTCAGGGTCACTTAGGAGGGACCTAGATCCAGATTGAAAAATACCCAAAGGGGCCGGGCGCGGTGGCTCACACCTGTAATCCTAGCACTCTGGGAGGCCGAGGTGGGCGGATCATTTGAACTCAGGAGTTCGAAACCAGCCTGAGCAAGAGAGAGACCCCATCTCTACTAAAAATAGAAATAAATTAATTGGCCAACTAAAATATAGAAAAAATTAGCTGGGCATGGTGGCGCGTGCCTGTAGTCCCAGCTACTTGGGAGGCTGAGGCAGAAGGATCGCTTGAGCCCAGGAGTTTGAGGTTGCTGTGAGCTAGGCTGACGCCACGGCACTCTAGCCCAGGCAACAGAGTGAGACTCTGTCTCAGAAAAAAAAAAAATACCCTAAGGTGGAGGGCCCTGGCCAACACTTGGCCTATAGAAGAGGTTCCAACCAAAGAGCCAAAGAGAGGTTTGTTCACATCCCTGTCAACCTTTATGCTGAGAAAGATCAATGTCTGTCTAGAACCATGGAGATATGGGTTGTGTCATCTTGAAGTAATTCTGCAAATCCAACTCTTTCCAAATATCTGTTCAGAATATATTCTGAAATCTCATTAAGAGATTCCTCAGATACATCTTTTTACTAACTGTCATGGAGAGAATTCCACAAAGTATCATTAAGTAAGAGAAGGCAGTTGCAGAAAAGTATATAAAATACCACATTGTTTGGAATGCCCCACTCCAAGGATGCTTTCCGCTATATTCCAGAGATTAGAATAGACTCTGGTACTACTAGTTAGCTTTCAGTACTTGTCGAGTACATGTTTGTTGAAAATGTTGGCATTTCATGAAATAAAATACAAATACATTAATGACCCTCAAACTCACATTAATTACCTGAGAGAAGTGAGGGAAGACGTAAAAAGCCCCCTCCCCCCAAAACAGTGTATAGTAAGAGAGAGAAGATATCCAAAGTAAAATTTAAAAGTTTCCTCAAGGTATGTATACAATAGCTTATACCTGGTACTTTTTTCCTTGCTATTAGAAAAAATAATTCTGCACAAAATTAGTAGCCAAAGAGATTTGTTCAAACATGGATCTTTTTTATTTCTAAAGTGAAATGGAGGTCCTTGAATCTTGGCTAGGACCACACCAAACTTGGGCTGCTTCTGCTTGTGCAGACTTTGGCCTCTCCAACTCAACAGCCTGACGATATTTTGAAGTGATGTCACACATCTTTTGTGGGATGGGGGAGGCATCTGTACTAACAGGATTGTATTTTCAAGCTTTTAAATGCTTCCAGCAATATTTCATTGAAAATGTAGGCTTAGTCATGTCTAAGCCTGCAGAAATACTGGTGCTTTTACAAAGAAGTGGAGAGTTTGTCACTGCTATGATGGTGCATATCCCTAATATATTCTTGCTTTCTGTAACCTGGATGCAATCCAAAGCCAACTGTAATCACTCTGACTGATTTATTTGAACTGGCAGAGCTCACATTGGTATCCTCTAAATGTTCCCTTATGATATATTCCTCCACAGAAGAAGGTAAATGTAGTAATTAGGATTGTCTTATTTTATGACTAGCACTATGCAAAAAATATGGAGCCATTTCCAATGCAATTCTTGTATATGAAAAATATGTCGCAGCTTCAAAATCCTTTATCCAGACAGACTAGAAATGCACTTTAACATAAAGTAGATTGGCCACAAATATTGCAAAATACAAGATCTGGTTTGCTATTCTGTGACTGTTTTAGCTAGCATTTAAGCTGCCCAAAATAAACCCTAAATAATGTTTTAAAACATTTTGAGGAAACCATGTCAACCAGTACAGTGAGTTTTGATTCCCATAGCACATTAGCATTGGCAAGTTGAAGGGCAGGCACCCTGACAGCTCAGAAAAATGTCAAATGGCCACCTGAGAGCCAGAGGAGGGAGGCTACCAACAAGGACAACTGAGCCAAGGAATGGCTCTTTCTCAGTTCCTTCAGTGGAACACTCCAGAGTGTGCCACTGAGTGGGCTGATCAGTCCATCAACCAGGGTATCCTTGCCACCAGCCAGCCCCCAGGATCCTGTAGAAGAGATATGTGGACCCTTGGGGGCTTCAGTATGTCCTGGGACATCATTATACCATAGTGAATATTTTTAAGTGTTACCTTCATTATTATTTATAGTGATAATTTGATAATTCTGACTCATCAGTAAACTTACAGTGTTTCACTGTCCTCTTCTAAAGAATTTAGTGAAATTTTAAAATATACCTTGGTATGGTGGGGAGAATGCAGGCATTGATGTCAAACAGACCTGGATTCAAATCCAGCCTCCTACAAGCAACTTTATTATATTGGGCAAGTGCTTTAACCTCTCATAGCCTATTCCCTCTTCTGTAAAATTACAATAATAATGCCCAGTTCATAGGTTGTTGGGTAAGGCTTCAGTTAGATCAAATATTGAAAATCTAATAAAGTACTTGATACTTAATAGGTGGTCAAGTACCTATTCGGAAGCAGAGCTATCTCATTTACCAGGGATTTCATGAATATTGAAGTTTTATCATTCTTTGGGGATTTTAGTGATAAAGCTGGCATTCAAACTTAATTGCCCCTGAAATTGCTATGGCAAAATGAAGCCGCCCACCCTGTGTGGGAGTACTGTTTACTCTGTCGCTCTTTGTTTCCTGCAGAGCATTAGTTTATTTTTCATCTTCATCTATCAGAGATCTTCAATTCCCAATCTTCCAATTTTGTTTGATTAGTTGATACAATCCACCCTTTCCTTCTCTTGGAACCTGCCCTAGGATGACTCCTGACCTGAAATGCATTTGAACATTCTGCAGTCTAAAATAGCCTAATGTCATTCTTCTGAGAGAGCTCTCTGCTGGATCTGAGAAGCAGTAATTGTTTTGAGAAGATGAGCTGTGGCTGGGTGGAAGGTAGGTTTGGATCACAGTGTAGGATGATATGCAGAAGCAAGCCACAATGCTCCAGAACTGAAACTGTCCTAGAGAAGTGAGTAGTGTTCTACTTTAAGCTCCATAAAGAAGATTCCCAGCCCATCTTATTGAAAAGGAACTGTTCACTTACTTAAATAGGTTTACAAAGAGGAATTACTCCTTTAATATTTTTGATTTTTAATATTAGCCCCCATGTGCTCTATGTTATGTTCAATAAGCCCCATTGTCATAAGACAAGTCTAGAATTCCAGTAAGATAAGACATTACAAATAAAAATGAATACCAAACTCTGATTGACATAACAATCTTGAACTTCTGTTTCTTACTGCATACTGATGTTGTGGCATTTCAGTGAATATCTGTAGAGTACCAATGTGTATGGTACTGCCCACTTTGTATAGGTCACCTCATCTAATCCTCACAATGGTCCTATAAGTTTGGTGCTATTATTGTCTCCATCTTCAGATGAGGAAGCTGAAGCTCAGAAAATGTGTGAAACTTTAAATTTACCAGAATGTAAATACCATCATACATAGCACAAGCCTTTATTCCTAGAATCAGACCTGCTGCATAATAGACAATTGATATTTGTTGGATGACTGAACTTGAACATCTGGTTAGAGTCCAGCAATTGCAAAGGGATTCAGTTCCAAGGGGCCCTCTGACCCTAAAGCCCATAACTTAAACTTTATTCCCCTACTTCTCCCATCCCTCAATCAGCCGTTTATCAGACAGTCTGATAGAAATAAAAGGGTATAGAGGACATAGTCCCAGCCTTCCATGTGCATAATCCAATGAAGATACTTGCAACCCAGTAAACGTGTTCAGTATATACTTTGTTTAGGAGCATCACTTAGGTGGTTCTATGCTTTAGATCAGGCGTCCTCAAACTACGGCCTGCGGGCCACATGCGGGTATTTTTGCCCATTTGTTTTTTTACTTCAAAATAAGATATGTGCAGTGTGCATAGGAATTTGTTCATAGTTTTTTTTAAACTATAGTCCGGCCCTCCAACAGTCTGAGGGACAGTGAACTGGCCCCCTGTTTAAAAAGTTTGAGGACCCCTGCTTTAGAATAAGAGCCGAGGTAACTAGGCACTAAAGCAGCTCTGTTGTAAATGTATGTGTTAATTGGGCCTCAGGTTTGGCAGCTGTAACAGAGACATCAAAATACCCTGGCTTAAACAAAATAAAAATATATTTCTCTATCACAGAATAGTCCGGGAAGCCGTGTTGCAGAGCTTGCCAGGGCAGCTTTGCTGCCTGGTTGCCATCTCTGGGCCTGAGGCAGCTCCGGGTTCTCACTGGGTCCCAGCCAGCAGGTAGGAACAAAGAGCCATGGGAGCAAATACGTTCCTTTGGGAGATCGGGCTCGAGGAGAAGTTGACTCCTCACGTGCGTAAAACATGGTCCCTTGGCCACAACAAGCTGCCCCCAAAACTGGGAATTACATGCTCCAGTGAGCAGCCATGTACTCAGCTAAAATGACCATAAACAACCAGCAGTTTCTGCCACAGTCTACTCTGGAAGAGCATGTTCCACGGTGGTATGGAAAGGACTAGAATCAGAATCACTACTCTGATGCTTATATTTTTGTAAGATGGTGGTATTTCTCTATTTAATATTTGTAATAAAGAGACGCTATGAAGGATAGAATAAAGTTTTATTTCCTTGTGTTCTCAATACATTTTAAAATGTTTAAGTTCATTTTTCCTTTAAGCCTTAATATACCAACTTTTGAAGTCCTATAAATACCGTTTAAATTTAAGAAACAAAATCCTTGTATTGAGTTTTTCATGCTGTTGCCGCCTTGTAGAATAGTAATGGAAATCACTAAATATGCCCAGTGTTAGTAATTAGTGTTGCTATGATATCTTAAATGTTTTGTTTTTGTTTCCTCTCAGTTCTTGCATTTGGAAAAATTACTGTATTATTCTAGAGTTTTACATTTAAATTGAATTTTATAATATCATCCGTTTTCTCCCCAGAGAACTCAGAATCTCAAGTTACATTGGTAAGGATGTTGAATACAGATTTTTTTTTTTTCCCTCCTGCCTGAAACTTTTTCCTTTACCATTTATAATTGGAAATGAGCAAAGTTCAAAGTATAATCTCAACTAAAACCTTTTTTCTTTTTTAAGAAGACAGAATTTTTCTAATCTCAAACATTTTGATTTGTTGAGAATAGGAGAGCTATCTGCATTGGTGCATTGCCTCACACCTGTAAGCCTAGCACTCTGGGAGGCCGAGGCAGGAGGATCCCTTGAGGTCAGGAGTTCAAGACCAGTCTGAGCAAGAGCAAGACCTTTTCTCTATAAGAAATAGAAAAGAAAAACAAAAACTCAGCGTGGTGGCATGTGTCTGTAGTACCAGCTACTTGGGAGGCTGAGGCAGGAGGATTACTCAAGCCCAGGATTGGAGGTTGTAGTGAGCTATGATGATGCCATTGTACTGTAGCCTGGGAGACAGAGCAAGACCCTGTCTCAAAAAATAAAATAAAATAAAAAAGGAAAATGTGATAAGTACAGTATTCAAATATTTGTTGGCTAAATCATATTTAACTTTTTAAATTTAAAAAATTGCCCATTTTAATCTATTCAGAACTATTAAATAAAGTACTTAAAATAATTTGGCTATGGTAACTTATCCCCCAAATACTCAGTACATTCACTGCACGCACACAGATAGATTTAAGCACACCCATGTGCATACACAGTGCACAGGTAGGCATTTGTGTTGGGGTCAGGCTACAACAACTTCAGTTCTTCAAAACATACTAAAATTATACTTAAATGTCTCTGGATAACTGCAATGGTCCTATATTTTGCTCTTTAGGCTCTCACCCTCAACCTGTTCACTCTAATTTGAAATACAGGTTCAATATCCTTTTATATGAAATTCTTAGGATAAGAAGTGTTTTGGATTTTGGAAATTTTTTTTGATTTTGGAATATTTGCAAAATATACATACTAGTTGAGCATCCCTAATCTGAAAATCTGAATTTTGGAGCATTTCGTATTTTCAGATTAGGAATGCTCAATCTGTATATAATTTGGTTATCTTTGTATTCCTGTAGAGTGTGTTCTAGATATTCACGCTTAGTTAAGTGGTGGAGGCCAAGAAGAGGACAGGGACCAAAGGGCCGGAAAGAGAAAGCATGAGATCAAGATTAGAAGAGGAACAGTGACAGCACCAGCCGATGGTTGTATGTCAGAGGAAGAGACAGGCACAACTGAAAGGCAGGCCCAGAGACTAGTGTTGTCTTCATAGAGTTGTGAATGTTCATAGTGGTGCTCTCAAGTCATCAAGAAAAGTGTGTGTGTTCTGTATGTTCTAGTTAATAAGTCAGAAAGTAGTAATGATACTTCAGCAGTATTTTAAATTACAAAATAAATGGACATTTGAAGGATGATCTTTGGATAGCTAGAAATTTTAATCCTGTGGAACAGCAGCTCCTTACTCAAAGTTAACAGAAATGAAAAATTACTAAATTAGTACAAAGGATCAAGGTGGCCGGTTTTTAAAATGTAGTGCACTAAAAGGTCACAACTAACTTGGGAGAACAGCACTGAGAGGCCAGATTAGTTTAGTTATCCTTGCCCAGAGAGTCAAGGCAGAATATTGTTGTTAGAATAATAGTGTTTACTGAGCACTTACTATGGGTATCACTGTGCAAGTGATGACATGTGTACCTCCTTTAATTCCTCATCACCCTGCAATTTAGGAATTATGAGGATTATAGCATTTTAAATAGGAGGGAACTGAGGCGTGAATGGGTTAGGTGGCTCTTGATGGTCACACAGGTCATAAACAATTAGCAGGAATTCTCCTCTCCCCACCCCCACCCCCAATCTACCACCAGTCACAGAGCTTGTGCTCTTGCCAGGGCTCACTAGAGCCATGCCTAGCTGAAGCAAAACCACTTCCTAGATGTGTGGCTCTAGGGCAGCCATGTAGTCTGTCTGTTGAGCCTCAGTCTGTCTGTTGAGCAATGGGGATAAGAGTAATTAGTTGACTGCCTGTTGCATAGGGGCATTGTAAGACTCATGAGAATAAAATTTCTTAGAAATCCAAAAATAATTTTGTAAAAATTGTTGTAAAGCTTTGGCATGATACGTCCTTATAGTCAGGAAAATGAGAATAAAGTTACTTTTATTTAGGGAGTATTATATAACATTATACACTAAGAAATAGGGATTAGAGTAATTTAGTCCTCAGATATTTTCGAGTTAAAAATCTAAATTTTGTTCATTCTCCCCACCATAAATACCCTGTTATCCTCTCCTCCCTCAGCTCAACAAGAAAAGTCCCAGTTATATTGTATTCGTGTCATTCTACTGAATGAGATGTAGGCTGCCTGAAGAAGACAGCAAGAGTAATGAAGAATTTGCTTTGTGCACTGATTAGTGAATGTAGTGTTAATTGAACATGCCACCAAAAGGTCCTGTATTCTCATTCAGTTATCCAACTCGGTAGATGCAGAGTGTTTCTCTGCCACTGCTCAAACTCAGCTGTTCTCCATATTTGTTGGATGAGTTTGTGTTTCTGATCTGTTGGAACTTCAGAAAGGCAGAAACCGTGTTAAAGAGTCCTCTTTACCTAAAGGTGGAAACAGGGAGCAGTAGCAGTGAAGTAACATTTAAGGACACTGGAGCTTAATGAACAAAACTCCTCTGTCCCACCTAGATCCTCTAAGGCCTCTCATTCACAGGGCAAGGATTTGGTTCCATCCTCTGCACATGAATGTGTAGTGTTATTGGGCGTCCAAAGACCCATCACTTGTATTTTTGAATCCAGAGTTTAAAAGAGAGCAAGCCTAGCCTAGGTCTTCACCCCCACCCCCCCCTTTTTTTTTAGAGCCACTAGACTCAAGGCAGCTGGGCATTACTTCTGATCAGCGTTTGTTAGCTCAGAAGGAAGCCTGTCATCTCTTCTCCCTCCTGGGGCTCAGCTTCCTCACCAGGTACCTGGGCCTTCACTGTCCCCTCCGTATTCCCTTACTTTGAAAGCTGTTTCCTTCTGCTGCTCCTTGAGCTTTTACCTTTTTCCCCTTTCTGTCACTTCACTAGCAGTAGTGTTTCCTATTGTTTAGTCAAAGAAATAAAGACGGAGAAGAGTTTATAAAATTTGAGAAATAGATGTCCATTCTTTTAAGTTATAAACTTCTGGAAGGCATGTGCCCTTGTTAAATATTGTAGAGCACTAAACAGAACGCAACTATTATAGGCGCTCAGGAGTTGCAGAGGTTAGCTTTTTCCTAATAATATCCATATTCAGTCCATAATCTTCACACTTACTTAAATCTGCTTCTAATAGTTTGTAGTGATATCTGTGAATAACTATAGCTATTCATTCATATATATATTTGCATATTTACCCCCAGAGTCATGCTCTATTCAAACCTGGTACCATAGTTTTTCCTAACTGTAACTGATGAGATTTCACAAGTGCATTGCATAATTTAATTAGTTTAATGTTTGTAGAAATTCTTTGAAGGTAAAATCTTTTCATAAATGCCAAGAATCATGATTGCTTTATTCATGTAGTTCCCAGGACTCAATTTCTCCTGCATATAGTTTCTCTCATAATCAAGGAAGGTTAAATGCAATACCTTTGACAATATTTCAGAAATAGAAGTGTATTTTTGATTGTGGTAGATACTGAATTATTTCTGCTGGTTTGAATCTTGAAAATAAAATGACGTGTAAATTCTAGTTAAATTGATATCTCTTCAATGAGTTATACCTTGCGTACATTTTGACATTGGAATACTGCCATTAAACCGTCAGATTATTTTTAAACCGTATACAGAAATTGTCACTATTCTGGGTTCTATTTGAACAGAACTTTGTTTAAGTAGAGAATTCTATGTAATATGCTTTAAATGGTATTTAATAAAATGAATAAGAAAAATGTCTAATATTAATCCTTTTATATTCCTTTGCCGCATGAAGTTCTTTTACAAATTTATTTTGTTATATACTTTTTTCTTTTGTGCAAACATCATTTTTCTTCAGATTCTGTTTACTCTCTCTGCAAGATTATGAAAACTGTCTCTTTTATAACTGCATTCAGAGAACCCTGCAAACAGGAAATGCTCAGGTAAAAATGCCCAGATGGCAAAAGCAACAGGTGCTGCATCTTTAAACCTGATGCTTTTGGGTTCTTTTCTAAGTAGTCACAGAATACCTGGGAGTTTGGTTGTCTTTCTCAATATAGAGGAAGGAAGAGTAAGATTTTGGTTTGGAGAAGTAGCAGCACAGGGCATCAGCCAAGAAATGTAGCAGTAGCAGCCCAAGTGAGGCGTCAAATTCAAGGTAATTTTACTTTAAATTTTTTTTAAAGTTTTAATTCTTATGGGTAAATAATAGTTGTACATCTTTATAAGGTACATGTAATGTTTTGATGCAGGCATACAATGTGAATTAATCAAATCAGGGTGATGTAGATATCCTCACCTCCAGCATTTATCATTTCTTTTTGTTAGGAACATTCTAATTCTACTCTTTTAGTTATTTTAAAGTATACCCTTGCTGTTGATTATAGTCACTTTGTTGTGCTATCAAGTACTGTTCATTCTATCTAACTATATTTTTGTACCCATTAACTATCCCCACTTGATCTCCCCCCAACCCCACCCTTCTAAGGCTCTGATAACCATTTTTCTACTCTATCTCCATGAGATCAATTGTTTTAATGTTTATCTCCCACATATGAGTGAGAACATATGAGATTTGTCTTTCTGTTTTTGGCTTATTTCACTTAACATAATGTTCCCCAGTTCCATGATGTTGTTGCAAATGGCAGGTTATCTTTTTTGTGGCTATGTAATATTCCACTGTGTATATGCACTGCAATTTCTTTATCCATTCATCTGTTGATGGACACTTAGTTGATTCCTAATCTTGGCTATTGCGAATAGTGCTACAATAGACATGGGAGTGCAGATATCTCTTTGATATACTAAATTCCTGTCCTTTGGGTATAAACAGTGGGATTGCAATGGGATTGCTGGGTCATATGGTAATTCTATTTTTAGTTTTTTCCAGAAACCTCCATACTGTTTTCCATAGTGGTTGCACTAATTTACATTCCTACCAGCAGTGTAAGAGGGTTCCCCTTTCTCCACATCCTCGCCAGCATTTGTTATTTCCTGTCTTTTTTATAAAAGCCGTTTTAACTGGGGTGAGAAGATATCTCACTGTAGTTTTGATTTATATTTCTCTGGTAACTAATGATGGTGAGCATTTTTTCATATACCTGTTGGCCATTTTTATGTCTTCTTTTGAGAAATGTTTATTCAGCTCCTTTGCCTATTTTTTAATCAGATTATTTGATTATTTTCCTATCAAGTTCTTGGAGCTCCTTATATAATCTAGTTATTAATCCCTTGTCAAATGGGTGGTTTGTAAATATTTTCTCCCATTCTGTGGGTTGTCTCTTTCCTTTGTTGATTGTTTCCTTTGCTGTACAGAAACTTTTTAGCTTGAAGTGATCCCATTTGTCCAATTTTGCTTTGGTTGCCGGTACTTTGGGGGCATTGGTCAAGAAGTCCTTGCCCAGACCAATGTCCTGAAGCATTTCCTCATTGTTTTCTTCTAGTAGTTTCATAGTTTAAAGTCTTAGAATTAAGTCTTTAATCCATTTTGATTTGATTTTGTATATGGTAAGATATAAGGGTCCAGTTTCATTCTTCTGATTATGGATATCTAGTTTTCCTAGCACTATTTATTGAAGAGACTATCCTTTCCCCAGTGTATGTTCTTGGCACTTTTGTCAAAGATAAGTTCACTATAGATGTGTGGGTTTATTTCTGGGTTCTCTATTCTGTTCCATAGGTCTGTGTGTCTGTTTTTATGCCAGTCCCATGCTGTTTTGGTTACTACAGCTCTGTAGTATAGTTTGAAGTCAGGCAATATGATTTCTCCAGTTTTGTTCACTGTGTTCATGATGGCTTTGGCTATTCTGGGTCTTTTGTGGTTCCATATAAATTTTAGGATTATTTTTTCTATTTCTGTGAAGAGTGTCATTGGTATTTTGATGGGGATTGCATTGAATCTGTAGATTGCTTTGGGTAGTGTCAACATTTTAACAATATTGATTCTTCTAATCCATGAGCATGGAATATCTTTCCTTTTTTGTGTGTGTGCCCTCTTCAGTTTCTTTTATCAATGTTTTTAGTTTTCATTATAGAGATCTTTTAATTCTTTGGTTAAGTTTATTCTTAGGTATTTAATTTTATTTGTAGCTATTGTAAGTGGCATTATTATCTTGGTTTCTTTTTCATATTATTTATTGTTGGCATATAGAAATGCTACTGATTTTTGTGTGTTGATTTTGTATCCTGCAACTTTACTGAATCTGTTTATCAGTTCTAATAGTTTTTTGTGGAAGCTAATTACACTTTTGAGAAAAAAAATTTCCTCTCAGGCTGTGCCGCTCAGAAACTAAAAGATAAGCATAGAAAATAGCATGGAATCAATGAGGTAGGCACAGGTTATAGATAAAGAACAGGGGCGTATGATTTATAGACAGTATAATACTAGGCCTAGGGCATTCCGGAAATGGCTGAAATGTCAAAATTGAGGGAGGAAAAGGTAAGAGTTGAGCTAGATTCACACAGAATGAGGCTAGAGTAAGTAAAAAGGCTGTCTGGCTTGCTTTCTAATGTTCCATTGATCACTAAACTCTGAGTGATTTTAGAAAAGGCAATTCTTAGCACACAGCTTCCCAAGGGATGGTATGGCATGGCAGTTCAGAGACTGGCCTTTGAAGTCTGACCAATCTGGTTTGGACTTAACCATTAAGTGGGAGGTATTAAATCAGGGGAGTAACTTATATAACAAGTATGATATGTTTCAATAGCACTATGAAGAGAACTTGGGAAATGCAAATTTATATTCTTCCAAGTATTTTGAAAGAGAAAAGCATACTAATAGAGGAAAGAAGAACCACAAAATATATATTAATATATGGTAAATGTAACATTACTCTTATACTGAAATCAGCAAAGGCATTATAAAAAAAGAAAATTATAGTCGAATATCCCTCATGAACATAACTGCAAAAACCTTTTACAGAATATTACTGAATTGAATTCAACAATATGTAGAGTTAATTCATCATGATCAAGTGTGGTTTGTCTAAAGAATGCAAAGTTGGCTTAACGTTTGAAAAATAAGCAGTGTAATTCACCATATTATTTAATAAAAGAAGGAGAAAACCCATGTGATTATCTCAATAGATAAAAAGCATTTGATAACATTCAACACCCATTCATGAAGTTTCTCAGCAAACTAAGATAAAGGGTGTATAAAAAGCCTATAGTTTACATTATATTTAAAGATAAAAGACTGACTGCATTTCCTCTAAGAATTTAGCTAGTGCAGTAATGGAAGCTACACAGATTGGAAAGGAAAAGTAAAACTGTCTTTTTTCACAAAGTACATGATTATATGTATAGAAAATTGTTAAGCAGGCATCAGCAAACTATAGCCTGTATTCTAAATTGAGTCTACCACCTAGTTTTGTATGGCCCATGAACTAAGATGATCTTTACATTTTTTTGCTGGTACAAGTGTAAGATGGAACAACCGTGTTAGAAAACAGTTTGGCAATTTCTTA
Organism: Cheirogaleus medius; assembly: GCA_008086735.1. Taxonomy (NCBI): domain Eukaryota; kingdom Metazoa; phylum Chordata; class Mammalia; order Primates; family Cheirogaleidae; genus Cheirogaleus; species Cheirogaleus medius. The sequence continues at coordinate 7,370,545 of VBSM01001562.1, forward strand.
TGAAGTTAAACACACTTACCATCTGACCCAGCAGTTCTGCAGGTATAACCTAAGACTGAAGGAAGAAAATACATCCATACAAAAACTTGTCTATGGATATTCATAGCACTGTTATTCACAAATACTCCCCGAACTAGAAACCACTTAATTGTCCATCATAGATGAATGAGTAAACAAATTATATTCATACTGCTCAATGAGAAAAAGGAACCAAACCATTGATACACAACATGAATGCACCTCAAGAATGAGCTGTGTAAACAAAGTCAGACCTAACAGAGTCCACACTGCATTATTCCATCAATATAAAACTTTAGACCAGGCAAAATTAATCTATAATAACAGAAAGTAAATCCATGGTTGCTGGGGCACAGAGGGTGGGGCAGTACTACAAAGCAACCGAGGCATTTTGTGGGGTACATGACAGAAATATCCTAAATCAGATTTAAGTTGGGTTTAATTGTAAGTAAGACTTGTAAATCTACACCTTTAAAATCAATGTATTTTATTATGTGTAAGTTACATCTCAATAAAACTGGCTTTAAAAGTAAAAAATATTAATGTGGTTTTAAAAGCCACAGTGAGACTTGGCTGAAACCCAGACTGTGGGCTCCTGCAAAGAACAGACTCACGTAGATATTGTTGTACAAAACTGTAGCATGTAGCTGGATACTAGGCACTTACAAAATATTTTTGAGCAGATGCCTGAATGAAAGATAGAAAGAAGACAGCGTGAAAGGCTGGGAGTAGAGGAACAAAGCTTCATGAAGTTCAGCCAGCAAGGCTGAAGGGCCAGAGTTCAAGTCTGTGCCAAGGCTGCGTGAAGCTGTTGGATATAAAATTTTTGTTTTAGATTTGTTCATCTTAATATTTATTTTTCTATTTGAGAGGAATGTGTGCAATGCAATCCACTACAGCTGGAGTTACAGATAAAGTCTTTTGAATGACAGATGGGGATCCAGGCAATTAACTGTGTAGTACATTATATGGGGAACTATTTTATTGAAATAATGTAAGGAACCCGTGTTGGTAGTTTTAATAAAATCAAGCCTGACTCATCTATCTGAGGACCAGGATTATGGAAATAACATCTTATGCTTGAGGAGTATTTTAAGATTGGAACTGTTATATTCATATTTACTTATGAAGAAACAGAATTGGTGAATAAGTAAAATTTTAACCCTGTGAAAAAATGTAATATTTTTATTTGGCTTCCCTATGTTAATGCTGGAGAAATTGCTTTAGATTATACAACTCAGTAAATGTTAAGTTTCTGGTATTACCAGAAAGGTACATTTACAGGGGAGGATCAGGTTTCATTTCACGTCTAAAAAAATAAGCTTGAGTCAGTGTATTCTGTTTTATTATCTTTTTAAATTTTATTTGCAACATTTTTTTTAGAATTCTTGGGAAATTTTTCAGTGGCCCTGCACCTAAGTCTCTGTAAGAGATAAATGCTTTAGTTGAATTTGCTCCTTTCCCTCCTCACCCCTAGATTTAGACTTCCTCCCCCACCTTTTGCTATTCTACACTCCGGGGACTGCTGGGCCTACAGGTAGTTAGATGCTGTTGCCCCTCTGAAATCATCCGTATTTCATCCTCCCCTCCGCCTTTTTTTAAACTCCCATCTTTGCCTTATTGTTAAGAGTTCATGCATTCGGTTTTCTTGGCTTATTTGCATGGACAGGATGTGGTTAATCCAGGGGATGCGTTATTGTAATCTTACTTATAGTACTTCTTGCAACTGGACATAGATGTGTCCTTGAAGAGAGAAGAAAATTAATCCCTGTCCCCACCCTGTTCATTTAACAACAATTTTCTTACGGTTTTTTAGCTGTCAGTTGGTAATTAATCAATACATACCAGATCTGGTGCTTTGGCAGGTGTCGACCAGCCTGGGCAACATAGTGAGACCCTGTCTCTACAAAAAATATTTTTACATTAGCTGAGCATGGTAGCTATAATCCCAGCTTTTTGGGAGGCTAATTCAGGCAGATGGCTTGAGCCTAGGAATTTGAGGGTACTGTGAGCTTTGATTGTGCCACTGTACTCCAGTCTGGGTGACAGAGTGAGCCCCCGTCTCTTAGGCAAAAAATAGAAAGAGGTATTAACAAGAACACAGTTTTATTTGGCCATTACAGCTCTAGATAGAAAACCTCAAATTGTTTGCCTCTAGGTTGTTAGAGAAACGGCATTAATTTGTTTAGCATTACCGATCCCTTTCTGAATGCCTTCTTTCCTATAGTGGACAGTGCAAGGGGGACCCCCGAGCCAGTTTCTTGACTGTGAAACCATTTCCACGGTAATTGATCACATTGACAGGGACTTAGCTGCCTGCTGCTCTGCTAAAACCATCTCAGCCGGCATTCTCCCTTCTGGTATTTGATTACCCTGCCCTTCCTTACCCCAAAGACTGAAAGTGTAAACTGAACATAACCAAGTTTTGAGAGGTATCAAGAGACATCAACCCTTTATTTACTCTCACTTGTAAGGAAAAAGATTATTTTCCTAAAATAAAGGCCTACCTGTTCCTAAAATAATTTTAATTTCTAAAAAGTAATTTTTAAATCTTTGCAGCTATTTATGTTTGCCAATTTACCAGTACTTATTCTACTTGCTTACTATCAACCTCGTTTTGAAATCATGTTTCCAAAGTTAATTATACTTATTTGTAAATGGAAAAATAAGAATAAGTGTTTCACATTAACATATTAGCTTTAGAGAAGTAATTTTGCGGTTTATTACAATATTAACTAACATGGTCACTTTGACAGAACCATATCTAACATTTTTTTATGGACAGTATAGACTCGTTATATGCTGTGCCTCTATGCCGTGATTATGGTAGGCTGAATGAAGCCTGGAGCCTGTAAAAATAATGTTATTTCAAAAAATGATCTTTATGGGTATGATTAAGTTAAAGACCTTGAGATGGGGAGGTTATCCTGGATTATCCCGGTGAGTTCTAAATGCTGTCACAGGTATCTGTGTATGAGAAAGGCAGAGGAGGGTTTGACACACATACCAAGGAGAAGGCAACTTAAAGGTGGAGGCAGAGAGTGGACTGATGTGGCGACAATCCAGGGAATGCCAGCAGTCATCAAAACCTGTAGGAGGGCCGGGCGCGGTGGCTCACGCCTGTAATCCTAGCACTCTGGGAGGCCGAGGCGGGCGGATCGCTCAAGGTCAGGAGTTCGAAACCAGCCTGAGGGAGACCCCGTCTCTACTAAAAATAGAAAGAAATTAATTGACCAACTAAAAATATATACAGAAAAAATTAGCTGGGCATGGTGGCGCATGCCTGTAGTCCCAGCTACTCAGGAGGCTGAGGCAGGAGGATCGCTTGAGCCCAGGAGTTGGAGGTTGCTGTGAGCTAGGCTGACGCCACGGCACTCTAGCCCGGGCAACAGAGTGAGACTCTGTCTCAAAAAAAAAAAAAAAAAAAAAAAACCTGTAGGAGGCAAAGAAAAGATTTTTTCCTGCAGCCTATGGAATAAGTATGTTCCAGCTTATACCTTGATCTTGGCCCAGTGAATCTGATTTCAGATTTCTAGTTTCTAGAACTGTGAGAGAATAAATTTTTGTTGTTCTAATCCACAGGGTTTGTAGTGATTTATTACAGCAGCCATAGGACACTAACACAAATTTTGGTACTAGGAAGTGGGGTGCTGTGGTGACAGATATCTAAAAATGTGGAATTGGCTTTGGAATTGGATAATGGGTAGAGGCTGGCAGAATTTTGAGGCACATGATAGAGAACGCCTAGATTGCTTGAAGCAAACTTTCGGTAAAAATGTGGATATTAATGGTGGTTCTGGTGAGAACTCAGAATGAAATGAGAAATGTAATTGGAAACTATAGGAAAGAAAGGTGATTCATATATACACGCATACCCAGGAGATACTGATTCAGTTCTAGACCACTGTGATAACGCTAGTATCGCGATAACGCAGGCCACGCAAAGTTTTTGGTTTCACAGTGGATATAAAAGTTATGTTGACACTATACTGTAGTCTACTAAATGTGCAATAGCATTATGCCTAAAACAATGTATATACCCTAATTTTAAACTTCATTGCTAAAAAATGCTAAGGAAGTAAGCACATCCTGTTGGAAAAAATGCTACCAATTGACTTGCTTAACACTTGGTTGCCACAAACCTTCCATTTGTAAAAGATGCAATAATGCAAAGTAAAATAAAACAGAGTATGCCTGGTAGAAAACTCAGCTGAATCGTGTAGAAAGCTTGTAACTGATGGACTTGGATAATGAGCTAAGGAGATTTCCAAGCAAAGTGTTGAAGGTGAAGCCTAATTTTTTCTTGCTGCTTATAGTCAAACATGAGAGGAAAGACAAATTGAGGGGAATCCTCAAAAGCAAAAACGAACCACAACTTGGTCATTTGGAAAACTCTCAATGTTGGTTCAATGTACTACATTTGGACCTGAAGGTGAGTGATAATTCACACGCATCAGGATTTGCCTTGAGTTCATTTTCTGATGACTCTGATTGATTTTGCCCATGCCATCTGTATTATTACCTGGTCTCACTTTTGGTCTTGATATAATTTGTAAGGTGGCTGACAGTTTAAGTTGTATAATCCACTGGCATAAACTGCTTTTTTCCTCTGTGGCCTATTTTTTGTTTGTTCTCAAAATACCATCCCAGCTGAGCTAATAGGCCAAGTTCAAGTTTAATCTACTCTGAGATTGAGCTTGGTTTTTTCCATAGCTTATTTTGGCCACTGTGAATCTAACTCAAGATACTTTATAACTCTTGATCAAATTCTAAGGACAGTGCATTTATACTCTGTCATAATTAACAATGGAGGATTAAATAAATAATTATGAACTAGAGCAAAGATTCAATATTTACCAGTGATAAAAGGTAATGCCTTATTTATCATTTACTACACCGTGACATTGGCAAGTTCTGAAATAGTTTAAGGATGTCATCCTTGTTTTCTAAATAAGAGGGAAGTGGGCTACAAATAATTAAACACATCTCAATGTGAATGTATGTGTGGAAAATATCTTCACTTAGGGTAGTTTTTTAAAAAAATTCCTTCAGTACACTAATGGCTTACAATTTAGTTTAACAGCTCAGTGTGTTGTAATCAAGAGTGTGAATAGGCAATCAAATACTTCTGTGAAATTGTGCTCCCCAAAGAATTCGAGGCAAGCCTGTTGCTATGGTGCAGTCTCACCTGGGACTTGTTTTGCTTCTTTCTCAATCAGATAATATTGACAATAATGAGCTTAAAAACAGAATTCATAGAAAATTCAGAATGAAGAAATCCGTATAAATAAATGAAGCAATGTGGCTCTTCCTTCTTCTTTTACTTGCACTTAAGAGTTCTTGTTTGTGATCCCAAGAGATCCAAAACCCAAGATCCAGAGTGCTGGAGGTCATACAAGGCACCATTTATTAGGTGAGAAAGTGTGAAGATAATGTCTACAAACCTACAAACTAGATTCTCTACATCCACAGCTGCTTCCCTGGAACTTTGGAAACTGTGTTACTTGCTTCAGGCCATCACTACTTTGCATTGCCATCATATTTAGATAATGTCAAAGAAAGGCTTGTGAGTCACAGTTATTAAATTGAAGGGACTATCACGTCAGAGTAAAATAACGCCAGGTTTTGAGACTTTTGATGCATGACTTAGGCTTGTATTGTTTTTAAGAGATTATTACCTTCCACTCTGCACCTTGAAATGAACTATATTGCCATACTCTGGAGGTCGTGGTGTGAGGCTGCAAGTCAGAGTGATAAAGGGTACCAACCCTGGAGCTGCATCTCTTCGTATCCCTGCTCTGCCATCCACTGGGTGTAATCTTAGACATCCACCATCTACATCTTCCAAATGTGAAGAAGAACATGTTCCTCATGGGGTGGTTGTGGAATTTAAACAAGAGGTGCTTAATGCATAGAGGTCATTCATTGGGTGTTGGTTGTACTTACCATGTATTTTATGGATAGGAAGTATTAGTGTAGTGTGTAGTTCATAGTAAGCTCCTAATAATAATAGCCAATAATACTGTTACAATTATGATTCCTTAAATGAGCCTGTGTCAAATGTAGGCTTATGAAAACATAGGAGGAAATATAAGGGAATGACTAAAATTTTACTTATTCCATCAAAGATTTTAGTCATATAAATGAGGTGGGATAGTGGACCAGAAAACATCCAAGTCATTCAGTATCCTGTCCTGAAGTGTGTACGTGCAAGGTTTCTGAGACTAGAGTCATCATCCTAACAGCCTTTGCAGTGATAACGTTGCCATTCTTAAATTAAATCCAGCTAAATATGTGCTGTTTTAAAACACTGTGTTGTTCAAACCAACTTAAGTGTGTTCTGCTGAGAAAATGCCAAGATTTGCCGAATCATGTATTTTTACCTGTCATTTGATATTTGCAGCATTCATGACAATACTATTAAAATATTTTGTTTTAATTGTAATATGTTAGTTTATTTTCAAAGATAAATGCCACGGATTGTGTATTTAAAGTGATAATTTAGGTATAGATTCAAAGATAGCAAGGGATAGAACAGGGCCTACTTACCTTTGTGTGTGGAAGACAACAGATTCATCTGAGATGATGCTTGGGTTTGAGGAAAGGGTACCTGGTTACAGATTGCTAGAATTTGTGAGAGTAAACTTACAAGTTGTGATCTGGGTGTGTTTACCTTGAGATGACTGTGGATCATCCGCAGGAAGAGCCCCATTACATAGCTGGAAACATGGACTTGACCTCGGTCAGGAAAATTAAGGCTGAAGTTGAGGTGAGATCCATAACCATATAGTTGTTACCTAATGCCATGGGAGCAGCAGGGCATGAAGAACACAGACCCTAGGGTGAGGCTTAGGGAATCTAGTCCCCATGTGTCCCCTGTGTACCATATGACCAGGAGTAAGTTACTTAAATCCAGTGGCTCTATCTTATCTGAATAATAAATGTAACATTTCCTACCTCATAGGAATAATTACTGAGAGGTCACTACCTTACTCGATAAGATTTAAATGCTTATAATAGCAGTGGCAGCTGGGTACAGTGGGTCTCACCTGTAGTTCCAGCTACTTAGGAGGCTTAGGTGGCAGTATTGCTTGAGCCCAGGACTTCAAGGTTATAGTGAGCTGTGATCACACCAGTCCAACCTGGGTGACAGAGCAAGACCCCTGTCTCTTAAAAAAAAAAAAAAAAAAAAAAGGTGACACATAGTACATGCTTAATAAATATCAGCTGATGCTATTACTATTATTTTTGGTGAAATCAACTAGGGAAAATTTCTAGAGTAAATAGAATACTGGAAGCAAGAGGTGGGGAAGGAACAGGATCCTGTGAAGGAGAAAGATTATAGCCAGAGAAAGGCGGAGGACCCAAAAAAACCCAGAATGTGATGTCAGTGAAGCCAGAGCAAGGGAGACAGTCAAGAAGGAAGGGGAGTCATTGGTGATTTCGAAGGATGCAGAAATATCAAGGTAGGTGGAGGATGGAAAAATGCCTATTGGATTTAGCCACCAAAAGATCATTGGAGACCTTGGGCAGAGGTTAGTTGGAGTAGCAGCCAGATGGCAAAGAGTTGAGGAGAAGATGAGATCTGAGTAAGCTGAAAGCCATTGCAAGAAGCATGTCTGGGAAGGGAAGCAGGAAGCGGGAACTGCCTGAAGGAAAAGGGTGGGGGTATTGGGGCACTGTCAGGAGAGTGATGTGATGGTCTGCAGGTCGGCTGAAAATGGAAATATGTAAAGTGGAGAAGATGGAAGTGTCGTGGGTGCTGCTGTGGTTGGTAGGAGCTGTGATTAGTTCAGGAGATCCCCCAGCAAAAGAATAAGGGAAGGGCAGCAGGGTTACCACTTCAGTAGGAGTTCAGTCCCTTTCGGAAACTGCAGGGCCTCCTGAGTAAATGGGGAGAACTTTGCAAGGAACTGGCCGAGGTGACATTGGTGGTATTTCCAGGAAAGTTCTCACCTGGTATGTAGGCATTTGGATTAGTTTGTTCTCCTTCACCTTTTGTGGGAACTGCGCAGACCCTCATGAACGGAAGGCCTCGTCTCTGTTTTAGATTTCAAGTTACAGCGTGAGTTGTGGGGATCCTGGGATACTTCTTGGGAAGAGCAAAAGCTGCCCAGTGAAGGCCTGGTCTCCTCATGCTGCCTGCCCAGTTCACAGATCCACTCTTCTCCCCTCAGGGGCTAAGGGAATTGGGATCACCCCATAGCTTGCCTCTTTCTACAGCCCTTCTCTTCTTTCTGCTGATGGATTCAGAAGGTTGTGTGTCTCTGTGGCAAACTGTGTTCTCCTTCCTTTCCAAGGGGACCCGGTCTTTCTTCCCATCCTTGCCCACACATGCCTGCAGGCAGGCAGTTGTACCTCTGGGGAGGGTGCAGGCCAGTATAGCACACGGCAGTGTTCCCTGGACAGGAACATTGGCTGAGCCTGATACTCTGCTAGGATTTACACCAAGCATTTGGTTTAGAGATAGCATCCTCTCCCCATATCAGCTTCCTGCTTCCAGGAGGAGAAAAGACAGTTGTGGAAGTCAGCTTGATCTCTTTCTGTCTATGAACTGGAGATACGGAATTGTTGGCATAAAAACTACTGGCCAGATAGCTTCAAAAAACAAGGGCAAAGAGTTTTTTGTTTTTTAGTATTTTCATAAAATAAGGAAGGAATTTCTTTAAAGAGTAATATGATAGGAAATAGTGAATAAAGACTTGTGGTTGCCTTGAATCGGTGTCTGCATGTTAAAGAACAACTCACAAATTTATCTACCATCCCTATGCTGTTCATTGGCATTGATATTTTGTTATCTTTAGCCCGGTTATGTAAAGAAATCATGCATTTTAATTTTGTAAAAGTCATGAGAGCCCCTAATTTGTATATTTTACTTGTTTTAAAATTCAATAAATAGAAAATAGAGCATTATGGTATAGCAAAAAGGAACCACTCTCTTCTTAGTCATTTGTCATAAATGGTACTTCAGCCACTACTTTCTTCTCATAATTTTAAGTGTAAAATTGGATCTTCCTTATATGAGGATTAAGAGGAAAGAACAAAAAACGACATTGAGAACAAAAAAGGGTCATTAAGAACAGAATGTGATCAGAAGATGAAAGAGGTAAATTATTAACTAAGTGGTTTAATAACAATGCTAAGAGCCTAGTAAAAATGGAATCCATGGTATCTATGGTACAAGTTACTTCATTTTTTTTCTCTACTTAGGAATTAAAAATGTATCCCCAAATTTTTGTGAACCTCTTAGGGAAGAACAGGGTATATTAAAAAATACCTTTATAGTTTTTGCTTTATAATGCCTAACTCCTTAAAAAATAACTCACAGCATCCAACATTTTGTTCGTGTAATTCACACCAACTCCACTTTGAAGTGGTTGTTATTCCCATTGTACAGATGACTAAACTGGGGTTCACAATAATGACTTGTCCAATGTTACACAGCTAGTAAGTGACAGAGCCCAGAGCCAGATCCAAGTTGGTACCAAAATTCTGTAATCCTTCTATTTTTTTTTCTAATCTTCTTCAAATCATATGCCTTTAAAGAGGCTTGTAAGTTTTTAAACTATGGGACAGAGGTTGGCAAACTATCTGGCCCTCCGCCTCTTTTACAGCCTGCAAGCTAAGAATGTTTTATATACTTTTTAATGGCTAAAAAATAAAAGAAGACTCTTTGGTAGCACCTGAAAATTAGCTAAAATCAAATTTCAATGTCTATAAATAAAATCTTATTGGAACAGAGCCACACTCATTCACTTATGTTACTGCCCGTAGCAGCTTTCATACTCCCAGGGCAACAGTGAGTCGTTTTGATAGAGACCTATCTTATGGTCCACAAAGCCTAAAATATTTACTATGTATCTGGCCTTTCACAGAAAAGGTTTTCTGACCCCTACTCTAGGATATTAGAACAAAAATCTATGATTAGAAGTTTTGTATGGGACTTGAAAGTTCATTAAAGCTTTCACACACCTTAGGTCTTTTGATGGTTCCCACAGCCAGTGAGACAGATGGTGTTTGCCTTGTTGTACCAACCAGGAAGTGGATGCCAAGCCATGTGGTCTCATCGGCACCATGCAGCTTTTTCATGTTCACTGACTTTCCAGGTGCCTGATTTTATTTGGCATCTTAAAAGGGGGATTTATTTTGGCCTTTCGGCTTGAGTGCTTTAATTCAGTTTCCTACTATCTTGAGAAGACACTTCGTGTCAGATTTAGACCTCCTTGCTCCCGTGGCTCCCAAGCAGACCTCCTGGTTATACAAGTACTTATTGTACTTTGCTCCGACTGCGGAGCTTGTGCACTGGTGCTCCCTCTGTCTCTCCCTCTTCCTCTCTGCCCACCACAGTGCCTGGCACATAGCAGGCACTCAGAGTTTAAACAAATGAATGACTTCATAGTCAAGTCAGTCTTAAATTACAGAGGAAAAAGGCATAATACTGCCTTCGTCCTGGTATATAAGACCTTTCACTTCTGAATTTGTGAAAGTAGTATCTTGACAAGAAAAGATGCCAGGAGAGAAGAAGAGGTAGAATTGTGAATTTCAAAATATGTTTTGTTGCAGAATTTGGCATAAATTTTTTATGGAGTTTTGGGATTTAAAAATGTATAAAGCAATCCAAGTATCCATTACAGATGAATGGGTTAAAAAATGTGGTGTACAAATACAATAGAATATTATTTGTCCTTAAAAAGGAAGGAAATTCTGACATGCTACAACATGGATGAACCTTGAGGACATTATGCTAGGTGAGATAAGCCAGTCACAGGAAGACAAATAATGTACATAATTATGTATACATTTATATAAATTAATGTATACATAATTTATATAAAGTACCTAGAGTACTCAAATTCATAGAGACAGAAAGTAGAATGGTGGTTGCCAGAGGTTGGGTGGAAGGAAGAATTAGAAGTTACTGTTTAATGAATATGTAATTTCAGTTTGGGAAGATGAAAAATTCTGGAGGTGGATGATGGTGGTGATTACACAACAATGTGAATATACTTAATGCCGCTGAAATGTACACTTAAAAATGGTTAAAACGGTAAATTTTATGTGATTGTATATTTTTCCACAATAAAATCACACACACATACACACATCAGCATGATTTAAAAAATCATGTCTACTTTGAATACCTAATCAAAATTATATATTACAAGAGACTGATTACCCTTTCAAACTACTAATATTAATTTATCAAATGAAACATTTACCATTTGACACATAGTATCTAAGTGATTCAGCCCTCACATGTTGTAAAATTTAAAGTTAAGTGTGTCTTCTTCTGTGTTATATTTTCAAAGTACATTAATAGAATTTGTAAGAAAGATTATGTAGATTTATGGTTACACTGAGTATAAGTTATTCTTTCATTCCTTACTTGTTAGCAGTTTGTGGAAGAAAATCAAAACTATAGAGTAAGCTGAGAATCATCTTTCCAAAGTTACCAATTCTTTATTAAAGCATCATGTGAAATTTCAAGAGGAATACATATAGTGGAACTATTAATTCAATCAGTTCATTATACAGTATATATTTTTAAATAAGATATTTATTACTGTTACATATTTCATGCCCTTCATGAAAGTTAATTCTTAAAATATTCTTTTCTTCAGTAGGTCATATTGGGAGCATTTAACTAATAGTTAAAATTGGGATCATATTATGGTTTTACATGAGCAAATGACTCTTATTCATAACAGAAATAAATGCCCAAGGTAAAAGGAATTAAATATTTACAAAGAAGTATAAAATAAAAAGTAAGCCACCCTACAGACATCCAGTCCCATTTCCCAAAGGTTAAAAAACTTTCCCTAAAATTAAGTTTCTTGTGTATACATCAGGAAAATTTTTTTTCTGCATACGCCAGCATATATGCCTTTTTTAAAAACTAGTGCCTGTCTTTATTTTCCTGCATAATCTTTCAAGATTATTCCACATCAGCACATGTGGATTTACTCCACTCCTTTCTAGCAGTTGCATGAAGTTCCTGTTACATAGATGTATGTATATATTTAATGGGTCCTTTTTTGATGGATATTGGGTTCTTTCGAGTTTTATTTGATTGGTTGGTTTTGTGTACTTTTCCAAATATAACACAGCCTCAGCATTGGAACTGATGGACCAAGAAGTAGGTATATATATTTTATTTTTCTTAGGTATTGTTGAGTTTGTACCAGTTTACATTCCCACTGAACCATTGCTCCATGCCTTTACCGATGCTGTGTGTTTTCAAATCTGATAAGTGTTGTTACCAGTTGTTAGAATAGGCCCTTAGAAGTTATTAGAATATCACTGAACCCCATTAGGGTACTTTCATGGTTTCAAAAAAGCAAAAGTATCAGTTGTCCTCTCAACAAGAATACTGTTTTCCAGGAATTGACTGTTTCATAAACAGGATTTGTCCTGGTAGATGAGTAGGTGCAAATAATGCTTTGCTTTTTTGCCCTTTCAATCTTTTCTTCTTTCTTAATTTTCAGAATTGGATTTTAGTTACAGAAGTCATACATTAGTTGTAACAAATGAAACAATTAAAAGTGATAATATAAAAATGTAAATAATCTCTTCATTCCTTTCTCAATCCCATCCTCCTGGGATAACCAGTCTTATTGTGATCGGCTATGTCTCATATCACAGTTGTCTCCATGCTCAAACCAACCATATGGATTCGAGTTTTTATATTTTGTTCTGTTTTACTCTGCTCTTCAATTGGCCTTTTCACTTAATCATATTTAATGGTCCTTCTGAGGCATCAGATTAAGGCCCAGCTCATTCTTTTTAATAACTACATAATATGCTGTAGCATAGCAATGCCATAGTTCGTTAGAATATTGGCATGTGGATGGATATTCAAATTGTTTCTAACAGTGCTGCCATTAATATTTTATATATATATATATCATTGCTTCAATTCTGTAGACTAGATATCTAAAAATGGGGTTGCAGGGTCATAGGGAATGTGTCCTTTTAATTTTAATAGAGATTACCAGATTGTTTTCATAAAGGGTATAGTAAATTATACTTCTTGACAGTATGTATATGCAAGTACCCATTTCCCTGGCTCCTCACCAGCCCTGGCTGTAACCACTTTTTAAAATGTTTGCCAATATGATGAAAAATGACATCTCATTGTTATTTGATTTTTTTTCTCCTTACTGATGAAATTGAGCAATTTTTCCCAGTTTTCAAATTAGCCTTTGCATTTTATCATAGGAGACTTGCTTTTGCTGATACCCTTTGCCTATTTTTACCATGTTATTTGAAAATTTATTTCTGTGAGATTTTTACTGACCCATTATATGTTATGTGTTACAAATATTTCTCTGTCTTTTTGTTGTTTTTGTTATTTCACTTTCTTTATATGATCTTCTGGATACAAAGTTTTATTTTTGTGTAGTTAAATATGCCTATCTTTTCCCTTAAGATTTTGGGGTTTCTTGTCTTATTGAAAGTCTTTACCATCCTAAAGTTATAAAAAATGTTCTAAAATCAGCAGTTCTTTTCTCATTGAATGAAATTTTTTCTTTGACATTAGTAAGTTCCCATGTATATGTGCATCTGGCTCTTTAATTCTTATTAAATTCCAGGGCTTTATTTGATTTGGGAAGAAAGTTTTGAAGTAATAAAGCCAATTACAGTTCTAAATATAACCCTCAGCAACAGAAAATGAGACAACCTTAATTTTTCAACTTCTCGTAATGGAAGGAGCAAGAGTTTAGAATTTTAGTTCAGTCTTCACTTACTAATTATGTGACCTTGAGCAAGTCATTTATTTTGCCTATCGCATTCTAGGATTGCTCGACTCAAAATTTTCCTGTGCTTTTTAAGGATTAGAGAAAATGTATGTAGTATACCCAACCCACAATTGACATTCTTTCAGTGGTACCCAGTGTTATTATTTGTGTTACAATCTAACAAGTAAACTTAGATATTTGATATTAAACCTGTTCCAAACATAAGCAAATAGATTTTTTCATAAGTAAGCATGTATTGTATACAAAAAAAAAAAATTCTCAATATGGTAATTTAAAGATTCTTTCAGTCAAGTAAATTAGTCTGAATAGTAAAAATAACATATATTCAAATCTGGCACTTCTTTTCCTAAAACCTTTTCTTCTTTTTTCTTTTCCACTGACAGCCATATAAACCTAACACAAGTAAAAAGCAACACTGCTTAATTTGTCTGCCATTTTAGGTAAGTAGGGAATATACAGATACTCAATAAGGATAACAAAGAATAAATTAAAATTACTTTTATTTCTGGCTAACCAGTGTAAGGAGCCAAAGGTTAGGAGAAAAACAGGGACATCAAACCTGGAAGCACCAAGCACAGAGCACTTGTGCGCTTGGAGACTGGGACGGGCGTTATTCTGGACGCAGATGCATGGAGAATGGACTCAGCCCACAGCTAGATACGCCCCAGCTCTCTCCTACAGCTTTAATGTTCCTTGTAGGTTAGATATGGCTTATGCTTATCAATAATACAGTGATCTTTCTTAACCTTATTTCCCAGGAATCCCAGCTTAATTTCTGGAATTTTAGAAAGGCACAGTGATATGAGTGAAACCATACAGATAAAATGAAAAGTTAAAAAGTTAAGAAGATAAGAAATTTGAACCCTTCTTATACCTTTTGAGCCAGGTAACAAGCCTTCACAAAGAACCATTTAATTGGCTAGGGCACAATTAATAAATGTACATTCTAATTCTAGTAACTCCCTTTCCACCCCCACCGCCCCCACACACATATTTAGCCATAAAATATCTGCAAAGCAGAAAGAACAATTGTAAAAGTAAACCTAGTAGAGTCATAAGGAAAAAAATCTACCTGCACTAGATGTTGTTTTCTTTCCTATTACATTTCATTAAGTTACTAACCAAACCTTAAATTAATCATTTTTAAATTAGCCTCCTATTCCCTAGTGCTATTTATTATATCTATTGAAGAAAGGAAGATTAAACTTAGCCTTACTGTTGTTTCTCCTATCATTTTTATTTTTTACCGTGTTTGCAATAACTAGTCCAAATAAAGGAAGTCGGAGATTAGTCATTTTTTTTTTTAGTTTTCCATTTCAGCAAATGATGATTTATGTTCATTATTATCATGTACTGTATAGTCAATTAACCCCCAAATAAGCATGTAACATTAGTTGATATGCATTGTTGGTCTTAATATTTTTATAATATATACATACTAGAAAACCAAATAAATTGTTAATGTTAGTATTATGTTTCATAATTTCTTAATAAGATTTAAAGTAATAGCTAATCAAATATTCAAGGCATTACATTTTAAAGAAAATGTCATTGTGTGGACATCGGTGGACATTAATTCCCCAAATAACTACCTTGTTGGAAAATCATAGCAACAGTTGTCATTGAGAACTGCAACTGACACCGGCTCCAAGGATCTATTTTTCTTGTTGTATCTTTTTTCCTCAATATTTATTTGACTCCTAGGGCTTCCCCAAATATAAGGAGTTTTATTTTATTGTATTTATTTAGGAGACAATGTCTTGCTCTGCCACCCAGGCTAGAGTGCAGTGGCATCATCATAGCTCACTGCAACCTCAAACTCCTGGGCTCAAGTGATCCGCCTCCATCAATCTCCCAAGGAACTGGGACTACAGGCATGTGCTACCACATCTGGCTAATTTCTCTGGTGTTTTTTTTTTGTTTTTTTGTTTTTTTTTTAGAGACAGGGTCTTGCTGTATTTCAGACTGGTCTCGAACTCCTGGCTTCAAGCAATCCTCCTGCCCCTCAGCCTCCCAGAGGGCTAGGATTACAGGCATAAGCCACTGTGTTTGGTGGGAATTTTAAATGTAAATTAGTATTAATACAACCTTAGCTACTAGAATTATTTATATTTACCTATGCAGACCTACCTATATTAGTACATGTCTATACATTCTACATTTTAGGAGAAAAGGTAAATGAAAATAAAAGGCATTGCTGTTTCAACAATGAAAAATGTCAAATTGGTGGACACGTTTTCAAAAATAGCATGCTGATGCTGGGAAACTCCTGATTATCTGACAGGCAGGGCATGATGCTGAGGGATTAAGAAATTAGACATAGGAGGAGGGGAGGCTGTGACATGGGAATAATTCATGTTAACAGCAACAAGGCACAATGCCACTTAAATTATGCACACTTTATTGACTTATGAAAAAAATACCTTATTTGCCCATGCCACCATGAATAAATGTGAAATTCCTAGTAAAGCTGATTTGTGAAAACAGCAGTCAACAAAATGTTGGGAAACCCAGGTTCTAGTCAGCTCTGCCTCCACATCTCTCTGTGACTTTAAATAAGTAGGACATGGTTTTGTAGCATAGATTTTTCTAATTTTCCTTACCTACATTTTAGAGATATGATTATTACTTTTAAAATGCTTTAAGGACCTCAAAAAGGATCATCCATAATATATTATGCTTGTCTTTGTTTAAAAATACTCAAGAGTCAGTAAATTTTAAAGTCTATGCAATCAGTTTTAACGTACTAAACAAAATGTTGTATATGAAATCATCCTAAATGAATTAGCAGGGTTTTCTTATTTTTGTTTTTGCAGAAAGCTGGAGGAACACTGAGATGAATGAAATGTAGATTCCACTGTTCTTTAAGAATAAACCAGCTTATTAAATTGAGTAGATGTCACCTGCTGAGCACTGTACACAAGGGCTGGATAAAGGACTGTAGGTGTTTACAGGAGGGTGGTGTTTGAGGGGTGGAACAGATAAGGAAAAGCCTTGAGTGCTGTGTACAGGAAACCACAAATAGTCCAGTGCAGGAGCATGAAAAGAAGTGACAAGAGGCCAAAAACGGATATCTGGGGGCCAGACTGTGTGGAAGGTCTTAAAATAAGACTGAATTGGCTTTTTATAAGTTGTATTATGGGATGAGGTGGGAAGGGCATGGTATACAGTGCATAGTACCATAGGGTTAGGAGTCAGACTGAGGTGATTTCAAATCCTGTTTTTGAATGACCTTAGGCAAGTCAGTCCTCTATGAAATGAGGACAACTCTGACTACCTTGAAGTAATACATAGAAAACACTTAGCATAAAGCCTGAAGCCCGATAAACCCTCAGGAAAGGATAGAGATATGCGTTGGGAATCTAAGAAATGTGAAAAGCAGAAGCAAGGCCCCTCACCGTGGTAGGAGGAAGAGTGAGTGAGGGGTCATCGCAGCAGTCTGAAGTTAATATATGAGCCTGAATTAGGGTAGTGATAATAGGAGTGGCGAGGAAGAAGATAGGTTCAGCCCGTGTTAGAGAGGTAGAGTGGCAGGACTTGAGAAATCATTTAATGCACGAGGAATGGGAATAGGAGAAAGGGAGGAAATGGTGAAAAGATGAGAGCGCTTGCAGTTTGAGCCTGAATGTAAGAGGGATGGTGGTTTCATTAGGATAGTGGTTCTCAATCTTTTTTGAGCATGAGAATCTCCTAGAGGCCTTGCTCAAAGGTTGCTGAAACCTACCCCTTCCGACTCTCAGAAGATTCCAAGTGGTGCTGATGCTACTGGTTCAGGGACCACACTTTGAGAACTACTGTGGCGGAGAAACAAAACATGGGAGGTGGGGGAGATGTGGCAGGTCTGACTGGGTGGAGGCCACAACTCCATCATCCAGGTGGAGTGGCTTAGCAGACCACTGAAGACTTGATTAGAAATAGTGAATTTGCACATCACTGCTGTATGTGGACCCATGTGATGGTCAGAGATTGCCAAGTGAGAAACTGAAGAGCCAGTGGCAGGTCACACATGAGTCACTGTTGGGTAGACAGTCTTATAAGAAGCCAGTGGTCTGGTGCACAGGAAAGACTTGGCCTCTCCCTGTTTACCTTGAGGTTCTCACCCACACATGGTTCTAAGAAAAAAGCTTCCCGTGTGTGCTTTAATGTAAACACAGACCTTCCTTCCTTTATTTTGATTTCCTAATAAAGGAGCTTTGGTTACAAAGTTACAGATAAGAGGCTGAGTCTTAGAATATAAATTTAGAACATCTGGTAAGTCTTGCCTCTTTCTATCTACTTCATTAAAGCCGAAAGAAAGATGTCAGCCAGAACCTGTTTTTCTACTGTGTTATTTCGTGGTAGCATAAAACAGTAAAGATCTTAATATTGTTCATCTCCTGTTAGAATATTGGCTAGTGTAGCAAAAAATTAGTTTGGTAGTTGTGTTTTTCTTCTGTCTTAAGCTCTAAATGTAATGTGTGATGGGCGTAGCACAGGACAGAGGTATCATAATAATGTGCATCCTTCATGTCTTCAAACTGGTGCGATTTCAACAGTTTCCATGTGAAGGTTAATCCTTTGTAATGCCCTGCCCTTTGTAAATGTTCAGTCTGGACAAAAGTGATTAAAATTTTGTTTTCCAATTTATAAAAAATATTTTAGTGTGGAATACAGTGTAGTACTCCTTAGTTCAGCCATTCCTGAATACAATAAATGAGCAATACTGAAAAATAAAGCTAAATTGTGTTCTCAAAACAATATTGGTTCTTGGGATGTGAATACTTGTTCCTTGAAAAAGAAAAGACTTGTGTAGTTTTCAATAAATTAAAGATTATTGTTAATTTCCTCTTAACAAAAGGAGCTAGCTAGTACAAAGGGGAATTATAGAATACCTAGCATTTCTATAGTTAGTTGTGCATTGATTTAGGGACTACCAAGTAGACATAATAATGGTTTGTCAATTATTAAGTAAACTCTGATATATGGTCAGGACATTTGATAACCTCTGCAGTACTAGCTGGTTTTATTAAGGCTGAGAAATTCAAGAACCCTTTGTAAATATGGTTTTTGTACCAGCCTGGATTAGAGAATGATATTTAGGATGTTTTTGAGGATTTCTGAGTAGTTCTTAAATATTCATTTTTAAAATAGTTTCCTATACCTGGCCCAGAGATATGATCATGACTATAATTTACTCATCTACTCATCTTTTGAATGTAAGAAAGGGGATGAAATCCTGCCCAATCCCCTGTTCCTTAAAATTCTAACATATTATTCAGTGATAAGTAATCTTTCAGTGATTAAAAAAAAAAACTCTTCGGTGTATTAAGGCAGAAAAGTAAATTATTTTTTCGAAGATTTTTAATCAGCAACAGTGGAAATAAAAATGCTTTCTTACTTATTCACTGATTTTACCACATAGTGACTATATCAGCTTTCTTCTTTCAATATAATTGGCATGAGGCCGGGCGCGGTGGCTCACGCCTGTAATCCTAGCACTCTGGGAGGCCGAGGCGGGTGGATAGCTCAAGGTCAGGAGTTCGAAACCAGCCTGACCAAGAGCGAGACCCCGTCTCTACTAAAAATAGAAATACATTAATTGGCCAACTAATAATATATAGAAAAAATTAGCCGTGCATGGTGGCGCATGCCTGTAGTCCCAGCTACTCGGGAGGCTGAGGCAGAAGGATTGCTTGAGCCCAGGAGCTTGAGGTTGCTGTGAGCTAGGCTGACGCCACGGCACTCACCCTAGCCTGGGCAACAAAGTAAGACTCTGTCTCAAAAAAAAAAAAAAAATATATATATATATATATATATAATTGGCATGCTAAGATGTATAGGCACCAAGAGGTATGTTGACCCCCAGTGTGTTCTACATGTACTGCTGATGTCAAATGATGTTTGGTCCATGGATAAACATTTTAAAGAATTATTTTAGTTTATATTGGGAAAAAAACATAAAAGCATTGGAAACCAGGATTCTAATTATTTCAGTGCTTGGAATACTATGTCTAAAAAAGGAGTTAACTTTTAAAAAATACTCAGTGAAAGAGGTAGTATAGGTCAAAGCAGAAGGAAACAGTTCGAGTAGCCCTGATGTCAAGAACATGTGTTTTCAGATGAGAAAGATTTGAGCATTAGACTGAGATGAAACACTGAGGATTCCAGAGAGAGAAGCAGGCTCCTGGAGGAGGCAAGAGGACCTTGAGAGACTAGTCTTAGACAGGGGACACTCTCTCCATTAAACCTGGCTGAGAACTGAGGGTTAGTATGAATGTAGGGGGGCAGGAAGTTGAGGGTGTCATGGCTGATGGCCTATGAGTGCCTACTGCTATTTCTTAATTGTCATAGTTGTAGTAACTATTATAGCTACTCCCGAATTAGCGAATCAATTAGACTAATGAGGTCAATATATGGTAATGATGCAAATGGACAACTGAGCCTGCTAGCTTGAGCCTCAAAGCACAATGAGCTTTTGCACATATTTGGCATAATAATGGGTTTTACTGATTAAGGACGAAAGAGAGCATGACTTACTAATATCAAGAATGTAAGAGGGGGATACGATTACAGATCCTGCTGACGGTGAGGGCAGTTATGTAACATATACTGACGAGTAATATTATAAACAACTTCGTGCTATTAATAATGAGGATAGGCGGTGAGGAGCCAGGAGAACACCACCTTGCCTCTTCTAGGCACCTTGGGTGTGAGATGTGGAGGAATTCACAATCTTCACCAGAGAGGGTAATAGGAAAAAGCAGTATTTTCAGGAAAGAACTACATTCAGTTAAAGCCCAGAGGTGGAGCATATTCTTAGTAACCCAGAAGTGGAGAATATTCTGAGCAGAAAAGTGAAAGAGTTTGTAAACTGGAATGAGGCTTCTACAGTGCACAGTTGGAAAGGGTCAGGAGATTCGTCACTATGGCCATCCGTGAGGATTTAATGAGGGTGAGAGGCTAGCAGGCCACAGGAGGGTGAAGTGTGCCCTGGTTTCATTGTTAACTGAAAACAGTTCAAAGGACCAGAGTTGTTGCACTGAAGTGAAGTTCTTCCTGCTTATCAAAGCAGATAGCAGTGCAGGGACGTAACACTGAAAGCTACCTTGGACTTCGGGAAGCCAGAAGGAGACAATAGCTTTGCGACCAGATGTGCAGTATTCCTGGTATTTCTGTTTGAAAGAAACCTTGAAATCACCAATTTAAGGCTTCATTTAGAACTGAGGAACCTAGAAGTTTAGGTAAAAGTAAGGCTAAATAGGAAGAGAAAACAAAAGGGAAAGATAGAAGTTTCATTCCAAATGACCAAGCAAGAACAAGTGGATATGAACAAGAACCTACTGGAAATCTCACAAATGGAAAATTTTGTCTTTGGAAAAAAAATATAGTAGATGAGATAAACCCTAAACAGGGTATATAGAAAAATAGTGAAATGAAGGTAGTACTAAGAAGTTTCCCCTGAATATAACTCAAAGAAATTAAAAGAAAATATGAAAATACAGTAGATTCAATATTCTAACCAGTCCTTCCCCTGCAAGAAATTAAATGTACTGACTAAAATATTTAAGTTGTCTTTTTAAAAGCAAGACTAAGCTAGAAAGAAAGTAAAGAATTCATAGAAATCAAAACTGAAATGAAAGAATCCTAAGCAGTAAACCTGGCTTCAACCTGAAGGTGGCTGCCAGACCCAGGTGATCCTGAGCATGCCGTTTGATAGCTACATGCTGCATGCATTTGAGGCCCGTCCAAGGTGGGGGACTCAAATGATATCACTTGCCCAAAGCTAGAATTTTCAAAGCTACAACATTAGCGTGAGGGTGATAAGAAATCTGTCCCATGAAAGAGGACAAGCCTGGGTGCTGGCAGTAGGAAAAAAGTTTCCCCCTGAGAATTTATGGTACCTGTGGGATTGAAAAACTTAAATGGCCAGTAAACATAGGGAAAGATGTTGGCTGTCAGAGAAATACAAAGTAAAAGATAAGCAAGAGAGCATCCCATCCCTATCTGACTACCAAAAACAAAATTAAGCTCCAAAATGCAAATGCAAATCGATGTCAGTGAGAATGTGGAGAAACTATACCTCTCATACACTGCTGGCTGGAATATAAATTGATATAACTACTTTGAAAAGTAATCTGACAGGCTGGGCGTGGTGGCTCATGCCTGTAATCCTAGCACTCAGAGAGGCTGAGGTGGGAGGACCGCTTGAGGTCAGGAGTTTGAGACCAGCCTCAATAAGAGCGAGACCCTATCTCTACTAAAAAGTACAAAGAAATCAGCCAGGCAACTAAAATACAAAAAATTAGCCAGGCATGGTGGCACATGTCTCTAGTCCCAGCTACTGGGAAGGCTGAGGAAGGAGAATCGTTTGAGCCCAGGAGTGTGAGGTTGCTGTGAGCTAGGCTCACGCCACAGCATTCTAGTCCAGGCAACAAAGTGAGACTCAGTCTCAGAAAAAAAAAAAAAGTAATCTGACAATCCTTATCGAGCAAAATGGAAGATATATGTACCTTTCAACCTAGCAGTTCCACTTCTAGG
This sequence comes from Cheirogaleus medius, assembly GCA_008086735.1. Lineage (NCBI taxonomy): Eukaryota > Metazoa > Chordata > Mammalia > Primates > Cheirogaleidae > Cheirogaleus > Cheirogaleus medius. The sequence continues at coordinate 7,392,840 of VBSM01001562.1, forward strand.
TCTCAATTCTAAAGAAGTCTGCCTTATGTGCATAACATTGTTTATACAAGAACGTTTATTTTGCAGAATGCTTGTAATTGCATAAAATTGGAAACAACCCAAGGGTTCATCATGATGAGAATATGTAAATACATTGTGTTTATAGTTGTGCAAGAAATACTATTGAGCATTGAAAATAGATGAAGTAGATCTATATGTATTGATACTAATAAATCCCCAAATCATATTGCAATAAAAGCAATCCACAAAAAACTGTGTACAGTACACCATCCACATAAAATGTGTGGACATACAAAGCAATTCTATATTGTATACCATTTATGGATCTATAATTATGTAGTAGTAATGTTACAAAATATTCATGTGAATAATAAACACCAAATTCAGGGTAATGATTTCTTCTAGAGAGGGAGGAAGAGAGAGGAATAGGATCTAGGAGAGAGAAACCAGGGAATTTCATTGTGTTTTTAAATAAAATTATAGTATTTTATTTCTCAAAACATCTAAAGCAAATAAAATATTAGGATTTGCTATAGCTGGATCAGGTTTGCAGTAGTTCATTGCATTACTGTCTATACTTTCTCTGTACATTTGTAGTATCTTACAATATTGAAAAATTGGGAGTGAGAGAAAAATCTGTTATGTAAATGGAAGCCATAAAAACAAGACTATCCCAGGTTGGGTTCTCGTTGAGATGGAGTTTTGCATGCAGAATATTTACCGTGGATCAACACCTGTGGAGGAGAGCGAATAGGAAAGCAGGATTGGGCAGGGGAGAATTCCAAACAGGCCTGCAAAGCTGTGGCCAAGGCCACAGGGAGCTCTGCAGCAAGGCCTGGTCTTTATAGTCCTATCTCAATCACTGGCTGGCTGCAAGTGCCCAAAGGGTGTGCCCATGGGCATGGGGGCTCTCTGGCACCCCTGCAGGCGCTCATGGCCACAGGCCACCTGCTGGCAGCTGGAGCAGTGAGCCCTTCCTTGGGCACTGCAGCTCTGTCCACTGTATTGGCCCATTTGAAAGTGAAGCTTTGTTTTCTTCTATTCTTTGACTCTCTCACAAAGACTATTTATTAATATATTTACCTGGGAGAGGGTAAATACAAAGAAAAGCTTTGTAACACATATGAACAGGTTCTATTTTTATGGCATATTAGTAGCCATGACTATCTAGAGTTTTTTGGCCAGACTCTAAAAGGAAATTGTCAAATACTAAATCACAGACCAGAATCTTTTATCTTAATTTTCTCGCTCTTCTTAAAAGAGAACAAATATAAAATCTCCCTATAATTTAGATGCCCAGTTTTCAATAATAATTTAAGAATGAGCCCTCACATTCTTTATTTGAGGGATAAAATATAAACATTTAAAATTTGTATATGATATCTCTGCATAATCATCTTAATGAGCATTATTTTTGAAATCTTTAGATGTGTTTTTATATGACTGCATAATACTGTCTTCCTCATTAGTCAGTCTAAGAAGCCAGTAGAGACAGAATTGTCAAATATTTTTTACCCTTCTCAACCATCTGGTGCCAGTCATACTTGGGTGTTCAACTTATATTTTCTAGGGGTAACAGTAATGATTTTACAACAAAGTATACATATATTTTACTTGTAAATATTGACTACAAATTCCATGCTTTATAGCTTCTTGATACTCTTCTTTTGATGCTTTAATTAAATCCTACTCGTAAGAAGTATGGACACATAATAAGTAGAATGGTTTTGATAAAAGTGATCACTGATATTTAATATTATGGCTTCTACGACTAGTAGCGATACAATGTGGACTTTACTCAGTCCATAATAATGTTAAAGGAAGTACCCAGTTTTTAAATAAAAATACAGCTACGTCATGGGTACATAGGCTTTTCGAGCAACTTGGGCTTTCCTAGAAACTCAACAGGTGTAATTGGCTTCTATAATGTGTCAATCAAGGTTTCTAGTTGCAAGAAACAGAGATTAACATGGCTAATTAAGCAGAAAATGAGTTTATTAAGTGGTTATTAGTGAATTTGCACATTTTGTTACAAGGACTGGTGAACAAAGCTTGAGCCTAAGCTTTCAGAAACAGTGTCCAAACCTGTGCCGCAAAAAAATGTTAAGATAAAGAAACAGCCACCAAGCAGAGACATGGCAGTGTGTATGGAGGTCATTTCCATTTCAGGAACTTGACCTTGAGTCCTAATGCAGGAAGTGCAGCTAGAAGGCAAAAAAGAAAGAACAAAATGAGCTGCTTGTTGTCTGCAGTTAAAGTCTTAGTGTTAGCACCTGAGTCCCAGTCTGGCATGAGTGCATCTTCTCGGCAGAGCCTAAGTCACCTGTCTCAGCTTCCTAGGGAAGGAATTATGGGAAATTAAATTCCACCTTCTGTCTTCAAGCGGGAACTTTCCGAGCCATTTCTGGAAAGTTTGTTGAAAAGATCACATGGACAGTCACAAACATGATGAAAATCTACTGTACGATGGAATTTTTTTCTAGGAATGGAATTTCTTTCTGTGTTCCTGTTTGAAACATATCTTAATCCTACCCTGGTATGGTAACTTTTGGCCATCCCAAAATGAGAAAAACACTGCTTGTCCGCAATCCCAAGTAGCCATTGAACTCAGAGGACAAAAGTAATATGATGGCTCAGGGAATATTTTGGGATTCACAAATGGTCCTTTCCTGGTCCACTCGATACAGGCAGCCAATCTTTTGGGAAAAGATATATATAATAAACAATTGAGAAACATAAATGAAAGAATGGAAGTCTATCACAAAAACTATGACACTGTTTAAGAACAAAGAAAGATTAAGTGTGAGGTAAGCCTGATAGTATTTTAAAATAGATTATCTTAACCTGGTATTGAATGTTGTACAGTTTGTATCTGTCTGGTGTTTTGTTGCTGAATGTTTATTAAGAGCCTAGGAATTGTTAGGCAGAAGCAGGCATTGTCTCACTCACCTATTATAGTCGTATTGTACAGCATTATCAAGCCAACTATTATTCTTCTAGGCCCTGTCCAATATGCCCACACCAATCGGGTTCATTATAAAAGGATTTTCAGTATCAGAGAGTGATAAGGAGTTCAGGGACTGGTTCTTAAAAATCATTCTAAGATTAGCTTGTGGAACTTGCAAAGCCAGTGCTGTCAAGTAAGTGTACATTTGCCTTATTCCATAGGGAACAAATACACTTTTCAATTGAATTTTTATAGCAAACAAATATTTACATGTAGTCATAAATAATATTTTAAGTAGTTTTATTTCAGATTAGTTTCTAGAGTTAGTGTTCCTATGTCTAGTATTTTGAAGTAGCAGTCATTGTCAAATTAAACTACTTACAGTTCAGCATTTGCTTTGAGTAAGGAGATAATATGGAACAGGGGAGCTCAAGGTGTTCTTGGAGATGTTATACTTGATTTTTAGATGTTTTATAGCAGGACATGAATTCTATTGAAATCCCATCAAGCTAACAATGAGGGAAATGCAAATAACGCATCTTCTCTTATAATAGAACTTATTTGCCTTCATGTGGCACCATAGACATAGATTGAAGAATATAACTTCTTTAGGCAGTCTTTCCAGCTTTTTAATCTACTTCTGTATTCCATGTTATGGCTTAGTCTTTTTCATTTTTTTTGTTTCCCCTCTCTTCCTTCACACAGTGGCACACGTATTGCATTTGGACAATAGCAAAATTTTGTTAGTTACGTCATAGATAAATATAGCAAGACTTCTTCTGTGGGATTGGAATCATTTTTTTCTTTAAAAGATTTTATATCAAACATGGTAAAGTTATTCTCATCATGGGGATTTACATGTGGTTTTAATGCTGTGCTGACATACAGTATGAGAGAGAAAAAAATTAGCCATTGAGGATGAAGAGCTTATATTCGTTGTTGTGCCTCTCATGTAGATATATCAACTAAGGTCTCTGGAAGCCTTAAATTTAATATGGCTCTGCAGCAGAAGTACTGTTTAAAAGACCTCCGTTAGAACCACAAACAAAAAAACCTGAAAGATCTACTTGCTTTCAGTTCCAAACAAAGGCTGATATTCTAGTGCCTTTAGCTTTGAAAAACCTATGTACCAGTAGGTTATTTATCCCATCCAAAATCGGAATTTCACAAAGCCTCCGTACAGCTTTATGTTATGGGTATGTTCCTATGTTTCCTGTGCCATACATTAATCCATCCATCTGCCTGAGCAGCAAACCTCAGCGCCTTATATACCTTTTGTTTCCTTGAATCACAGGAGCTTCAGTTTCAACGACTCACCCGAGAACTGGAAGTGGAAAGGCAGATTGTTGCCAGTCAGCTAGAAAGATGTAGGCTTGGAGCAGAATCACCAAGCATCGCCAGCACCAGGTACAGGGCCAGAGGCTCTATCTTTACTCACCCTCAACTTGTATGCCTTATTGGGTTGTCCTGGATATAGCAAATGATTCTGTTAGTGTTGTCACTGTTCACTTGCTTTCCTGAATTTGACACCAAAAATGTTAATTTATTCTAATTTTGAGAAGCCTCTTGCAATATTGATTGTCCTTCATTCCTGTGCTTAAAAGTGTTTTATATAGCACTGGCAAACTTCTATAGCAAAAGCTACTATACTACCTTAAGAAATTTGATTTTTTGTTTGTAGACACAGTTGATGGATATTGTCATGATTAATTGCTAATTATTTAGTAAAGTTAATTGACTGGTGCTTTGAAGACCTGGCACTGATTTTTTTTAAAAAAAACTAAGAAATATTTCCAAATGAAAAAATTTAGTTAGCATTTAAAAATGCCTTCAGTTTACTCTGGGTTTTTCAGAACTCTGTGATAAACTACCACATGAACTAATTACTATATGAAATAATTTAGTGTATTCAAATATAGGAATTACCAAATGAGTACAGTACAAAAAAAGTCACAAGTCTTATTTTTTATTTAAATAGCCTCTTATGCTACTTAAAAACATAAAAATTACTACCACACATTCCAAATGGTTAAATCACTGCATATCCTATCTATAGATTTCTTTCTTAGTAATTACACATTCCTATAAAGGCTACCATAAAATACTTTTATTGCTTGTGTTTATAAGTGTGGTTTGTTTATGCTTAGGTAAGTATGCCTTCAATAACTTGTCTCTCAGTTATTTCTAACCTCATAAGTGTTCTACCTTTCAGCATCTTCTGTTACTCATAGGCAAAAATTCCTTAGTGAATAGAATGCTGTCTGTAGTTTCTCTTTTCTAACTGATTGTTGGTATGAATTTTAAACTATTAGGCCGGTAAGTTGTATTCACATGAATTTTTCATCTCTGACTCTCTACAATTGTGTATATTGTGATATGTTTAGTAAGGCATAAAGCATACAAGTAAGTTCAATAAAACCTTTATAAAACAAATATAAATTTATGTGATCATTTTTAAATATCCAAGCAGGTTTCTATAAAAAGAGAAATTATAAGCAAGCTATAAAATTATAAGTTAGAAATTTCTAAGTGTGGCTTTATAGCAGCCAATGAAATAGTTTATCAAAGAAGTTAAAATTGTGAAAACAAAAATTAGTTTTAATTGTATATGATATTTTTAAAAAGTTATGTGTATCTTTAGCACCAAAAAGAGCATTTCACAAACTCAATAATGTGGTATAATGTTTTTCCAAAAAGTTTGGACCAACTTGTTTAGAAAAACAGAATTTTATCTTAATAGAAAAATTAATTCAACATTTAAAGAATTCAGTTAACACTTCTAATTCTGGCAATATAGCTAACTAAATTAACATAGAGATTCTCTTGACAAACTCCGAGAAATACTTGATACATCAATAATAAAAGCCAATACCTAGAGAAAATGGCAAAAGAGAAAAGAAAATTCCCAGATACTAAAAATAGAAAAGGAACTGAAAGCCAGAGCCAGAAGCATATGAGCTGCCTCTGTAGGAGGCCTGAGGACAGTTGTCAAACTTCAAAATAAGCTCTGGACTTGAGTTTAATACCCAGGCACGAACCAAAGAATGAGGTCTTGAGTGTGCTCAAGATGGTATCTTTGAACTTAAAATCACTGCATTAAGCCATGACCTTAAAAGACTCCACCCTTGGTAAACTCCAAGCTTATACCTTATGTGGGTTTGGAGCCCAAATGTAACTATCCACATAGCTCAGGAATCTCCAGCTGAGAAACTAATACCACTAAAACTGAGCTCACAATTAGTTATTAGAAAACACAAATCAAAAAAAAAAAAAAAAACAAACATAGGAGTGACATCAGCAAGATGGCAGAATAGGATTTCTCAGTGCTCATCCTCTCACTGAAACATCGATTTGAACAACCATCTACACATGAAAATGCCCTTCACTAGAGCTAAGAAATCCAGGTGAGAGATTATAACACCCAAGTGTTGCATGTAAATAAAAAAGGGTGCATTGATGAGGGTAGGAAGGACAGTTTCACACTATGCTTTGTTCATCAAGTATTTTTGGATTAATTCTGATTTTATTTTAAAAAGCATTAAAATACTTATCACCAAAAACACTTGTCAATGAGTGAGAATCAGTAAGCAGAAGAGTAGGATTTCAAAGCCCAAGAACTAGATACCATTGGAGAAAATCTGACAGATGTACACAGTCAAACAAATACAAAGGATGCTCATTGCAGCAGCATTTGTAAAAGTAAAAAAAATTATAAAAAGCATATTATCCATTAGGATGGAAATGGAAAATAAACTGTGCAGAAGTAAACTCTAGAGCAGTTAAAATAATTAGTTCTACATGTACCAACATGGACATGTTTGCAAAACAGACTTTTGATGGGAAACTACAAGTTGCAGAAGAATAGATATAGGAATATATCATCTATGAACAATTTTTTTTTGAGACAGCATCTCACTCTGTCACCCAGGCTGGAGTGCAGTGGTGTCATCATTGTTCACTGCAACCTCAAACCCCTGAGCTCAAGGAATCTTCTTGCCTCAGCCTCCCGAGTAGTTGGGTCTACAGGTGTGCACTACCACACCCTGCTAACTTTTTCTATTTTTGGTAGAGACTAGGTCTTACTCTTGTTCAGGCTGGTCTCAAACTCCTGAGCTCCAGTTATCCTTCTGCCTCGGCCTCCCAGGGAGCTAGGATTATAGGCGTGAGCCACCACGTCTGGCTTGGCATTTGGTTTTGAAGAACTCCATTAGGTCTGTAAAGGAGACCTACTGAAAGTTGTTATTGGAGGCAGTTTTCCTGTCCTGAGAGTGAGTGTGTAAAACAGAATGCAGAGAGGCCAGGCAGCTGGGCAGAATCTGTTATGGATTCTTAAAGGTTGTGGGTAAGGTAGGTTTCTTCATTCAGTGAACTCTGGTTGGAATGGTAATCGATCCACGTGGATTGCCCTCCTTCCATCTCACATTGGATTCCCATGTACTCTTGATGCCCTACCTAAATGCTAACCATTTTTTATAGCGTTTCCCAAGTTTCTCAGGGAAAGTACTCGTCTTCATCTGAACTCTCATAACTGTCTCTCTGTGCCTGTGCCAGCTCTCCTGTGAGGTGGTGAGGCCCAGCACATTCCCATGTCCCTGGCCTAGTGCTGAGCACTCAGAGCCAGGCACCCAGCCAAATGGTCATTGAACAGATAACGAACCTTGGTGGGGTCCAGGATGTTTTGAGCTCATCAGGTAACGATGCTTGCCATTAGGTTATCCACTTAGCATTTTTGGGTTCCTATCTATCCTTCCTCATGTCTGCCCTCTTCACACCTTCCAGGGTGCTTTTCAGTGGACCTTGAGAAGACTGTTGACACGCTTAATCTGCTGTGACCTCCAGGCTTGCACACTGGCAAGGAGCCTAACAGAAAAGAGTGTGTTAGTAAAGGGAGCCAAGGATTTTTATTGTGTTACTTGAGAGATCTCCTTTGCATCTTCCAGTCCCCGCCAGCTGTAAGTCTCAGAACTAGAACCTAAGGATACAGAACAGAAATTAGCTCTCGGACCCAAACCCTTCTCCTGTCAGCAATTGGTCATTTGCACAAAGAAAATTAAAAGTGGAATTACTCCTTGACGTGGAGCTTTTGATTCAGATCTTACATGACGTGAGTCAGGTCAGCAAAATGGGGGATTTGATAATAAGTTATCTTTCATGTCGTTTGATTTGGATCATGTGTCAGAGTTGGTAAAGTCTGTAAGATTTTCTTTCTTTTCTTAGTTCAAAGATGTCATTTAATGACTCAAAGGAAAATAAAAATGTTTATTTTTATTTATTTTTCACTTATCCAAAGTTTTTGCCATTATTGGCCTCACCCCAGGAGTAAGGAGGAGGCAGTGGCATGAGGTCCTATTTAGCAAATGACTCCTATATTGTGAAAAATAATGTACTGTGAATCCTCCTTCACCAAACAAATGGCTCTAATAGTGAGCAATTTGGTTTCATCACACTTGTAGTGACAAAGATGCGTTTTTAACCTGTGCCAGGAGATGTTCCCATTTCATAAGTAGAAAAACCAGACCTCCATATATTTTTGCATCTACCAGGCAGTATCCCAAAAAGTGAACTGCACGATTATCATAAGCAGTTTACTTGCAATATGCCGTGTTGAGAACTTAAAAAATCTTAAAATGAAATTAGTTTTTCTATTAATGACTCTTTAGAAATGTTAGTCTTCCAAATAAGGTAGTAAAAACCTCATTTCTGATACGATTTTCCATTTCTTTTATTTACTATAAAAAGCATTAATAAGACTGGCAATATAAATATATTGTAATGATCCTTAATCTGGAATTGATAGTGTCTGTACCCAGGTGACATATCAGACCGAATATGATCACTGCAGCTTTGAAAAGCCTGAAGGTGGGCTATGGTAGCTCTTAATAGGGAAGGTACAGCCTTGCTGCATTTATACCAAGTACACTATAGTTATCTTTGCATATAATGTTATCTGTGTATTTAATATTTCACCTCATTGAAGCTTGGTTATGGAATGAGTTAATAAAGAAGTTAAACTCATCTGCATTTATACTGAGAACAGTATAGTTATATTTCATCTCATTGAAAGAGGGCTGTAGGATCAGTTAATAGAGAAGACACAGCTTTTCTTCACTTGTTCTACGTATACTCTAGTTACCTATTGTTTAATATTTCGTCTGACTGAAGGTGAGCTATGGAATCAGTTAATTGAGAAGTTAAAGCCTTTCCGTATTTATACTGAGTATATTATAGTTATCTATATATTTAATATTTTACTTGATCCAGAGGTATTTGAAACATCTTTTCAAATGTAAAAACTAAAAATAGAGTGAAGAAATTAGGGCAAAGGGAATGTAAAGTTGAGAAAAATAAGATAAAGCCAAGGTTAAAATAGTCATAACATTCCATGTACTTGCTAAAGAGAGCCACTTTCACTCTGAGTGACCTGGTAGCCATGCTAAAGACAGAATCACTAATGAATTCCACAATTCAAGTGTAAGATAAAACAAACCAGGTTTGTCAGGAGGATCCATTGTTCCTGGGGCTGGGGCCCGAGTGGTTTCTCCTTCATGTCCCCATTAAGAATCCACCGTATGAAGAGGCAAGCAGCGTCCTCAGTGGTCTCCCTCCAGTAAATGACAGAAACAGGCTCAGAGGGCTCTTTCTTCCACCGCTAAATGGAATATAAATGGATGGAATAGTACCTTAACTAAAGGTAATTCTCCAGGGGGCCAATTCTGACACTGCAGCTTGGCTCCAGGATGATACTTAGCATATGTAGATGGATGGATCAATTTCAGGTCCGCTAAGCAGGCAGCCGGCCATGACTATTTCTGTCTGCAGAACCTTTTAGAGTCATGGATGGCAATGAGTGCTGAGAGGTGCGGTATCCAGTGCTGCAGTTCACCCTGCAGGTGCACAGTATACACGTCTTAGCAACAGAAATGACTCTCAGGGGATGCTGTGGTATGTACAATTCATCTCAGGATAATTTCACAGCACAGCAGCCTCAGAAGGAAATATGTTCTTTCAACCTCATGTCTCCCATGGGCTAGGCAACAACCTTCAAATCCAAATTTTGATGAACGTGGAGTTTATTCTTTTTCTTCCTGAATATCATTGATGAGGTATCATCCTCACATTAGTCGAGTTTATATTTCACTGGATAGGGTGACAGTAAAAGAGCCCAATAGCCCACATTGAGGGCATACTTGGATTCTGTGCTCACCTGCTCAGCCTGGGACTTCCCCGTTCACCTGTACTCCCAAGGGGCACAGAAAGGGCCAGGGTGGCCAAGACCATATTCTTTTAAGTCAAGTTTATTAAAGTGTAATTTACTTACCGTAAAATTTACTCCTTTGTAGCATAGTTTTATGATCCTTTACTAACTAACACTTTTGGTATACAGTGGTGTAGCCACCACCACAATCAACACATAGAACATGTCCATGAAACCTGAAAAAATAGGCAACCACTTTTAAAAGTTTGCTGTATTTCTTTCTCTTCAATTTTTTTATTTTTTAAGTTTGAGGTAATTCCCTGTTGATAACTTTTTATCTTATTCCTAATATCCCACTTTGACATGCCAGGCCTATTCTTTAAACATCTTTTACTGGCTCCCACTTGTCAGAGGAATGTCCAAGGAGTATGTATCTTGGGGCCTAGAGGTGTTGATTTAGCAGCAGTTACAGATCACTACAGCCTTCTAATGGCAAGTACACTCTAGGTGGAAGACTTGGCCAGGGGAAATATTGCAAGGTAAAGTCAGCCTTCAAGTGTATAATGTATGGCCTGTGTTCATGTTTCATGCAAGTGGAGAAGTTACACCAGTGGTTCAGCTTGTTGTATAACAAAACTGTGGGAGGATAGGAAAATATAGTTAGAATTGAAGATTCAGTAAATGAAAATATGATCATCATAGACATCTAGAAACTGTGAAATTTTATAGTGCAGAATTTAAAAACTATTCTTGATACCAGACTTGGAAACTTACTATTGCCCAGAAACTCATCTTAGTTATATTATATATGCTTTGTTTCTCATTTACTTCTAAATAAGATGTAGATAGTGAAAGAGAAATTATTTCTTTGCAGGCCATAAATTGGTTCCTAGTATTTTACCTTGCAAATCATAGTTTATCTGCTTATTAAGGTAAAGAACTAAATTTTTAACTTACATTGAAGTAAAAAAGGGGTATTGAAAAAGTGGAGCTTTTAATAATTATAGAAAATATTCACGGCAACTTTCAAAAGTAAAGCACAAGTTTAAATTTTCTTTTCTATTTTTTTTATTTTTTTAGGGAGAGACAGGGTCTTGCTCTGTCTCCCAGGCTAGATTGCAGTGGCATCATTATAGCTCACTTCAAGCAACCTCAAACTCCTGGGCTGAAATGATCCTCCTCTCTCAGCTTCCCTAGTAGCTGGGACTACAGACATGCATCACCACACCTGGCTAATTATTCTATTTTTTGTAGAGACCGGGGTCTCGCTCTTACTCAGGCTGATCTCAAACTCCTGGCCTCAAGCAGTCCTCCCACCTCAGCCTCCCAAAGTGCTAGGATTATAGGTGTGAGCCAACACGCCCAGCCCTAAATTTTTATTTTAACTTTTTGCACATGATTTTAAAATTTGATCATCCCATTGAGTAGTAGTTGGTTCCTTCATATTGTTCATTCTTTGACTGGCTACTGCTGGTATTAGGAAGCTCCTCTAGACACAGAGAAAAATCCTGTCATATCAACTAAATGAGAGGGGAAATGGGTGGCAATGTTAAAATTAAATAATTTCAGATTCTCCCTAAGCTTCTCTCTCTCCTTCCAGTTAGTTTAAAGGCATGCTAAAGTAGGATTCTTTATGTCTTTGGTAAAAATCATACAATATTAACAAATAGTCTTCTTATCACCACTTAAGAAAATAACCATTTGGGTTTTTTTTAATGAAATATTTGATTCCCCAGTGCCATTCAGATTTTTTTTTCATTATACTTTATAGGGTCCTCTACTGTTGCCCATCAGGCTTTCACTGATACTACTAAAAAATCTAAAAAGTGTTTTAGGGCTGACAGCAGAAAGGGCTTTTTCCTGGTTCAAATCTTTTTGGCGATTATTTTTAAGTCATTATGAAATAAATCTCCTCAAATAATGTAGTCTTTAAAAATGAGTCCTTGAAAAGATTGAATGCTTATGCCTTGACAGTTTATTACTCATTTAATTTATTAGTACCACTTCAGGAAGATGTATGATAAAGTTTTTTGTCCCTTTGACCTTCTAACCAACCAAAACCTGAGGGTTTTATAAATTCATTATTTTATTGAGATATATTTCGTGTACCGTACAATTCATACTTTTGAAGTGTACAATTCAGTGTTTGGTATATTCATAGAGTTGTGCAACTATCAGCACTCTCTAATTTCAGAACATTTTCATCATCCCCAAAAGAAAAACTCTATCCATTAACATTCCCTTGCCCATTTTCCCCTTTCTCTAGCCCCTGATAACCACTAATCTACTTTCTGTCTCCATAGATTTGCCTGTTCTAGACATTTCGTATATGTGATATTATACAATATGTGGCCATTTGTGTCTGGCATCTTGTGTTTAGCATGATATTTTCAAGGTTCATCCATGCTGTAGCATGCATTAGTACTTCCTTTTTTTAATATCCAAATAATATTCTGTTGTATGGTTACACCACTTTCTGGCAGTTACGAATAGTGCTGCTATGTCTTGAGTTTTAAGAGGGGAAAATCCTAAGGGTTATGTTCCAGTTGTTCTCAAATTAGTGGGGAACAAGAGAGATTCCCCTTGGCCTGTCCACCCATCCATCTCCTCTCTCATGTGGGCTTGCCTTCTTTCCTTTCTCCTTTGCTTTCTGTTTTGGTAAATCCTTTCTTGTTGCTTAATTAGTTGTCTGTGTTGATTTAAGTGTATAATCGGTAGGGCTATTTGGGAGTTCTGTGATGTTCATCATAATATAGTTCACCAAATTTCTTTTCTTAGTGTTGTATTTGGTCACTAGTGACTGTCTTAATGGTCAAACAAATAAAAGCTCCCTGACTTCATTTCTACTTCAGACTAAATGAAAAATAAACTATTTCATATTTGAAACCCTCTTTGGGATTCTACAATGAATAGTTATTAAACAGATGCTCTTATGAACAAATTTAGCAACGTTGAATTTTTGAGATGCAACTCTATTATAAACATAATAAAGAGTGCCACATATAAAAAATACAAAATGACCTGCAGCTCTATAGAAGTTATTTGTCTGGGGAAGCAGTTTGCTCAAGCACAGTTCTTCCAGAAGGCATTTTTTATGCCTACTTCTCATTGCCATTCCAGTCACAAGCCAGTTTCATATGGGACATACAAATTCAAGTGGCAACTATTTCTACACATTTGAATTATGCTTGTATGACTAAGTCAACCAGTATTCCAATGAATAACCTACTTTACAAATATGACCATGTAGAATTTGGATGTTAAACCAGATACTTTTCGTAAGTCTTAGAATCTTTTATGAACCTAGAACATTGTACAGTAAAACATTTTAATCACAGTGAATAAAGTATTTCAAAATGAAATACCTTTTAGACTGAGCATTTTAATATTAAATGGGTGATGTGGTTGGGAACCACAAACAAAATCAAGTTTATGATTAGCTTCAAAGTTTCAGATTATTTTAAGACAATTTTAATATATTTAGTTAAATATAGAGGTAGCCCAGCTGTATTAATTTCTCTAATTAATGCAGATGAAAATACATTTTAAAATTCAGAGGCCCATGCATCTAATATATATGCACTATGCCATTATTTAATTATCTCTTAAAGAACCATTTTAATTAAAATAACATTATTTCACTTTCTGTAATTTTTCATAGTTTATGTTTGATAATTACTATTTTTAAATTATTTAACAGTAATGACTTACTGAATTATAACAAGAATTATATTACTAGCTGTCATTCCTAATTATTAGATTTTTTTAATTATGTGTATATACTGATAAAGTACTTTAAGTAGGCTATATATGGCATTTCAAGATGTTTCTTGAAAAAAATTACCTTTATTGCTTTATAGGAATTAGTAATAACTTTTACCATATTAAAAAAGCAACAATGTTCTTAAATCCTGTATTTTCTTATTATCATTTTGGGGATTCTATATTTTTAATCATTTTTGTCTTGAGAAATGTTCAAAATTATAAGTACAGGGAATAATATAATACAAATTCAAGTAGTCACATCCTAGAATTGAAAATTAATGAAAATTCATCATTGGTTTTGTTTTTATAAAATAAATATTAAACTTAAAATTTAAGTCTCCTTTGCCCCATTATCTCTTCCCCATGGCTAACCACTAGTCTGTAATCTTCTGATTTACTTTGTGTACTTTTATATCAAATACATATATAGTTCATATATATCATATACATATATACATCTGTGACTAATATTTTATGTTGGTTTTCCAACATATGCAGATGGTATATAGTCTGTGTATCATTGTGCACCATGCTTTTTCTGTTTGAGATCTATCCATGTTGATATGTGTAAATCTAGTTTCTTTTTAACTGCGGTTTGTATTTATATCACAGACTATTAAACTATTTAGCCATTTCCCTATTGAGGTTTTACAATATTATAAGTAATGCAATAGTGAACATTCTTGAACATATCTCCTGGTTCACAAGTGTAAGATTCTGGAAAATATATAATTAGAAGTGGGATATTTGGGTCATAAGTATACATTTTTAATTTTTCTGTATCTTGCTGAATTGCTTTCTGAAGCAGCTCAACAATTGCACCTCCTTGAGCAGCGAGTGAAAATGCTCCAGGTTCCCATTTCTTTTCATGCGTTTCTTTTCTCTCTCTCTCTCTCTCTCTTTGCAAATGTTTAATAATGGACGGGCGCTTTAATTTTGCCCATTATTATCCCATCTTACTCTGCATTTTCTTGATTACTAGCAGGGTCGAAAATATTCCATTTGAGTTTCCTCTTTCATTGGTCATTTTTCTAATGAATAATTTAGCTTATTCTTTTTGGTTCCATCACTAGTTTTTTAAAGCAAAAATAACTGTGGAATGTATTTCTTAAAATAGTACAGATCCTAGTACGTTGTAGCACAAAAAAATAGACATATCGGTCTATTTTTAGAATATGAATCTTTTAGTATTATGTCAAGTATATAGAAGGAAAAAAACCTTCTATATAAAATGTATAATAACAGATCCCAGATTATTTAAACCTGCAATTTAGGGTACGTGAAGCCCCAAACAGATGATATTAACATTACTTTCGGTTCTCATTTCCTTGTTTTCTTTATTGACTCTGCATTTATATTTTTGTCCAGAAATTTATGATGTCTTTACTAACTTCATTGAACATTATGCCTTTGCTTTTTTCTAGAGATACAAAGATACAAAAGCTTAGAAATTTCCATTTGAGCAGGAGAGATGATTGTGCATGACTAACCAGATGACAAAGTGCCTTAGTAGCAGCATAAAATATATGCCTGTATTTTGTTATTTTTAATTTTGCAAATAGTGCTGTGTTGATCAGATTGCATTGACTGCCCTAGTTCTGTCCCAGGAGGCCTTCATTTGGTATCTTGGATTATCATATTCTTAGATAAAATGCTGCTTTATAATTACAGTGTACGGAAGAGAACGATAGTCATTGAGCACCTATTGCATGGTTGACCCTTTTGGTAGTAGTTGTCTTGTGCCTATAATCCTCTTACTACTCAATAGAGTTTCATGATTGGTCTTGGTGGTGGTATGTTTTGGTTTGATTTGGTTTTAATTATTATACACCTGAATGTAACATTAGGATGACATTTCCCTCTAAAGATAGTGTTTTTCTATTGGTTTTCCACAGGGAAGTCAAGAAGTGGTTTGGGAAGACTTGAGTACCCCACGTACCTGCATCTTGCCATTCCACCCCTCCAAATACACACTAATTAAAATCTATCTTTACTGTGCAGAGAAACTGTAAACCTCCTAGCCTCCAGCCCCACATCCACTACCACTATTTTGTCTTCAGAGTCTGGAAACTCTGAAGTGGCTGCTATTTCTAGTCCTGGTTATTCACAAATATGTTACAAGTCATATAACTATTAATTTAAAAAATATGGAAAGCAACCTTGAAAAACATACTGCCCCTAACGCACTTTCTGCAGTTAATTATTTCAGGAGGAAAATTTTATCATTCCTTCATCCAATCACATTAATCTTCATGATGAAATAAAGGAAAGTTGGTGTTAAACTCTCATTCTCTTTACCGTTTGGCAGGTTAAGGACATAGAACATTAAAGAGGGATGTGTGCCATGAGATGCTTCCTTAACCCTTCAGAGAACTATCCTATACAGCTCAAATCCAATGATGTATGGAAAAGGAAATTGAAATTGTGATTATCTAGGTAAAAGTGAGGGCCATCCATTGGTGCATTTTCAACAGTTAATCAGCTTGCTGTAAAAATTTACATGGCATGTCTGCCAAGGGCGGGGGGAGGAGAACGTGACAAGTTTGCCACGCGTTGTAGTGTCTGAATTGTTGTCATAGCTATCTTCCCTGAGGCTTCACAATCTATTTAACAACAAATCAATCTAATCTGTTTCTGCGTTGATTTTTCTACTCTGCTGTTGTGTTACTCTATAATTAAATAAGGGAAAAAACACTCTATAACTGAAGAAAAAACTGTGTAGACTACAGGTTTTCACGGCTTAAAAAAATTTCTTATTAAACAGTTACACATTTTTACTACCATCAAATGTTTGGTTTCTATTAATGGACTGCTTATCATCCAAAGAGGAATGTCCTTAGGATGTGGGTGCATATTTATCTCTTCTAGCCTTTTTTTTTTTAATTGAAGAAGAACAAATAATAGCCAATTATTTTAGGATCCTATTATGTGTAGTTTTTGCTTCAGTCCAAGTCAATTAAAGGTTAATCTACCTCCCAGTTTTAGTTACATTATTAATAATGGGGCTATTTTACATACAAAGAAAATTCAAGTAAAGTCAATAACCACAATATCAGAACTCATGCTTAAGAAGTACAAAATATAATCCTAGCACTCTGAGAGGCCGAGGCGGGAGGATCATTTGAGCTCAGGAGTTCGAGACCAGCCTGAGCAAGAGTGAGACCCCATCTCTTAAAATAAATAAATAAATAATAAAAAGTACAAAATATAGATGTATATATATTTTCTGAGCAGCATTAGCAAAGTACTTTTCAGTAGAGACTTATTTGTAAATATTAAGTGAAATAGTATTGTGTCATATTTCTTATGAACATAAAACAAAAGCAGAAATTATATTATTGAATAGAGTAGCACATTAATAAGTCTAGAAATTTAAAATCTTGGGTGAATTTTGCACTCTCTAACAAAATGATGAATCTAAACCAATGATCATTAATGGCTGACAGAATCATCAGCTGGAAAGGTAGAGGGAAATTTCACAGTGAATGTGTCAAGCTGACAGCACCTGAACCCACTGATCTATCTTATGTTTATATCACAAAAAAAGGAAATGCCTAGAAATTAGTCACCTGATCTGATACAATGGAAAGTACATAACATCACCCGTGACATATTTTTGCCCCCAAATTGCTTAAGCATCTAGATATAAATACCAGTTTATGGGAAATACAGGAGACAAAGGAATATGTCACATGAAACTGTGCTGATGCATTAATTAGATCCAGGCTGGAATCCTACAGGGCAAATGAAATAATTTCAAACGGGAAAACGAAAGGGAGCTGAAGCTATGTATCAAAAGAGAGTTGTACAGACATAGCAACCAAATGCAACATGTGGACCTTGTTTTGGTCCTGATTCAAACCAACCCTTTTTAAAAATAGAAACAGAAAATATGAATACCGATTAGATATTTGTTGACAGTAAGAATTTTACTGTTAATTTCTTGATATGATATTATTCTAGTTATGTTCTTTTTAAGTATCTATATTTAGAGATACATCTAAAGTGTTTATAAATGATGTTATATCTGAGTTTGCTTCAGAATAATCCAGTAACATAGAGAAAACAGTGGATGAAAATATAGATGAAATAAGTTTGACTGCATGTTCACTTTTTCATTGAAGATGGGTTATAAATATATAGGAGGTTTTTTCATTGTGTATGTTTTAAATGTTACATAACAAAATATTCTTTAAATGTTAAGTGAGTTAGCTCTTAATTTTCTGACTGAAATTGTGTTTTCAAACTTAACCATAGTTTGTTTCATTTTAATAAAACTAGTATGGTTATATTTCTTAAGATTGGAGTGACTATTTGTTTAAAAATAATTTAAATGAAGACCACTTATTAGCCCTAATTTTTAAATTGTATAGATTATGAATTTACAGAGTATGGTTCATATCCTTTATAATTCCTTCCCATCAACAATGCTGACTGATTATGGCAATGAATGGGGAAGGGAGAAAGAAAGATTAATAGATCAACCACCTCCTCTGTCATGTTGTACATTAGTGTTTCCCTTTGGATTCATATTTCTCAAAAAAAGAATGCTGGGCATTAAAGCTAGACATTGAAGACAGTCTTAACCAATCCCTCACCTTGCCTATTTCCTATTTGCCATGGAGGGTATCTGTTCAGCCATGGAAAGAGTTTATGGATCACACACTATATATCAAGAATGTGGCTTTAGGTGACTTTACCCTGACCCTTCATTATTGTTATCGTCATTCTTTCTTATTCTTTCTAATAGGCTTTTTCCTATTTCATCTCCCTAGTCAATAGTTTGGAAATCACACACATTTATGTGTGGGGGATAAATAGAGAAGAGAAGGAAATAAGGGTGGTGGATAAGGGAACATGGGACAAATTAGGGATCCATGAGAGTTTTTAGGAGGGATGTAAAGCGTTCTAGAGCCACTTTTCTATGTCCCAGCTGTGTTACTATAATACATAGAAACATAGTGTGTGCTGTGCAGAATATTGACTGTATCCTTATGGGTCTATTCTTTCTCCAGGACAGTTACTGATGATCCTGGGTCTGTGGTCTGCCCCACATGTGAATTCATTCCTCTGCAGTGCTAAAACAGCTATTTATGGTGCTTGTCCATGAATCAAGAGCTGAAAATGCTGTTACAGTGAGAAATGGTTTTTTTCAAAAAGCAAAGCAAAAATTGAAGAAATATATTATGTTCTTCCTTTTTATACTAATGTAAGAGTAAAAGTTTTTTGAGAATTAAAGAAACTTTACTGTTTATAAAAATTAAAAATAAATACTCTGGGTAATCAATGGACAGAGGTGATATCATTCTTCAGACATATGCCAAATTTGATAGTACCCTTACATGAGTAGCAAAGAATTATATGTGAATAAATCATTTGCTTTTGAATATCTAAACAGAGCAAATGATAGGGGGAATAAATGTTTAATCAAAAATTTAGGCTTGTGATTTCTTAAAATTCCTTTTAAGTAAATTTTTATATAGGCTTTTCAAGGCATTTTAAATCCTAAATATTGTACATAATTAAATTATATATATTCATTTAGAAAGCTATTTATAATTCTAAATTTTAAGGATTTTGGATGCCAGTGTGTGTCTTCCTATAGATCTCTACAGCTTAGTCCTATGTTAATGCTGTGCTCAGTCCCACATTGAGCAAGTAGAAAAACAGGACCTCTTGCTCCTTACCTACTTTATTTAAAAGTATAAGATTTAGATTGTTTTATACAAGTCTGAAAAAAAATGATATATTTATGTGCTCTTTCTTTTTTATTTTAAATTTTTCTTTAGAAAATTATTTCTGTTTCTTCACCTTTGGAGGGTTTTGGAAGAATAGAAGTGAAGAAGACAATAGCATTTTGAAGACCAGGGACACAAATGATGCCCAGTAGCCCATCTATTTCAAGGCTGACCTTTGCCTAAATAGGATCCTAGGTTATGGCAGGATATTTAAGAAGTGAGGCTGGTGTTGTACTTAGCCATTTTACTCTTTTCATCTCAGTTTCTTTCACTCTTTCAAATGTCAACTGAGATGTTAGAAAACCCTTCTATTCTGATTTCTACTTCGACTAGTTGGAACACCTGTTGTGGGATAGGCTTAGACAGAAGTCATGCTTCCTGTATAATTTATGGGGATACCAGAGGGAACTGTTTGTCTCATTTTTGTCTAGTACTGCATCCTTTTTGATCTTCCCCCTCCCATATGGTCTTTTGAATCTTTTATTCATAGATTCAGAGTACTAACACAAAATGCTTTTGTCAAAGAATATTTAACATCTTCTGATATGTGTTCACCTCTAGCCTGCATGAAGGTTACTTGAATTGTATTTCTTGTTTCTTTAACGTTTTTGCTGTGCATCAAATAAGTAATTTTCTTTTTAGGAGATTGGTCATAGTATTTTATTTATATCTTTTCCCGGAGTGCATTGTAGATAGCTGTTATAAGGGTCCAAAAATAGGGTAAGTAGCATGAGAGAAAAATGGAATGAAGAATTGAGAAAACAAGGGTGAAAATAAAATTGGACCAGGAATGAGACCACAGTGGCTGGGCACACATTTTACTCAAACTTGCAAGCAGCCAATGGAAACCAAGGCTGTACTTTTGTACCACACTTTGCTGTCCCTGCTGCTCATGATTTCTTAAAGACTAGAATTGTAAAAGCAGATACTAAGAGCACGGCTAAGCTTTTCAGGTAAAGTATTGCTGAGAGGGAAATACAGGAATCAGACTCTAGGCCTAAGACCTTTCTTGCATTCCATGAAGTATCAGGCCTGCTTTCCCATAGCTGTCTTGTTTGCTTATTCTGTTGTTCACACCAGTGTGTGGGCTTGGAGTGGAGATGAATCTAAACAGATCCCTGTTAGTAGAAGGCAACGCATGTCCTGTTGCTGATGGATCAGGAACAGCTATATCCCACATGAAGGGCATCATTTTTAATTCAAGTCCTCTTTTCTGTAACTTCAATATCACCCTCAGATCAGATGAATAATTATGAAAAGAGACCCTTTGCCCTGTCTCATTTGTTATGCCTTGTTTAGTTCAAATTACAGGCATGTACCATTTTCAGGGGCAAAGTCATAACACACATAAAAATAACTAAATTGTAATTATGGGCCTGTTGTCACTTTTTCACTTTTTCTGGCTGCTGAGATCTTGGGAATAGCAACCTTAGGAAAAGAGGTGACTAATGGCTATCCAGATGAAAAGCCAGGAAGAATTAATAAGTGATCCATTCTGAGGAAGAAAGAAATCAGTCTCCATCCACCAGAGAATTGCCCAGGGTCTGATAGCATGGCAAAGAGAGACTTATTCCGTGAAAAACTATCAATTTGGAGGAAGAGATTTTGTGTTTGCTTTTGTTGAGATTGATTGTGAATGGACCCTAAGTAAATTTGGAAGAAAGTTCCAAAAAATGTAGTTAAATACCAAAAAGGATTGCTTTCCAAGTATTATTGCTAAGAAATCCTTACTGCCTAGGCTAGTGATTTTTCAAACCAGGGTCCCCAGATCCCCTTAGAGGTAATAATGAATGTAGCAGATAAAGATACCTGTTTGTCTTCCAACCCCCTCTTCTTTTTCAGCCAGGCAAAGCAGTTCACCTTTGTTGCCTATTTTACATATATTGGCCTTCCTATCTGTGACTTAATGAGCTAGGGTCGCGGAGGGATGAAAAGCTTTCCACACCTGTTTGGGAAACAATAATCAAGACAGATTGTTTAATTTTGTCCAACTGTTCTAGTTCTGACAGTAAGACAGAGAATAAGTCTCTAAGGTAAGGGATTTATTTCTTGGTCAATCCTTAGCTAGCTAAAATCAATGGATGAGGTCCCTGTTTGCCAAACAGGAAAAGCAAAACTAGTTGTAACCTAGCAGTTACCTATTGGTAGGTGATGTGAGTTCTTGGAACATGAGAAGAAGGTTTATAGCATCAGCAAGCCCTCTATTCCATGTTAGTCTTCTAGACTCCACTTCTCACCATGTTTGTTATAAGACGAGTTCAAGGACATTCTTGTTGAGGGTCAGAGTAAGGAGAAATTTGACCTGCCCACAGGGTGAATGTTTTTAAGACCTCGGATTTCCACAGGCATTATATTCAAAAAGTGACATTCTCAGTGTAAATTCAAGAACACTCAAGAAAGCTAAAACATCAAATGAGCTTTACCTAGGTAAGAACTCACAGGAAACTAGTGGATATTTTACAAATGAATTGAAAGACCAAGCAAAGTTTGAAATGTACTAATTAAAAGGGAAACCAAAGCAATACTAAATAGAAATAAAAGTAGGTTATAAAAACTTATGTTTTGTTTATGTTGTGTTATTTATGTTGTCTTGGTAAAGTATGCACCTCTGTATCATAATTGAAGATTTAATTTAATTATAATTAATAAAGATATGGATAGTTAAGTGTTCAATAGAATGTGTTACACAATTAAGGTTTGTTTTAAATTTATCCTGTAACCCTCCAAGTAGAGACTGAAATTTATGAATCATTAGTAGTTATTTTTCCAGGTTCCTGGGGGGAAAAAAATCCCACATGCAGAATGGGAAATATGGGGTGACTGGGGAAATATGGAGCCCAGTTTCCATGTCTAAGAGGATTCTAGAGTGGTTCATTAAAAAGCAATTTGTAATGCCTAGAGAATAATAAGGTGCTAAGTAATTGCAATGTGAATTCATTGCCAAAAAATTAAAAATGCAAACAAACCAAGTTCCTTCTCTCTTTGTTTTAAACTGAGAAATAGACCTTGGAATCAATTAAAAAATAGACATAAATATTATTAAGGCAGTGGATTACAAAGGCAATTGTAAAGAACCCATTGAGTTGCCAGACTTTTTACAATGTATTTAGAATCCAGAAAATGAACACATTTGCTAACTGAGTAACTTTGATTATTAAAATAATAAAGCCCATCAATGGCACAGGAAAAAGTTGAAAGGTAAATTTTAAAATGAGCAAATTATAAATTGAAAATAAGTCAGTGATGAATTGGTAGAGAAAAAAATGCAGTTTGGAATTTACTCAATCTACTGAGATTTCATCTTATAGACACGTGGGGGTGTTTTTCTGTTGTTTTTTTT
>VBSM01001562.1:7415924-7439956 GCA_008086735.1 Cheirogaleus medius
AAAAAAAAAAAGAGAGAATTAATATGTGCACAAGAAATACAGACTTTTGTGTAGAACTTAGAACTAAAGATTAGAGCTCAGAATAGTAAATCTGATAGGAAACTCAGGGGTAAAAAGGTGACGAAAATCAGACCAAAAATGTACAAATGCATTTTTAAAATTTTTCATAGTAAAGATTAATATACATATGCTCAGTGAGTGTTTGTTAATTACTTCTATTTAATAAAAGAACACCTAAGAATTATCTAAATAATATTATGAAAGACTATGATGTGATAGTGAAATAAGTATATTATGTAGTGCTAGTTATTTGGAATGGTTTAAACAACCGTTTGAAGAGATTGTCACGACACAGAGGGGAGGAATGTCAGATTTGCCTGCACATGTAGCATATTATATTGATGGTTGTTTATGGTCTCCCAAACTGACTTATTCCTAGCTCCTTTTTGAGCTGTGAGAATCGAGATGAACTCTAGAGCAATATATTTCATCTTGCTCCTTACCTCTCCCACCATACACTCCATGTTCAAGTTACTACCTGGATGCTCCCAATACCAATATACCTTCTTTTAACAGATGAGTAGAAGGAGAGTTAGGTCTTGCCATTTGTTAAAAAAAAAAAAAAGTGTTTCACACTTTATTTAATAGACATGTGAATGTTTCTTCAGTCAGCTCAGTACTGGGCCCTGTAGTATTGACATCAAAAGCCTCTCTTCTTGTAGGTTTCTCTTCTCCCCATTATATTCCCAGCCTGTAACAATGTCTGGCACTCAGTAGATGGTCAACAAATATTTGTTGAATGGATACATGTGACATATACAATAAACATCTCTTCTATAAGATGCAGAAAGAGTCAAAGGCAAAAAACTCCTTTGTAGAATGATCGAAACAATTTCTAAAATTACACAGCATTAACCTTTAAAACAGAACAACTCAAAAGAGTTAAGATCAGCTCTTATTTATTTAAGCATCCTATTCAGTGCTAGTTCCTGCAGGTAGGAATGTAGGTAGATGAGTAGAAATGAAGGTAGAATTAGATGCAGGTAGAATTAATACACTATCTTTACCCTCAGGAAGGCTACAGTCTGGTAATGGAAACAGATTCGTAAAGAAATACTGCAGTTATATTAATAATCATGTGAAAAGTGTAAATTAAGAGATAAATTATTGGGCATATTCTTGACATAAAGGAGGAATTGAGCAACTCTCCTCAGCCCCGTTCTTTAAGTATGATTGGTCATTAGCAGGGAGAAGGCTACAGATAGTAGGTAGCCCAGATAGTGGGACACACCTATGTTCTGTTCATAAATAAAACAATTTCTAGAAATTTATCCAAGTGATTCCTCCCAATTAGTACTAAGTGAAATTTAATGTTATTGGTTATAGTTAATTTTTGAGCTATTAATTTAGATTCTATACATGTGATATATATTTATAAAATTTCTTATCACAATGATTTTTTTTTAATAAAGCAGTAAATTTTATAGCTTGACCATATTCTAATCTCAGACTGAGGCCGAGTTCTTTTTCAACAGAGGAGTAACTATTGAATCCTGTCCTAATTCAGTGCGTCTTTTAAGAGACTACTAATAGCAGTCTATATGTACTAGTGATGGACCGAGCCCTTTCTAGACCTGAGAGAAGTTGAGGGGAATGGCATGGCAGGGTTACCACGAGGCTCTGTCTGGTTCTCCACTGTGTCCTCTCCTGGTGTTTACACATTGGTATCCACTAAAGCAGGCTGGCTCACATCAGACAGAAGAATCAGGAGGAAATTGGATATTGACTTACTTAAGTAAAACATTTTCTGAAATATTCCCATTTTTATAGGAAGTAATATAAAGCGAAGGTAATAAACTTTAGAGTGTTCCATTTCATGAGTATATTTTATATGCGTGTGTGTATGTGTGTGTGTTACATGGCACCTGCATATGCCATTATAGAATTTGTGTAATTCTGAAAGAATTTCCAGACTCTGTTCCTGCACATCCTACCCCAAAAATAGCACTGAAAGTGTGAAGCAGCATGGTGTGTGAGGCAACTGCAAGCAATCAGAAGTGCCTAGAATGTAGGTTTGTGTGGGAAAGGGCAAACTAGAAAGAGCCAGGTGGTGGAGGGCCTTCTGTGCCATCCTAAGATGTTTGATGCTCTGCCACACTAAGATGTTTGCATTTTATCCTCTATGGATCCGTTGTGCACTAGCAACAGGAGAATGACATCAGATTTGAAAAATCACTGTAGCAGCAGCGTGGAAGAGAGCCTCAAAGGATGAGAAATCAAAGCCAGGAAAACCAATTAGGAGAGAGACGAAAGACTGATCCAGCCAAAAGAGGATGAGAAGATGAAGGCACATACCGCGTCAGTGGTAGTAAAGATGAATTCAAAACTTACCTTTTGGAGTGGTGTTTGAGTGATAGCCAGGTGCCAGAGACTACCTTAGGTTCTGACAATACGTCTGTGAACAGGTGGACTTCGATGCCCTCACGGAGCTTACACATTAGTGGGAAAAACAAACAATACGATGAATCCCTGCTCTTCAGTTTGAGTGACTAGTTATTCTAGGTGGTAGTAACTAAGTAGGAGTCAGTTTAGGGGGAAAGAATTTCAATGTGTTGAATACGAAGTGTGTCCTATATCTAGTATGCAGTTGGAAATACAGTCTACAGTTAAGAAGGGAGGCTTGGCCTCTTTTCAGAGGACCCATTTGTATTTGTTAGTTTTATGATAACATCAGTCAGGATTTTTGGTTGCAAACAATAGAATCCTCTCTGGCTCACCTAAGCAGAAAAGGAACTTATTAAAAGCTATTGGGTGTCAACTCATGGAATCTTTAGGAAAGCCAGAGAACCATATTCTGAATCCGGGTGTCCAGGAACAGTGCCTACTGCCACCGCTGTGTCTACTGTAAATGCTCAAGATACCACTGCTGTCCCCACATGGGGCTTCTTGTGGCCCCTCGTTCCCTGGCCTGCCCTCTGGCTGCAGGGGAGTTTGAGCAGGTAATTCTCTGACTCAAAATATGGAAAAATACCAAGATAACAAGACTTTTCAAAGACATTGCACAGCCATAAATATCCAACAAAGATATTTTTGCCTTCACATGTATCTGAATGAAAAAAATTAATTTCACAAGTATATAGAATTTTAAAGTGATTTACTACACGTTTTCATGTAATATTATAATGAAAGCACAGTGTCTTCCTGAAAACAAAACTGATATTTTTCACATTAAAATGAATTGTTTTGATGTGTAAATTTGCTAATGAGCTTGCTTTTGATTGTACCATCGGACTGTCTGATCAGACAGTACCAAGCTTTTGAATGGATTTCATTCTAAAAGATTGTGGATAATTAAGTTATTAAAAATTATGAATGCATCTTCCCATTGAAACAAAGTTATCATGGATGAGTCAGTTCCTGTATGTATTTTAAAATCTGTTTCACATTCCAGTGGAAGCTCTTAGAACACAAGCTGCTTGGCATCTTCAGAAAAGAAGTGAAAAGAAACCGGGATGGAGTCATTTGTGGGCACAGTGCCTCTAGACACATTGTAGACATTCAATAAAAGTTGAGGAAGTGTTTCTAGGAATAGATGGTTGGAAGGAGAAAAGGAAGGAAGAGGGAATAAGTCTGTGTGTCTAATGTGAAGTTGCCTCTAAATTGTTCTAATAAAAGTGGGTTGTATTCAGGGACTGGATGCATTTCAAAATTCCATGTATTTATTGTCCAATCCCTGAATCCTAAAGTGGTGAGCAATTTGAGAGTCATTTAAAGTGAGTAGTTCAAAAGGGAAATAGACTGTTCTGAATAACATGTAATAACCAGTTATTCCGTGGAACTGTAGAATTTAGTGTGAAGGTAATTGAGCTGAATATGTGGTCTTCCAAATATACCATAGAATGTTCTGCTTATTTTTGATCCTCATTTTTAGCTTGTTTTTCTAATGATTTATATCTTTTACCTTGCGTAGGGAAAATTAGTTTTAACTGAGGCTTCACATTGCCATCACCTAGGAATACCTTATTAGATTTTAGTGACCAAAGGCTTTTTCAGCAGCAAAAATGATATTTGTCCAGTTGTTACACAAAGAGGCACTGGAACCTCCTACCTAGACTGGGGGAGAATAAATTGACCTGCTGAACAAAGTAATAGCTGATTATATATACCTGATCTTTTAGAACAATGAAAAACTCAATATTTTTCACAATTTGTGTTGCAGCAATAGTCTATATTAAGCATCAGCTCTGTGTCTGGCAATAAGCTAGGCACGTCATGTAAAGAGATGAGCAAAGTAGCCACAGCCCTTGCCCAATTTGAGCAGTTAGCCAGAACTATATTCTATGATTTATAATTTTGAGGATAAAAAATCTTATAAAGGTATTTCATTAAAGTTTATGTAAGTTTCAAACTCCGAAGATAATAAACTTTTCATGATAGTCCCAAGAAACTTGAGATATATTAATATTAAACATTTCTGGATGGCAGTTTGATTTACAATGTAGTTTAATATTGACATAAAATACCATTTTGAGGAAACACTAGGGTGTTGTCAATCTCAGTGCTTAGAAAACTAATTTAGATAATAGAACTAAATAACAAAAACAGATTCAAGAGAAATTGAAATTCATTGTAGGGAACCACTTTTAGAGCCACAAGATGGTGATGACCTACCCTCGAGAGCAAGACAAATGTCCCATTACTGATATTTGACTAAATTTTCACTTTTTTCCCATCAGTCCCTTTTGAAATCAGTTAAGAGTGCATCAGGTAAGGAACATAACGGGAACTCTGTAGAAGATTAGCATGAACTAATTGACTCCTCTCATTGAGAACATGTCCCTCCAGCTTGCAGTTAGCTCGAGGTCCTAGAATGTGAACTGCTGTGCCTGTGATGAGGAAAAGGCAAATCCCACACGACAGTGAAGCTCAGGGAGTTCTTACTGAATCTAGGATTTTCAACCAGCAGGAGTTTTATTAACCCACTTGATGACTAGGGGAAAATACCAAGGGGTTAACAAAAACCTTAGAACTATAATACTGAAAGGATTGTTCCCTTCATCTGTTCCAAGTCCTTTATTTTACAGAGGATTTCCTCAATCCCAGAATCATACACCTTTTCCTGTAAATTTAATAAGCACTCTCAAAACACTTGAATATGTGCTTTTTCTGATTGGAAAAAAAAAAACCAGTACAAATGTTTACAAAGAAAAAAAATCCTCAGAGTTGTACTCACAGAAATAACTGCTAGCACATTGATTTTTATTTTTGTACGTACACTTGTTTCTAGTCTTAGTGTATACGTGTATGTGTGTGTTTAATGCAAAAATGGGATCATGAACTGTTCTGTCACGTAGCAAGCACAGTGTTTGGGAACACTGACTTTGAAATCCTTTTATCCTGAGTTTGATCCCAGCTCTTTCAGTTACCAGCATATGTTTATTTATCTGTAAGATGAAGATAATGAGGTACCTGTTTGTAGGTTGTTGTAAATAACATAAAGGAAATGATTAAGTGCTTAATCTAGCATTTAATAATTGCTTAATAATCCATCCTGTTCCTGTATTCTACCACACTGTCTCTTTAACTTCATCATTTCCTTTATTGATTGCCAGGGTAGAGCAGGGAGGCACAGATATGTTTTTATGCACAAATATTGTAATAGATACTCTATAAACCAAGGAAAATAATATAGCTAAATTTTTTTCAAATATTTTTCATTCTGTCTAACCAACTATATTTTTGTGCCCATTAACTATCCCTACTTTATCCAGCCCCCACCCCTACACCTTGCTGCTACCCTTCCCAGGCCTTTGGTAACCATCATTCTACTTTCTGTCTCCATGAGATCAATTATTTTTACTATTTAGCTCCCACATTTGAGTGAGAACACGCGAGATTTGTCTTTCTGTACTTGGCTTATTTCACTCAACATAATGTTCTCCAATTCTATCCAGGTTGTTGCAAATGGCAGGGTTTCATTCTTTTTGTCGCTATATAATATTCCATCGTGTATACATACACCACAATTTCTTCATCCATTTATCCATTGATGGACACTTAGGTTGATTCCATATCTTGGCTGTTGTGAATAGTGCTGCAGTAAACATGGGAGTGCAAATATCTTTTTGATACACTGAATTCCCACTCTTTGGCTATATACCCTGCAATGGGATTGCTGGGTCATATAGTAGTTCTATTTTTAGTTTTTTGAGGAATCTCCATACCATTTTCCATAGTTGTTGCATTAATTTACATTCCCACCAACAATGTATGAGGGTTCTCCTTTCTCCACATCCTCACCAGCATTCGTTATTGCCTGTCATTTTGATAAAAGCTATTTTAACTGGGGTAAGATGGTATCTCACTCTAGTTTTGATTTGCATTTCTCTGGTTACTAATGATGTTGAGCATTTTTATAAACCTGTTGGCCTTTTGTATGTCTTCTTTTGAGAAATGTTTATTCAGGTCTTTGCCCATTTTTTAAATTGGATTATTTGTTTTTTTCCTATCAAGTTCCTGGAGCTCCTTATATAGTCTAGGTTTCTTTTTCTTGTCTTGTCTTGTCTTTTTTTTTTTTTTTTGAGACAGAGTCTCACTCTGTCACCCCGGAGGGTAGAGTGCAATGGTGTCATCATAGCTCATTACAATTTCAAACTCCTGGGCTCGAGCGATCCTCCTGCCTCAGCTTCCCTAGTAACTGGGACTACAAGTCCACACCACGATGCCCAGTTAATTTTTCTATTTTTAGTAGAGATGGGGTTCTTGCTCTTGCTCAGGCTGGTCTTGAGCTCCTGAACTCAAGCAATTCTCCTGCCTTGGCCTCCCAGAGTGCTGGCATCACAGACGTGAGCCACTGTGCCTGGCCTAGTGTAGTTGTTAATCCCTTGTCAGACAGGTAGCTTGCAAATATTTTCTCCCGTTCTCTGGATTGTCTCTTCTCTTTGTTGGTTGTTTCCTTTGCTGTGCAGAAGCTTTTTAGTTTGAGGTGATCCCATTTGTCCAATTTTGCCTTGGTTGCCTGTGCTTCGAGGGTATTACTCAAGAAGTCTTTGCCCAGACCAATGTGCTGAAGTATTTCCCCAATGTTTTCTTTTAGTAGTTTGCTAGTCTCAGGTCTTAAGTCTTTAATCCATTTTTATATGATTCTTATATATGGCGAGAGATAAGATGCTAATTTCATTCTTCTGCATATGGATATCCAGTTTTCCCGGCACCATTTCTTGAAGAGACTGTCCTTTCCCCACTAGATGTTCTTGGCATCTTTGTTAAAGATAAGTTCACTATAGATGTATGGATTTATTTCTGGGTTCTCTATTCTGCTCCACTGGTCTATGTGTCTGTTTTTATGCCAGTCCCATGATGTTTTGATTACTACGGCTCTGTACTATAGTTTGAACACAGGTAATGTGATTCTTCCAGTTTTGTTCTTTTTGTTCAGGATGGCTTTGGCTATTCTGGGTGTTTCGTGGTTCCATATAAACTTTAGGGTTATTTTTTCTATTTCTGTGAAGAATGTCATTGATATTTTGATGAGGATTACATTGAATCTGTAGATTTCTCTGGGTAGTATCGACATTTTAACAGTATTGATTCTTCCAATCTGCAAGCCTGGAATATCGTTCCATATTTTGTGTCCTCTTCAACATCTTTCATCAGTGTTTTATAGTTTTCATTGTAGAGATCTTTCACTTCTTTGGTTATATAGCTAAAATTTTATCCTGGCTTGTAAGACCTTATATTCTTGATGTAAAAGTCTGTGATGTAAATTTTGTAAAGTAACATTCAGTTCAAAACTGACCTCATTAATATTTGTGTCTATTGTAGTATCTAATGCCTTCTTTTAAAAATAAGTAAAATAAATAATTTTAACAGATTTCTTGGTTATTTTTAATGTGTATATTGTATATGTAGTTTTCATATTATCACAAAAAAGTATGTTACATCATATGAATACCATGAATACATACTTAGTTATGCTGTTTTATTTCTCTTATTCAAGAAGAATTTTATGTCACTTTATAACTTGTCTTAATTTCTAAGTAAAAATACAGTTTTGTCCCAAATTTATGTGGAAAGTTAAATACTGTCTAAAAACTTATTCAAAAATGTAATATTAAATTTCATTTGAGATTTTTATGTTTTATATAATTTAACATAGAAATTAAATCTATGCAAAACAGGTCCACAGTTAAATTTTATGACAAATAAATTTTCTATTTTTTTCCTTCTTTTTGTCTAGCTCAACTGAGAAGTCATTTCCTTGGAGATCAACAGGTATGATTTTTTATTATATAAAACAAAGTAGTCTCTGTCTTTTCTCTTTATCATAAATTCACCACATATGAAAGATGAATTAAGGAGAATGTCTGCCACTTTCACAAATATTTGGTGTCGTCATATTCAGTCTCTATTCCATAAATGTTCACTGAGCCCCCATACTCAGTCTCTATTCCATAAATGTTCACTGAGCCCCCACACCATGTGCCCAGCACTGCACACATTGCTGGGCAGACAGTGATGGGCACAGCACATATGTCCCCTGTCTCCCTTGCCCCATGGAGCATACATTGTAAAGGATAATGCCAATAGTGTTATAATGCTAGAATAGGCCTTGATATCTAAATACTTTCTCACTTATCAAACAAGCCTTGAGTTGAAAAAGACTTAGATCACCAAATGCCCAGTATCTGAATTTACCTGAATCTGGTCCCAGGATTCTGGTGTTGTTTATAGTGCATACAGGGCACTCTGCTATTTTACCAAGAAGCTATTTCCCAGAAATGCAGTATTTACTCAAACTGTTGATTAGGCAGAGATATGTGCAAAGCTACCTAACTAAAAGACTTATGAACTGCAGTTTAATATCAGGAAAAACATACTATGAAATAATATGTAGTTAACTACCAAGTAAGTATTATGTGGGAAACATTGTTGTAAATGGACAGCCTACTTCTGATATACACAGCTCTGCAGAGAAGATGAGCCTGGAGCCTCAGGCTTGAAGGGTGGCCACACTGTGACCAGGGCATTGTCATTGGACAGGAAAAGGGCAACAGAAATGTCACTGGGAAACATTTAAAACTGGTTTGGCAGATGGTAAAATGTGCAAAGCCTAATGCACTGGATGGGGTCAAATTATAGATTTGTAAGTACCAGGGACTTTGAACTCTCTCATTGTTCATGGGGAGACTGAAAATCCTTTAAGCAAAAAAAAAAAATCACATAATTTAAACTTTCCTGAAGAGAAACAGCAGAACTATGGTGGAAGGAAGAATTAGTGGCAGGAAAGAGCAATTGAAAGCTGATTGCAGAATTTGGTGTGTGAGATGATCTAACTACCGTGTTTCCCCGAAAATAAGACCTACCCATAAAATAAGCCCTAGCAGGATTTCTAAGCATTTGCACAATATAAGCCCTACCCCAAAAGTAAGACCAAGTGATAGTCGTGGCTACACGGCGTATCTGCACAACCCATGCATTTTGTCGCAGAGCGATAAATCTGCCCCATCGTGACAGCTACTATCCCAGAGGTGATCTGAAAGGTGCAGGGAGCCCCACCAACAAGGTCGGCTCCCCCTGTCAGGTCCCGGTCATCCTGTGCGTGCTGCAAGCTCAGGCTTTGAGGGGAAAATAACATCCCCTGAAAATAAGCCCTAGGGTGTCTTCTTGAGGAAAAATAAATATAAGACCCTGTCTTATTTTGGGGGAAACACGGTAGGTGATTCCTAAGGATTTAGAGCAGGCGTACTCAAACTACGGCCCGCGGGCCACAAGCGGGTGTTTTTGCCCGTTTGTTTTTTTACTTCAGAATAAGATATGTGCAGTATGCATAGGAATTTGTTCATAGTTTTTTTTAAACTATAGTCCGGCCCTCCAACGGTCTGAGGGACAGTGAACTGGCCCCCTGTTTAAAAAGTTTGAGGACCCTTGATTTAGAGACTGGTTTTGGGGTGAGAGGTAGACAATGACTGTGAGACTTTGAGTCAGGAAGGAAGGTAGGACCATTAAAACAATTAGGAGAATCAAAATGGAGAGCCAATGTTAAAGTGGTACTCTGGACTGCAATGTTAGATGTGTTGGATTTGAAATGAAAGACAGCAAATGATGACAGCAATAAGCATTTAGAAGTGTGATTACTAAAGAAAGCCCTTAATCGAATGTGAAGAAAAACACTTCTGTTAAACTGATAGATCCAATGCACACTAATACTTTATTATGTGATTCAGACATGTGGGCTAACATGCTGTGGATAAAGGACAACTACATTAGAGAGAGCAAGGTTGAAACCCAGGAGAGCAGCATATGCCATGAGAAAACTGTGGCTTTTTATTCTTGGGAGTTAATGAGAGAGTGATCTGAAATCTGACCAGGGCTAACGAGAGTCAGTTGAGCTGCAGTGTTCTTTCCCCACCTTTTCACAGCGTTCAAGGTCATTACTGAGGCCAGGAGCTATGCTTGCTCTGTTCCCCAAAGTATGACCTTGTGGTTGGTAGACCCTAGGTAATTCACCACCTAAGTGAATGAATGCATGCATATATGAATGAATAATAAATGCTGCTTTACACTGTCACCGGAATATTTGTATGTGTGTATTAGCTTCACAACTAAAGTCTAAGCCCTTGGAAAGTATCTTTTTTCTCTCTGCCTCAGTATCTAGAAAGTGTCCAGCTTTTAGCAGGTATTGAAAATATACTTAATGAGTAAATGCAATGAATATTTTCATTTAGTAACAAAATATATATTTTGGAAAACATATACACAGAGAACTTATACGTTTTTTTAAATCACAGGAGCTTTTTTGGATTCTTAACTTGACTCACAGTGCACTTAAAACCTTTATAGCCTAATAGGACATTTGCTACAGTGTTGCAAGTCTTTCTTTTTGTATTGCAAATTTGGCACACATGCATGCGAACTGAACTTTTTTGTTGCCCTTATAGCTTTTTCTTTCTTTATATTTAATATATAATATAAATTTCTTTATTTTAATTGCTTTATTGAGAGGTAATTCACACATACCATACAGTTTACCTATTTAAAGAGTCCACTTCAGTGTTTTTTAGTATATTTAGAATTGTGCATCTATCACCACAATCAATTTTAGGACATTTTCGTCACTCCTAAAAGAAACTACATACCAATTAGCACTCACCTTTCCCCAAACCTACCAGTCTTAGGCAACCACTAATCAACTATCTTTCTTTATGGATTTGCTTATTCTAGACTTTTCAGTTAAGTAGAGTTATATGACATGTGGTCCTTAGTGACTGGCTTCTTTTACTTACCAGGATCTTTTCAAGATTTATCTCTGTTGCAACACGTGTCAGTAGTTAATTTCTTTTTACATTTGAATAATATTTCATTGTATGGACATAACACATTTATTCATTCATCAGTTAGTGGACATTTAGGTTGTTTCTACTTTTGGCTATTATGAATAATGCTTCTATGAACGCTCACGTACAAGTTTTAGATGTAGGTTTTCATGTCTCTTAAGTGTATATCTAATAGTGGAATGGCTAGGTCATCCCTAACTCTATGTTTAACCATTTAAGCAACTACTAGATTAGTTTACAGGGTGGCTGTACCATTTTACATTTCCACCAGTAAAAAATAAGTGTTCTGATTTCTCCACATCCTCTCCAACACTTGTTATTATCTTTTTGATTATAGCCATTCTAGTGGATGTTAAGTAGTATCTCCTTGTGGTTTTGATTTACATTTCCATGATGGCTAATATGCCTTTTTTCCTTTGGTTAATTTTTTTAGTTCTAGTTCTTGTTTTATTTTAACTTTACCAGCTGCCTTCATATTGGCTTTTTTTAAAACTTTTTAAAAATAATATATACCTATCAGAATATATTTGGAAAATATAGGAAAGTATAAAAAGAAATTAAAATTACTTATAATCATTCTCATCACTTAGTCTTTCTATGCATTTATGTGTGTTACACATTTTTTTTCCTTTTAAGCAAAATTGGGAACATACTGTATAGGCAATTATATTGGTTTGCCAATTTTTTTATGTTATACTATGTCATAAACATATGCCACTTAATATAAAATTCTTTAAGTTCATCTTTAATACTGCATAATTAATTTATTCCAGAAATATTTCCTGAGAGCTTTAAACACTTGTCTAGTGCATAATTGTCAATGTTTAAAGCAAACATTCTTGCCCTCTTAAGTAAGACCTTCAGATTTAATGGAGGTGAACTGTAGTTGAGATGTGTAATTATATACACTTACAGTTTGGGTAGAATGCTATAAGGGAAAATTACAAGGGTCTACCATATTTACCCATTCTCTATTATTGAACATTCAGCTTGTTTCTAATTTTTTATTATTATATTAATAAACAACAGTGTGATAAACTTCCCAGTATATAAAATTTTATCAGCACCTTTGATTTACCTTAGTCTATATTTTTAGGAAGAAAATTATTTAAAGTATGTGAACATTTTTAATGCTTTTGCTATATGTAACCAAGTTGCTTTCCTGAAAGATTGTATTAATTTTCCTTCTTTCCAGGTATTATTAATATATGAGATAGATCCTCTCATTAGTGTTGTCATTTGTATTTCTAATTAACCGGGGAAATATAAAAGTACCCTATAAATTGCCCTTTTCATTTCTATTGTAGGGTTAGTGTTTGATAGGTAAGAGTTCTTAGTGTAACCCAAGGATAGTAGCTATATTTATCAGTCAGGGTTCAGTTGAGAAAACAGACCCATGCCAGGAATTTGATACAGAAAATTTGTAGTTGTGAATGTATGAGTTGGAATATTTAATTGCGTAAATAGGATGATGAAGCACCCAAGAGATTAATGATGCCAAGAAGCTGCTACCATCCCTAGGACTGTAAAGGTAGGTGGTTTTGTCAGTCCTGGAGCTGGAGCGTGGTTCGGGGTGCAGGGAGACTTTTTCAGCATTAGCAGAAGCCAGGAGGGAGATACAGCCCCTGTCAGAAATGCTGTGTAGAGCCAGAGAAACATCCTGACTTCTCCATGCAATTCTCCTCCTAACCCATACTCGTCTGTGCACTGGCTGAACTGAGCTGGAGAGGGCAGTTGTGGATTTTTGACTATCAAAAGCCAGGCAGACACTGTGTATAATTGTCTGTTGATTTACAGGGTAGACAGAATAAACTCAGATTATGAAGACACATGATAGGAGATGAAATATCTGGGGCCTTGGCTTCCTTTCCACTCCTCCTTCCATATACTTACAAAGCTTAAATTGTTTGACCACCCATCTTCAGGGTTTTTTCATAGCCAAGTAGCAAATATACTATTATGTGCTCAGTATTTTCCTTTAAATTAAAATCTTCAAATCCCTTTTCTTTTTACTTTTCATCACTCTAGTAGTCTGGGCAATCAGCTTACTGATGTGTTAAACATATGTAAATATATAAAATGTACATTATACACAAGCATTAAATATGTTTTAAATTAAATACATAATTAAATGTTATTCGAATAGCTCCCCAAATACTTGAGTGTTCATCTGTCTTCACCACAGCTGTGTCCATAATTCTCGCCTATTAACTGCATAGTCCCTTATTTTTCTCAGAGCACACTCTTGCCCAAAACTCACATTCAAACCTAGGACTGACACTTATCCTTCTTTCTTATGGGGGAAGAGGGAGGATATTAACTTCCAAACACAGCAGTCACGATTGGTATTCCCTCTGTTTTCTAACTCTATTCATTAATTATATTTTTCTTAAATTTGCCTACTTTTCGGTCATATTTATGACATTTCAATTATAACCATGACAATAAGCTGTAGTTTATAAGGTTAGAAAATTGAACATTTATGAATCAAAAAGTCTGATTTTTTTGTTTCTTTTTCTAGTAAACATAGATGGTCTTTAAAGTTTGAATGTAAGTTAATAAATGGGATAAAATGACAGTTTTGCTGCTTTTATTGTGATGTTTATCTATTGTTTTTTTCCTTACTGCTTTGCACACAGTGATACTGAATGTTGTATGAAAATCATCTTGGTTTTAGAATTAGGCCGTCCTGCTCAGAATGAGCAGGCTTAAAATGGAGTGGCTTAAACGTGAAAAATACTGAAAAGGTCTTTAGTCTTCTTTGTCTTTGGCTAGATTTTGACAAAAGCAACATCTTTATTCATTTTTTTGGTTTCCTGTATAAGAAAGAATGGCACAAAAGGATTTAGAATTGAAGGTCTGTTATTCCTCATATTTTGAACATTTTCTTGCAGACAATTTCTCTACTTTTTTGTAAGTTTTACAAATTGACTTGAAAAGCTTAGCTCTTTAAAAGCTGTTTAGCAATAAGGTGAATTGTTAGTGAAGCACTGGTTTGAACACTGCCAGAGTGAGATCCTGCCTACTCAGGTGTTTTCAGGATGTTACATTCTGTTGAAATGCTGAAAACTGAAACCAGCTGCTGAAGTTTGTTTTTAAATAGCTAAATTTCTGCAGCCTTCAATTTCTAAATAAGAGTTTAGGATGCCCTGGGCAGAGAAGATTTCCATTTCTTTGTAATTCAATTCAGGAGATTCCAGCTTGCTTGTTTTTTGTTGGTTGGTTGGTTGGTTTTTAATCTGTACTAGGGATGGTAGGGTGTTTGAGAATAAAAAGCAAGAGGTTTTAAGTGTGGGAGCTGAAAGGGATACTTCCCATAGAGTGAGAAAGAACTGCCCATTCTACCAAACATTTTTCTCAGGTCTTTATAACTTCCCTAGAAGCAATAAAGTTGTTTTGAAGCATTTACGCTTTATCGTTATCTTGCCTTTTGCCCTTCCTCTTCATTATCCAGCATTTTCTAGCTTACCAGTGTTACATATTTGCTTTCTAAAAACATCAATGCACATATTTTCATCTTTACCGAGGAGGAAAGCTTATTGTTCCGTGGTTCAGCTTTGTCTTTTCTTGCATTTCTTACAACCTGTGTATTCTGCTCAGACAGCGCAGAGGGAATGTTGTGTTAGTGCTCTCTTCTGATTCTGTTTTATTAGTGTGTCATTTTTCCCATTGTTCGCTTTTTCATATCTTAACATGTTACATATTGATACAATCTCTTCTATTCCATCAATTTGAGGCAGCTTTTAAGAACATATAAAATAGAAAATAAACATCAAAATCACAGAAAATATATGCTAGAATAAGAGGTAAAGGCCTAAGGAAGATGAGAATGCACATATTTGTACATATAATCATTCTTCTTCATGAGGGAAAATAGTATAGAAAATATCTTTTTTAAAAAGTCCTTTTGATTTACCTCTGTTAAGAAAAACACCAATCAAATCATAAAAATAGCTATTCACAATGTATGCTGCCCATCAGAAAGAAGCTATATGTTGAAACCATAGATCTAGTCCTTTTGTCAAAGTGATCGTTGGTTGTTATTGATACTCAGATCCTCCAGCCTCATCCTGTGAAGTGGATTTTGCTCTAAGTCACAATTTCACAGTTTTTCTGTTCGGGGGCAGGGGGAGTGATTCCTAGAGTCTAGGCATTTGCCAGCTTGAGTAGTTCTGTATAAAAGCAGGGTAGGGGAGACAGCATCAGAATCTGTCCTCCCTCCACCCAATCTTGGCCCAGCAGGTTAGAGCTAGAGAACCCATCTACAGAGCTGGAATGCGCTCTCTGTTCCCACCACTAAGATGGTTCCTAGAATAGGAAAAGTGTTCAAGAAATTGATGAATGGTATATGTAGGTGTTAAGGAATTGGTACTACTCATGAGTAAGAAACTAAAGAGGCCAAAATAGATTGGAGTTTCTGTCAAAGCAACAAGTTAGCAAAGGACACTGGAGCATGAAGGGGGTGGGGGGAATTTCTGGTTAACCTAGAAGGCTTTAAGGGGTTAATAGATTGGATAGATAAGAAAGAAGAAATAATTCCATGCAATTAGGAGTTCTACTGTTTTAAAACCAATATGGAAGGTAAGGAAAAGATTGCAGTAAAATAGATATGTTAAACTGATTATTTAACTTCACAGTGCTACATTAATTTATTGTATTGAAGTGCCATGAGTTTAACGTACTGTTTGTTTAAATAATTACTCTGTGGAATACACTGACAGTAGTAGTTAAAATATACTACTAAATTTAAGACTATAGGGGCTAGGGTTTGCATTTTGTTTATATATTTAGATTTGGTTTCTAAAGTATATGGATACTACTTTCTTCCATCAGGGTGAGCTTAAAAAAAAATCATAACTACTGAAGATAAAAGATAAATGAGAAACTGGCCCTAAGTCAATTTATCTTTCTTTTTTCCTTCATCTGGAGCAAGTAATTTACAACACAAAAAATCATCAGCACATCATGAGATAAGATGTGAACTTAAATGGGAACGCTTTGTGCCTCAGTGGAAATGCACTGAATTTATAAAGGAGATACAGTAGGAAGTGAATGTTATATTGTACATGTTCATAAATAGAATATTAGATTAGCAATCATGTGTAAAGGATTATTTTATTGAGGATTCTGGCTGTTATCATTTATTACAGCTATAATCTATACAAATGACAAGACTTTATCACAAATTTCTTCCTGTTTATCTTCTAAATACCATGAGGATAAAAATTTCTTTTAAAACCAGCCTTAGAATCCAAGTTTTTCCTGCTTTAATTTTCCAGGGCTGTTTTAGCCACATAGTCATGACAGTCTTCTACCATAACCGCATAGCTGTAGCTTCCTGATTGCCACTGTGAAAGCTCTTCTTAACTTGCTAATGTTTTATTATGAAAGTAAATAATACATCTTTTTTAAAAAATATTAAATGTCTAGAAGAATTTGGAGGAAAGGTAAAAGTCTTCATTCACACATCTTCCCATACCATGACCACCATACCTATACACACACACACAGACACACACGCACAGTGTATTGGAGAAAATCTGGAATAAAACACACCAAACTGTTAACTTGCTAATGGAAAAATAAAACCAAACTCTGTAAGTTAATTTAAAGAGATTTATTCTGAGCCAGTATAAGTGACTATGGCCCAGGGATCCACAAACCCAACAGAGGTCCTGAGGCAGTTGAGTTACATTTTGTTTTTATATATTTTAAGGAGATAGGGATTACAGGTAAAATAATAAATCAATAATACATGGAAGGTATACATTGATTTGGCCTGAAAAGGTGGGACACCTGCAAGTGGGGGCTTACAGGTTATAGGTAAGTTCAGAGATTCTTTAATTTGTAATTGGTTAAAGAAACAAAGCTTTGTCTAAAACCTGGGAATCAGTAGAAAGGAATGTTTTAGTTACGGTAAGGAAGCCTGCTAATCTTAGAGCAAGCCACAATATACCCAAAGTGATTTGTTAAGCAAAGTGGTGGCCTGCAGGTATAACTTAACCTTTGCCTTCCATGGCCTTAGGTCCTATTTGTAATTTAGTATCTTGTTGCCACAAAAAGTCTGTTTCATCAGCCTTATGATCTCTATTTTAATGTTAATGCTGATCAGTTGTAATGTCTAAACTCCAAAAGGGAGGGGGTATAAGGAGGCGTGTCTGACCTCCCTTTCTTTCATGGCCAGGAACTCAGTTTTAAGATTTTTCTGGGGTCCCCTTGGCCAAGCATTCACTTGGAGTGGGGTGTGAGGAACATTAGGATTTTATTTTTAGTTTACAAATTCTGTGTGTGTGTGTATATATAAAATAGCCACACACATTTGGGTTGGGTTGGGTTTGTTTTAACACAAATGAGGATACTCTCACTATACATTGTTCTGTGACTTAAGTTTTTTCCTTAAAAACACTATAAAATAATGCGTGTGTTTCTATATCAATATACAAAGATCTCTTTCCTTCCTTTTAATGGCTGAATGGTCTCCATTCTTTAGAAAATGTATACAACCAGTCTCTTATTAGGGGACATTTTGTTTTTTCCAGTTTTTCACT
Source organism: Cheirogaleus medius (assembly GCA_008086735.1). Taxonomy (NCBI): domain Eukaryota; kingdom Metazoa; phylum Chordata; class Mammalia; order Primates; family Cheirogaleidae; genus Cheirogaleus; species Cheirogaleus medius. The sequence goes on from VBSM01001562.1 coordinate 7,433,809, forward strand.
TTGGCAAACAATGGTAAAGTTTTTTTCTGCATATCTGAATGTCTCTGTTGATAAGATTTCTATAACTGCAACTTCCTGGACCAAGGTATATATACATTTTTATTTTGGTAAATATTGTCAATCTGCCCACCAGAAAAGCTTAGAAATTTAAAACTACTATTGATATAAACTGTTATTCCTGTCTACACTTACAAAGTTACCAGAGCACAGGAATATAAATCTTTATGAATATTTAAAATTTTAATAAGTTATTAGGGTTTTAAAATAAACATTTGTTTCAGATTTCTATCTATCATAAAGTTCATGGGCAGATTGAACAGAGTAACATAATTTTTAAAAATCATTATTAAGTATGTATTAAATCATAACATTCCATGGAAACTTTAGCATACTCCTGACCATCACATTATTTGACTAGCTCTTATGGAGTTTGGAGAATCAACCTGATCTTGGCATTCAATAAAACTGTCATAATGTTTCCTATCAGTTTTCCTTTCTTCTGTCTTCATATCTGGCTCAAAATGATCAGATGTATTTTCCATCAAGAAAAATGCAACAACCATTACCAAATCAAGCAAAAAACAAACTCCTTTTTTTAATCACCATTGAAGGTTATTAGAGTACTAACATCTCACTGCACAGGTTCCCAAACTTTACCACACTTTAGATTCATTTGTGGAGCTTTTAAAATCTTGATGCCCAGGCCTCACCCCACACAATTAAATTCAAAAATCTGGGTGAGAACCAGGCATCAGTAGGCTTTAAGTAGTCCCCAGGTGATTCCAATGTGCGAAGTTTAAGAACCACTGCCTTACTCTAAAAACTAATCATTAAAGAAAAAAATTAAAAATGTATCCTGCCTGTCCTGTCCTGTCTGTATTTCAGAATAATCAAATAACTCTAGCTATTGTCTAGAACGTTCCAAAAGAATTCATGCTGATAAATATAAAAAGAATGGTAAATTAGAAAAATCACTAATTTGCAAGCCCTAGTGAAATAAGTCAAGCGAAGATTGTCGTTGGATTCTAAAACCTCTAGGTTCTCATCCCTCACTTTAGGAGTTTTTAAAAATCCCAATATTCAGGCTATAGCTTAGACTGATTGAATTGGAATCTCTGAATGTGGGACTTGGCAGCAGTAATTTCTAAATTCCACCCAACCCTCAACCCAACTGATTGCGGTGTGCAACCAAGGTTGAGAACCACTGTATTAGGAGCAAAGTTAATGGTAAACCTGACAACAGAAGGATCAGGCTGCCACTACCTGAATGGGCGGATTGATCGTAGCAAGCCTAAAGTTACGATGTGTACACAGCACCAGCTATAAAGTATTCTAACCACATCGGTTTGACCTGAAAGCTTTTAGCTATAACCTTCTGTTTACAAGAAATATTCAGTATAGGGGAATATGTAAATGGCACCATGAGAAAACCATCAGACAAATTCAGAATGTAGAACAACCTACAAGTTTATTGCTGTGGTTCCCTCGGTGAGTCAAGAACACAAAAATGAGTCCCTTTCTAGATGGAGGGACTTAAGTGACAGTTTCACTCAAACGCAATCAGCGAACCTTATTTCAGCCTGTCTGGTACAAGCCAACTGAAGAAAGACATTTCTGAGACATCAGGAAAATTTGAATATGAACTCATTATATGGCATAATTATGGTTTTTGCAAAGTTTTTATTTTATAGAGATACAGATGGAAGTATTTAGCATTGAAATGATCTGATGTGAGGGGTTTATTTTAAAATTCTAAAAGGAAAAAGATAAGTGGAGCATAAAAAGTATGTATAATGTTGATAATTATTAAGCCTGGGGGATCATTTATTATACTTTTCTTTCTACTTTTATATATGTTTGAAAACTTTAATTCTAAAAAAATTAAATACAAATGCTTTAAACAAAGGTTTTGAAATATGGGGTAAAAATAGTACATCAGAATGGCGTGTGTTCAAGGCAACAAAATGTTGGCCATACTCTGAAGGTTAGCCCTGACATAAATTTTAGAAAGAAACCAACTGTGAAATGGATACATGAGTTTCCCAGCCAGTGGATATTATTTAATTTGTATTTGCCACATTTTTGAGATTTCGTTAAATGAATCTTTATTAAACAAAGTTACCTGTATTTTGCTGCGAATCAGCCTTTCTAGTTTAGAACTATCAATTTATCACTAAGTTTGTGCCTGGGTCACCACCAAATAAAAATATTAGCATTTTGCCTTAACAAACATGTGTCTGAATGTTCTTAAGCCACTTAAGCATGACATGTGAATACATCCCCACAAGCTTAAATATAGTGAGTTAGTACTTTGTATGAAACATTGGAAAGGCTACCACCTCTAACTCCACATTTCATTCTTATGCCAAAGGTAGCCTGCATTTAGCTTTATCTGGATATATTTTACCAAAGAAGATAATTAGTAGAAAAATATAGAAAACATTGTTTCAGAAAAATCATTTATTTCTTTCGATGGTGAATAGCATCCTTTATAGGCTTGTATGGGTTGAAAGAAGTTTTTTTATTTTTGTTTTTTAATTGATTTTTTATTTGCATATGTGTTTGTGGGGTACAAGCACAGTTTTGCTACATTGATATATTGCATTGTGGTGAAGTCAGGGCCTTCACTGCATCCATCACTGCAGGAGCAACACACATTGCACCTACCAAGCAAACTCTCATCACCCCCCCCCAACCACCTACCCTCCATTGTCCATCATTCCACACTGTGCTTCCATGGCTTTGTTTTCTTAACAGAAGAAATCTATCTTATGTCTCCCGCTGGCAAATACTGCCATTTCTCTATTTGGTAAAAAGTGTTTTTTTCCAAAAGGATTAAACTATGTCTTTGAAAAATATGTTAGAGTGATTTTTGAGCACTTAGTTGCATTTTCCATGGACTAATGACTTTTTATTAATATATACCGTCAACCCCTTATTCCTTTTTCAGCTTTCTCTATAGGAAGCAAGGGCCCCTTAGCAGTTTGTGAACACCTACCTGTCACACTAGGCTTTGGACAATTTACATGTCTAGTACATTTTATTTCATATTTATATTTCTTAATTTATTATTTTTTTCCTAGTTTTCCTTGTACAGCTATAAAGTATAAATTTTTTATGGTAGGTATGACACCTGTTATTTATTTAACATGCAGACTAAAAATGCTTAGTAAACGCTCATTTTAATAAGACCATTTGTGGAAATTTCTATTCAGTTTATTTTTTCTAAAGCTTATTTTTATGGTTTTGTATTCTTGAATGAAATTTAGGAATTTAAAAATATTTATGAACAGCATAGTTCTCTGGTGATGTCCAAAACTAAAATACTTTTTAAATTTGTCATTGTAGAAATTGAATAAAGCACTATGATACTAGTTTATGCAAACACAAAGTTTACTTAAACTACAAAATTGAATCCAGGCAGACAAGTTTTTACAGTGAATTTCAAGGCAGACTAGTTGATGTCTAGAGCAAAGTTTAAAGTGAACCAAAAGATAATTCATTAGTGGTTTCTGTTTTCTAAGGCTTTTCACACATCATTTTCTAGATAAGTAAGATTTTTAGAGCCATTGTCTTACTAATATTTAAAAGATAATATAAATTTTTGCAAGACTCAAGAACCTAGAAATACTTAAGAGAACCACACTAGAAATTGTTTCAAGAAATATGGCCTTCTGCCTTTTTAAAGGATATCTTATGTATATAGTCGTTTATATTCAATCAGTAAACTCCAAGTATCTGTAATATTCTTAAAATGTCAGTCAACACCCATTTTTCTCCTATGGACCAGACGATGTTATTGTGCTTCATGTTTCCATCGCCTCATTTATATTGTTCACTCCGACACAACATTTCCCGAAGACCTCATTGCCTCTGATGATAAGCTTTTATGCTATAGAAATAAATCTTCTGTATCAAAGAAGGTACTGAAGATGAGAAATCTTTTTGGTGCCATCTCCCAGGTTCTCTTCCAGAATTTGGCCTAGCACTTTACTTCTTAGCCATAGAAGATGCTGAAATATTCCTGCACCTCTGTGGAAAGTAGACTCCCTCCTAAGCCTGTGATCCTGCAAGAAGTGAGAACCCTATAGCCAAAGTGGAAGCTGAGTCCTTGTAAGACAAAATTTTCTACTAATTTTTTCCACACAGTGTTGCCCTTCGGAGTAAGTAAGATAGCCTAACCTCAACTCCCAGGCCAGAGAGTTGGAAGAAGCAGTCAAAGAGAGTATCATCTGCCTCAAAGATGTGTGTTACCATCCCAAGAGTCCTGTCAAAACTCACACTACACCACCTTTTATGTAAGGGCAAACCCCTAAACACCATGGCAACTCAGAACAGACACAAACAAGAAGAAGCTAACATGAGGTTGCAGCATGCTGGACTGTGAAAGACTAGTTACAAGGTTGTTTATACTGAAAGTCTTACTAAGCTCTAGGTTCCTGTTTCCATGGTGATTTTACACACAGTACAGACCTTTCTTCTTTCATACAGTTTAAACAGCAAGGCTTAGATTAACAAAGGAGAGCCATTTTAATAATCTCAAGTTCATTAGAGAGGACTTAGACTTTAGCATATTTTTTATGCAAACTTCTTGTTTTGGAATGTACATTACAGAAAAGATAAAATAATTCACTTCGTATTTCATCTTTTACTGTGAGCTTAATGAGGTGGATAATGTATTATACCATATTTTCATAGCCCTACAGCATTATTGTTCCTTACCCACTAATGTTTTTCTTAGATGCAACCTTCTACTTTTTCTAATTGTCTTTTTTATAAATATTAGAGCACTCAGATGAAATATAACAGGCAAGAAGGTCCATGATTCCATTAATTTCCCAGTCTGAGACACAGATGGAGCTTTCATTCTACCTTGAAGCTTGTTCAATTTCTATATTTTTAGACATATATTTTCTTGGAAGATGCTAATTTGATGTTTCAAAGTTCCCCATAGTGTATTTCTGGTGTCCCAGAAAACATGTTTGTGATTTTTTTTAAAAAAGTAACACATGTCCTTCAGTACATAGATTAAAGAGCTAGCATTCACATGTTGTTTGCCATTGGAACTTATAAAAATGTCTCTTGATTTCTTGTTCTGATCATGCTAAACCGTAATGTGCAAGGTATTTAATTATAGGTTACAGTATTGGTCATGAAATGGTTAACCCCACACTCTATGCTTCTGTGCTTTCTCTGGTGAATTTGACTAGCATCGTCTTCCATTCCACATAGAAGGCGTTTTTAAAAGACACTCTTCTTAAAGTAATATTGCATAAAGTAAACAATTGATAAATGTGAACCTTACCATACTACAACAAAGAATACTTTATCCATTAATTAGGAGATGCGTCTTCTGTTTATCTGAAGCATGGTTGCTGTGTATACCCACGTTTATACATGTATATATATAATTTGGGAATTATAAGTTTTCAAAGAAACAAAACAAATAATAGTAAAACTATTTTGAAAACCAATTTAACATTCTTTTAATGATTCAGAGATTTCAGGATCTTTTTGTCTCTGTAGATATTTGTTATCATTGGGCTCCCCTATGGAAATAGAAAAATAACTAAAGATGTTATTTATGGGATAGAAGTTGGTTGCTCTATAGTTCATATTAAATAAATCTCATCAACTCTAACTTTTGTATTTACTTAAAGACAGGGCACAAAACCTCAGCTCTGTCTTCTAAACCCTGTTATGTAGATCTTGAAATTAGAATCTGGGCACATGGGAATTTAGTATTTTAGTGTTCTAGTTGCCATCCCAGTGTCCTTTCCTATATTCCATTTTCTAGGGCATTGCTTTTAAAAATATAAGAAAGAGAATCAGATAATAACAGTGAGAAAGTACGTGGTTATACTATATCACTTTGGAGATAACTATTATTTTTTGAAATACTAATTCTGATAAGTTTTATTATCAGGGTGACCGGTATAGAATCATGTGCTTTCTTTGTCTAAGGTTATTTATTGTAAGTAGCTTCTCATAAAGAAGAGTTTAAGTGAGCACAATTGTTTGTCACGTGGTTTGTGAGAAAATGTTCCAGTGGGTGAAAAGACACCATTGCTGAGCTACAGTTTTTTAGGGTATATCTTTCTCTTTTCTTATTTAAATAATACTCTGAATCACTTTTTTTTTTTTTTAA
>VBSM01001562.1:7447198-7466454 GCA_008086735.1 Cheirogaleus medius
TGATCCTCCTGCCTTGGCCTCCCAAAGTGCTAGGATTATAGGCATGAGCCACTATACCCAGCCATATTTGCTTTGAGAGAGATTATTGAATTATCCCAAGAAGGTTACACGTATTCTATTTCTGCCAGCAATTTAAGAGTGTACCTGTTTCCCTACACTCTTACCAGGACTGTATCTTGCAAGTTTTTCATGTTTGGTAATCTGGTAGATAAAAGCTGTACCTTATTGTTTTAAATGGCCCTTATTGAGTTATAACTGAGGATGAAGATTTCATATGCATGTATATTAGGCTTTTTTTTTTTTTAAACCACAGGTTCAGGTCTTTTGTCTATTTTTGTCATTTGTAAAAGCCTTGTATACTTGAGATAAATTAGCCCCTGGTAATATACTTCTCAAGTATTTTTTCCATTTTGTCTTTTTATGTTGTTTTAGGGGTTATTGACAAAAATTTTTAATATTTTTGTATAGTAAAATTAACATTTTTAATGGCTGCTTTGGAGATTTTTCTAATTGAATAATTATAATTTTTCTAATTGCACAAAAAAATTATATTGAACTTGATTTTGAGCTCAAAGAAATCCCTAGTGAAGAAACCACCTCCTTTTCATTCACCCAACCAGAGGAGTGTACTTGGCTTAGGTATTTTCTGGAATATATGAAAAGTATGCAGCAAAGCAATGGAGGAATCATGTATGAAATCCTGCCTTCTGAGGAAACCTTAAAAAGTTAATAGTTCTGAGGACTTCTGTATTCTATTCCCCCATGTGTTGGATAGAACAGCTATGCAGAGACCTGGGCTTGTAGGAAAATGAAGTGGACACCCAGGGAAGGAAAGCAACACATAAATTACCGTCTCCATGTTTAGCCCTGAAAGGGCTCATAATCTTTTGTTTATAAAGCTTGTTTCTCTGACAGTGCAAGTAAGATTAGACTTTATGTTTCAGGAGAGGGGAAAATTTTTATATATATAAAGACCTAGCCTAGCCTCTCCCTGGCTTTTTATTTTCTAGAAATACTGCAGTCTTCTAAAGAAGCAAAGGGTTTCTTTAAATGGTTCTAGGGAAGCTTTGCTGTCATCTGCCTGCCCATTTATTGTGAAAGTGGATCCTAATTTGTGAATTCCTTTCTTTTATTGTAACTTTGGAAAATCATGTACCTGTCATTGTATTTGCTATTTTCTTGATTTCAGTGGGTTAATAGCCTGCTAATTGATATACCTAAAGCAATATTTTGTTATATATTCAGGGACTTGGATATTTGGTGATCATAATTTAAATGATGACGCAATGTATGTACAAATGTAATTCCTCTCACAAAAAAATATATATACTCTAAAATACTCATTTCAGTATAATCATAGAATGTCAAGAAAAGTTTTGATTGGATAAGGAATCAATGTTTGAAAGATAAATTTATTTTTAATGTCTTAAATATAAAGGTTTTGAATCACATGGAATATATCACTGTAATAGGTTTACTATTAATAATATGTACTTGTGGAATTACAATTAGAAATTATTGGTTGGGTAAATAATATTGTGGAGTATCAGTGTGTTCCATTATCTGGAGGGAGAGGTAAAGTTATTAAAAATTAATCTGTGGAAATGCTTCTGGAAAAATTATTTCTAATACCAATTATGGAGCATTATTACTTGTATTCCAGTTTCAATGATATTAAGTTATAGTGGGGTTTCTACACAAATTTGTTTTACTTAATCTAAAGATGCTATGTACTGTAATTTTTTAAATGCTAATCTGCAGGACTGTGTACGTGTGTTTTTTTAAAGGCATGAGCAGGTAAACAAAAACAGTAACAGTCATTGTTATATTATTCAAAGTGATTTGTAATCAAGAAAGTGCAACATAACACTACAGTTCTAAGCCTTTTATTTCCCATTACAGCATGTCACATGTAATAATTTTATAATCCCATAATAAGTTAGTATCTGCTGGTTACTTTTCATAGTTGTAAATGGTAAGGAGCTCATTTTGTTACCTTGAAATCATAGTCAGTGTTTATAAAAGTTCTCATGTTGCATGAATTCCAGTGAAGAATCCAGCCAGATCCTCATAGAGTGAGAATATAACATTCTGGTAGTGGTGAGGAATGCTTTGTCTTATTTCACATCACAGTAGGATGGTGGAAGCAGAGGGGCATGGCCGGACATCGGCCTGGCCTTTGCCCAAGCGTGAATGATCTTCAGAGTCTCACACTGAGTCGAGCGTGTTTTTTACTCTATTGAATGTTACACCAGGACCTCGTATTGATAAGGTTATGGAAAACTAGGTACTTTCACCTGCCCGCTTTATGTCACCACTAAAAAAAACAATGTTTACACCTTTGTTCAAGATACTCATGGGCTCCATAAAGAGATAGAGCCTAGACTCTGCTATAAAAAAAAGAATGAGAAATCTGCCGGTGAATAAAAGGTGAAATCCTCAAGAGAGAATTTTATAATAGCAATCATAGTACCATCTTTAGAGATAAGTTGGCTTACATAGACCCTTCCCTGGTGGGCTAACTTGATGTTTGTGGAGCGCCCTGAGTTTGATTTCTCACATCACATGTCATTGATTCTTGAGGTATAGCTGTGTCCATTGTTGAATGTGTAACAACAGAGCACTGACTTTTGATCTCCTCTCAGCCCTACCAGGAAATAGCTCTCCAGTGGGGTTGAATCACGTTTTGTTTTGGGCTCTCAGTTTTCTTGGTTTTGAAATGAGAAAGTTTGTCTGGATTATCTCCCAGTTATAAGATTGTATAAACCTGAGATCTTCATTTTAGCAAGTGGGGAGCCAGTAGCTGAAACTCATATTGGTTCATTTAGTTTCTTTCCCTGTCACATAGCTGTCCTGGATAGGTAATAATCATTCACTTTAGATGCTTTATGTATTTATTAACTTTCTTGCCCCTCCTCACTGAGCAACATACAATTATCACTCATATTCAGGCCCATTTGCATTTAGCTGTGATTTGATAAACTGGGCTAACAGGATGGCTACGATCCTATCTTTTTATAATTAGTTACTATGTTAATTAATTGCTATTTTTTATAAAGCAAATACATGCTAACTGACTTGATATGTTCATGCTTTCTCTTGCTCATATTTGGAATGTAACTTTTGTTGGTATTCTTACCAAGTGACAAATTTTACTTACTAATGATGAAAAATCACAAACTTTGAGCATCATAGAATATACTAATTCACTCTTTTTAAGAAAATATTTGGATTTGAAATCTACCTTTTTATCATGAAAGTCCCATGTGTGTAATTTGCATAAAAATATTTTAAATATTTTAATGTTCATGTCCTACTAACTTTGTACTTTTCCTTTATACTAGAAAGAAGGTAAACAAGAATCTGGTATGTGAATTCCTATAAAAAACAACAGTTTTAGTTTTTGATTTTTTTTTAAAGAAAGGAAATATACAGCAATTAATAGTAAAACTGTATTTCATAATATTTAATGTGTTATTAATTCACTGCTAATATCCCAAATTTTATAGTATAAAATTTTCAGTGTTTTCCTGTAAAAATTGAACTAATAGAGAAACGTATTTCCAAACTGCTCTTAAACATTAGCCTTTACCAAGTACGTTATGTAGGCATTGTCTTAGGTGTTGGGATTTAAAGAGGCATGAGATGGTGGGCCCTCCCTGCGGAGACCTGATGGTCCACTTAGTGTGACTGGCAATGTCTGGAGGGCAAGGAGAGAATGGTGTGAACCATACAATAATAGAAAAGAGCGTTCTTTATTTGGTCACCATCATAAAATACCCTACAATTGGGAATGAATTTCAGTGCTTCAAACCATTTAATAATTTGTTGTTATTTTTGTTAGAAAATTTACTTTTTATCTTGCCGGCAAGAGAAAGTTTTATTTCAAAAATGTATATGGAGCCCTTTTCACACCTGGCATCCCTCTTTTGTAAAACTTACTCGTTTTGGTGTTTAGACTTAACGCGTGGTCCTGTTGGTTAGGATTTTAATTAGGATTGATGTTTGTAACCTCACCATGATTTTCTCAATTCATAGTGATGTCACTTTCCTGCCTCTAGGCTTACGGAGTTCCTATGCCAGTCAGCACAGTCAGCTTGGGCAAGACCTTCGTTCAACTGTGTCTCCAGACTTGCACATCACGCCTATATACGAGGGGAGGCCCTATTACAGCCCGGTGTACCGCAGCCCGAACCACGGAACTGTGGAGCTCCAGGGGTCGCAGACGGCGTTGTATCGCACAGGCTCAGGTGCGCATCGGCTCTGCCTAGCCGATTTCCCTATTTCACGGGCCTGACAGTGGAAACATTTTATTGAGAATTGGGTTCCCTGTTAGAAAGAAATCATGTTGCTGATTTGGTTGTCAGATAAGCAGTTTGACAGCAGATCAATAAGCAGTAAAGCGGAAGTTCATTTAGTACCCATTTATAGGTAATATATTTTTAACCTTAGCACAATCTAATCAATGAACATAGTGATTGTACTGTTAATTCAGGAATAAGTTTGTAAAACTATAAATCTCACTCTCCTCTGGTTTGAAGCATATTCAATATAGAAAGGAAAGCCTTTGTTGGGAAATTTCTCTGTAATTTTTGTTGCTGAACAAGTTTTTGGAGGAAATCCATACATGAGTTACTTGACTGTCATTGATTTAGGTTGTCTGGATCCCAAGTGTATTTGGCATTGCCCTTTCTTAGGTGTTGGACTTCCTCTGAATACTTAAATGTGGAACGTGAAATAGATATCCCTTGCGATGGACTCTAACTGGGACAGGCTGCAGTAGCGTCATTTATAAAAACAGGTGGCTGGGGCATCACCCTTTGTACCCACAACCCTCACGTTTACGCCACACCGTAGCAACAGAGAGAACAGAGGCTGCAGCCCACGGGGCTGTGAGCTGCCGGGTCATGCTGCAGGGCTGGCTCGTGGAGTCTCAAGAAGCAGCTTCTTTTTTTAAAAAAAAAGAAGTATTATGGATTTATTAAGATGCCCACAAATGAACTCCAGGTAGCAAAGATAACCCCTCAAAGCCACAGCTCTAGGAGACATACTTCCCAGAACACCAGGAGGGAGAAGGCTGTATTTGGATGGGTTCTTTGCCAGAAACTGACAGTTTGGTTTATCAAGGGATTTATTTTCTAATAGAATGCACCAATTTTTACATTAGTGAAGAAGTATTTCGTTTATTCTTATATCAGTAAACTGAGGAATTTCTTTAATAGGATTAAGAAATAGAGAATGTTAAAATCTTTATCAATGCGTGAAGAATGTGTATACAGTCATTGGAGAGATAACTGCTGCTATCATTAGTAGAGAAATATTAAATACAGTGTATAGTACCTTTGTATATATTATCATGCAGTAATTTATGGGTGTAGTTATAGAATAGTTTGATATATTTATCTTCTTTCTCTCTTGTGAAATATATTATCCAATGTTATCAAGATCCACAATTCTAGAAGTAAGATGTATAGTAGTCCTTGTTTATCTGTGGGGGGTATTTTCCAAGACCCCGGTGGATGACTGAAACCACAGATAGTACCGAGCCCTTATATGTACTATGCTTTTTCCTATATATTCATATCTGAGATAAAGTTTAATTGATAAATTAGGCACAGTATGAGATCAACAACAATAACTAATAATGAAATGGAACAATTAAGTAAAATAAAGGTTACTTCAAAACAAGCACTGTGATACCACGACAGTCAGTCTGGTAGCCAACATGGCTTCTATGTGACTAACAGGTGAGTAGATCTACAGTGTGGATGCGCTAGACAGAGGGATGATTCACATCCCAGTAGGAATGGAGCTGTATGCAGCAGATTTCACCATCCTCCTCAGGACAGTGTGCAGTCTAAAACTCATGGATTGCTTATTTCTGAAATTTTCCATTTGATATTTTTGGACCACGGTTGACCATGGGTAACTGAAACCATGGAAAACAAAACCCCAGATAAGAGAGGACTACCGTATAGCAAAATAAGTAACCTGTGTACACTAAGTTTTAAAATTTTGATGGTTTCAGTTATTTACAAAGTTGAATAAATACTTTGTTTTTATCACTAAAAATGGAATTATGAATTTTTTCTATTTTATTATTTATCTCTAAGATTGGTTTAATTTTTTTCTTGTATTTCTCTTGGAGTTTTAAGTTATGAATCTCAGTGAACATATTAAGACCTATTATATAAGCAGATTTACAATTTTATTTTTATTCTTTCTTGCTAATGAAATTGACGAAATAGTATTTGTGTATATTAAAAACTTAGGTACCATTTTTTTAGTGCTCATGAGCTAGATTCGAAAAATCTAAAAGTAAGCAATTTGTATAATTGCCAAAAAATATATTCCTTAAAGTTAAAAATATTTAACTTTTTAAAAGAGAGTGATCTCATGGAGAGCATACTAATCTTTTCCAAAATGTTGACTTTCTAGTAGGTATTGGAAATCTACAAAGGACGTCCAGCCAACGAAGTACCCTTACATACCAAAGAAATAATTATGCTCTGAACACAACAGCTACCTACGCGGAGCCCTACAGGCCAATACAGTACCGAGTTCAGGAGTGCAATTATAACAGGCTTCAGCATGCAGCCCCGGCTGATGATGGCACCACAAGATCTCCATCGATAGACAGCATTCAGAAAGACCCCAGGCACGTACCAGTTAGGAGTCTCCAGAATGGTGTAGTGTTATAGGAGTCAAACATTTCCTCCATTCTGACTTTTTTTTAATTGCCAAGTCTATTACAATCTCAGTCATTGCTTATCTCTTAACCCTTCCAGTTGTATTCCAACTATGTGGGTCATTGAGATTAATTTCATTTTAAAGATAGATTTCTTCTTTCCTTGCTTTAATAACAAATTAGAAAAGGCACAGATCTGTGGGACTATTTATAGCATTCATCATTGAAATACTTCATCAAGGTTACTACCTGGGATAGCCTCTTAGTCAGAATTGAACAAAAGACTTTGAAGGATCATTTTACCCCTTTTCTTTTATCCTGACTTACTTCTTGGATGAGAGCTTCCAAAAATTCGTATTATTGTTCTGAAGTGGAAAAGAGCAGTGTTGTATACATTTTGGATTATGGGTCAATACAACATAGAGCTTTTATTAACCAGGTGTTTTGAAAAGCTTTCTGGCATTTAGGAGAAAATGGTTTACAAGAAATTCTCATATCTCATAAGCAAAGAAATATTTGGCAAATGGTAGATGTTTCCTCTTTCTAATTTTGTTTGGTCCTGCAGACAACATTTTTTATTAAGATAAGTGTAAGTCATTTAATACTTGATTGATTTTGAAAAATTAGCTTTGTCTTTAATGAAAGTCATTTAGAATATTCGGGAAATAAGGATACTTTGAAACTAAAAGAATTTTTATTTTTAGTTTTATTTTGAAAGAGTGAAATTGTTGCTAAATTTTAAGCAGCTGTAGTGTTATTTTAAGGCATGTATGCAAGATTTCATTCACTCTTCGCCCACAAATAGTTGCTTCACTGGAAAATTATTATACTTATTAATTCATTTTTAGCCACCTAGCAACTTATTCTAATGAATGTGAATTAAAATGATGAGTGAGGGTTTGGTCTTTAAAACAAAATAACTAAAGGTACTTTAGAGTTGAATGGAAAGTCCACTACTTCACTAAAACCACTTCACCTATTCATTTTTATGTCTAAAATTCTTTAATGTTGATACATATATTAAAATTTGGTTCTGCTATTCCTGGTTTGCTATCTTTTTGTCATTTTAAAGATTTTTTAAAATAATTTATCTAATAGCACCTCCAATATAATTGTCAAAAATATTCTCACTGATTTTGTTTTTTAAAATCCTCAAAATGACAAAAGATTAAAGCACCCAAATAGATGCAGAAATTCTCAAAAGAGTTTTGAATTGTAGGTAGTTGAGACCATACCTTGGCTAGGCCTGCAGAGAAAATAATAGCTACCTAGGAAAGCAGGGAGGTATTATTAGAGCTTTGAGTTTAATATGTGTCTCTGCAGACTTCAGTTTTGACCTCTGAGTTGATTCACTATAAACAGGGATTTCATGTATGATAATATACTTCTGCTATTTATAGTATGATAATTTCATAGTCTAATGCATAAAACTGTTATGGCTAGCTTTGATTATGTAGAACTTTACTGATAATGCATTTCATAAGATGAATAAATGATTACCTTATCATGGTACCTGCATTTATTCTATCTGAAACCACAATTCAGGTGAATTTGAAACTTGGAAATTTGAAATTTCCTATTCAAGTTTCCATCTCAACTCATTTCCCTTTAGCCTAAAGAATTGCCTTTAGCCTTTCTTGTGTTGAATATCTGCTTGCAACAAATTCTCTCAGCTTCAGTTTATCTGAAAAATTTTTTTTCCAATTTATTTATTTTCTTTTTTTTAAATTTCAGAGTATTATGGGGGTACAAACATTTTGGTTAATATATTGCCTTTGCAATCTGAAAATATTTTTATTTCATTCATTTTAAAGGATATTTTTGCTAGATATAAAATTCAGAAATTATAGATGTGGATTTTGTTTTCTTTCAGTACTTTAAAAGATGTCATTCATTATCTTCAGACCTCTATTTTTTCTAATGAGAAATTAAACATCATTTGTATCCTTCTTCCTGTTATATAATATATCTTCTTTCTGTCTACTTTTCCGTTTTCTCTAGCTTTTAGCAGTTGTACTCTGTTGGGCATAAGTGTGATTTTCTTAGCATTTAACGTGTTTAGGGTTCACTGAGAGTCTTGGTATGTCAGTTGATTTTCAGTCATTATTTCTTTAAATATTTTTTCTGCCCCACTTCCTCTTCTCCTTATGGGACTCCAATTAAACATATTAGATCACTTTATTTCACAGATTACTGAAGCTCTGTTCATTTTTATTTGAAGTCTTTTTTTTTCCATGTTCTTCTAATTGGATATTTTTTATGAATGTCTTCAAATTTAGTCTTCTTTGTCCTATAGACACCACTCTATTGTTAAGCCCATCCAAATATAATTTCTTATTTCAAACACTTGAATTTGGGTTTTTTGATAGTTTCTGAATGTCTCTGATAGTTTTGAATGTCTCTGATGAGATCTCCCCATCTATTCATTCTTAGATACACCTTTTCCATAAGTCTTTGAACACATTTATAATAACCATTTTAAATTCTCTGATGACTATTGTAGATGACACATTATAGGGAATCTGGATGACATTGCATCCTGTTAGGGTGCTGAGTTCTGTTGTCATAGATAACTAAATTACTGGCAGATCCTTTTGATCCTGTCAAGACTTGTTTTCTTCTTTGTTAGGTCTATTTCAGATTGGTTTTAGCCCTAGAAGATGGTCCTTACTCCTAAGACAAGGCCTTTGTGAAGTCTTGACTAAATTCCCAAGGTGCGCAGAAAGGTCTGCTGCACTCTGTCTGGTCTGGGATTCCAGCATCACGTGGGATCTGTTAGCTCTCGGTCACACAGAAGCCACTCTCCACCTGACCTGCACATGTGCCCGCAGATGCACAGCCCTGTGTTCAGCTAAGAACTGTGTGCGGTCCACACACAAACGTGTAACATCACTTCCGCACAGCCTCCTTGTCTCCCTGCCCTGCACATTCTAACCACTTTGTCACCCCCAAATTCCACTGCCTCCCCCTCAGTTCACTAAGTCTATCATGTAGTACTTGGGCTCAGCTTCCTGTATCATGATCCAGAAGGTGCCCCTAGGCAGAAAACCAAGTGAATATGGGACTCCTTGGGTGTTTCCCTCCTCTCAGGAATTACATTCTTGTGTTGCCAATTTTCCAGGGCCTAAAAACAGTTTCTTTATACATTTAGCTCAGTTTTATAATTGTTTATGGCGGGAAGGCAAAATCCAGTACCAGTTATTCTGGCATGGCTGGGAACAGAAGTCTGGGCTTAGGTTTTAATGAAGCAACTCCTGGCAGGCATTGAAGCCATCCAGCCAGCCCACAAATTGATAGCAGTTTTTCCAGGGTAAATTTCTGCTGAACTTGAATCAGGGTTGGCGCTGAAGCCAAGCTAGCCTAATTGCCCAGCTCAGCTGGAGCCCACGCTCTCTGTTACCTGGCCCTCCCGGCACCCGGGGATATCAGGAAATCTTGACCATCACTGTGCCATTTAAAGAGGACAAAAATGTGTGTTTGTCATGATTGTGAGTCATCAAAGAAAGATTAAATCCCACTCCTTGCACTCTGTTAATTACAACATAGATTTGCATAACAGGCTTTAGACAGATTTTCATCAGAAATGGTTAACACAGCTTCAGTGCATAAAAGGAAAACTATTTGTTACAGAGAATGCCTCTGTTTAGAATAGCTCATTTCTTAGGGATGATGAAGATTAATAAAACATCTGTATCATTAAAGTATATAAAGTATTTTAATATACATCATCACATTTAATTATCACAGCCAACCTATTAAAAAGATAGAAATGAAAGTTTTATTGTTCCTGTTTTGCAGATGGGGAAACTGCATCTCCAAATAATTAACTGGCTTTCAAAATCACATAGTAATCAAAGGACCTGAGACTTAAACCCAGTCAGTCTAACTCTAAATCCTGTGCTTTTTCTGCTGTGTTATCCCACGTCTCTTGGCATTTGCTATATTCTTAATGTCTGTTAATGGCGTTATCATCCAGCCTGTCCCCCAAGCCAGAATCTCCATCTCAACCCTGACCTCAGGTTTTAGGTCATCTGGCTGCTGTGCAAAGAATGGATTAGGGGGAAGGATCATATTTGAAGCAGAGAGAACATAGAGGAGACTGTTACAGTGGTCCAGGCAAGACAGAGAAAATGGATGGATTTGATGTATATTATTAATGAATATTTTGGAGATAGTCAACAGAACTTACTGATGAATTAGATGAGGGAGATAAGGGGAAGAGAGAAATCAAAGATGGCTCTATTTTGTTTTGAATAACTACGTGGATTCTTATGTGGGTAGTGGTTAGTCTCCTTGCCACCAGTCTGTACTGATTCCAGTACATTCTCTACTTGGCCACCAGAGTCATCTTCTGTCTAAATATGACCATGTTGTATGCTCTCATTCTCCTGCTTCAAAACCTCCATCAGCTTTCTGTTCCTTATGTGTGGAGACACACATAGACCAGCTGGGTTTCACTGACTTCTACCACTTAGTTACTAATCCTGAGTTCCTTCTCTGTGTCTAATGTCATTTAATAGTGCTTACCTCATGAGCAGCAGTAAAGGTAAATGAGATAATGAATGTAAAGCTCCTGACACAATGCCTGATGCAGAAAAACTCAATAAATGATGACTTGCATTAATGGGATTAAGACTAAACTTTTTAGGTGAGTGCCGTGGCTCACTCCTGTAATCCTAGCATTCTGAGAGGCCGAGGCAGGAGGATCGCTCAAGGTCAGGAGTTCAAGACCAGCCTGAGCAAGAGTGGGACCCCATCTCTACTAAAAATAGAAAAGACAACTAAAAATATATAGAAAAAATTAGCCAGGCATGGTGGTGCATGCCTGTAGTCCCAGCTACTCGGGAGGCTGAGACAGAAGGATTGCTTGAGCCCAGGAGTTTGAGATTGTTGTGCGCTAGCCTGACACTACGGCAATCTAGCTTGGGCAGCAAAGCAAGACTCTGTCTCAAAAAAAAAAAAAAATATTAAACTTTTTAGTTTGGCATATAAGACCCTGTACATAAATACATGTCTTATTCAATATTTATATCTCCAGCACTTACTATGGCACCTATAGCATAGTAAAGACTTGTTAAATATTTGTTTGAAAGGGTGGTATTGTACTTGTGTGTGCACATATGTAATGACATGTCCTTTTGCTGTGGTCTAGCCTTCCCAGACCAAGAGAGACTCTGGGCTTTAAAAACTGGGCAATAGAGTACCACTTGGTTGTTAACTTTGAAGGTGATTTTTAAAGATTTACTCAGTATTCATTTATTATTTGATTAAACAGCTAACTTTATCCCATAATCAGAGTGCATATTTGTTGTTCTATGAACCATTTTCTAAGAAGCTGATCTTCATGTAATATTATCATAAATTTACATTTAACAAGGATTCCAAACAGTAAGTCAATCACATGACATCAGAAAATTCTGACAGTTGCAATCTGGGCAACAAAGTGAGACCCCCATCTCTGTAAAAAAAAAAAAAATGAAAAATAAGAAAATTAGCTGAGCAAGGTGGTACACACCTGTAGTCTTAGCTACTCAGGAGGCTGAGGTTGGAGGATCGCTTGAGCTGAGGAGTTTGAGGTTGCGGTGAGCAGTGATCATGCTACTGCACTCCAGCCTGAGCAATAGAGTGAGATCTTATCTCTTTAAAAAACAACAACACCAAAAATTCTGACAATTTGATGTTACCTGAAAAAAGCAAATTATAGAAGTATATATACATAGTATGATTATGTACTCATTTTACCAAAAAATGATATAGCATAGTGGTTGAGGGTACAGACTCTGAAGGCAGACTGCCTGGGCCCAGGTGTTGCTGTTCGCATGTTGCTCTGCTGGGTACTAGCTGTGTGCCCAGTTATTAAGCCTTTCTTTCTCAGCTTCCAAATCCATAAAGTTGCTGTGAGAATAAATGAATTTATATGTGCACCTAGGATAGTGACACACACAGAATAGGTGTTTGTGAAGTATCAAGTGCTATTTGATAATAGTCCAGTTTTATGAGAAAAAATTCTATACCCACATATATATATTCATGTTTGTACATATATATTAAAATTAGGAAATATCAAAAATTATTTTCTCTGGATATAAGATTACTGGTAAAAACATTTTTCCTTTTTTAAAATTTTCTGTGTTTTGGCCTTATCATCAAGAATAACTAAATATTGTTTCTTAAGAATCCTCAGGCCCACAATATTTGTGATTTCTAAGCTAACACCAGCTCTGTCCCACCATCCCTGCCTCTCTCCTCAAGCATGACATCTCACTTAGCTAAAGAGCACTTGTTTACCTTTGCCTTGTACCTGCGGATTTCTTACGTAGGTAGGAAGACAAAACTAGAATCAGGAGGAGGAACACTAGAGTGGAAAGTTCCTCATGTTAAGAATTTCCTTTGTTCCCTGAATCTTTTTCTATGCATCTGTGCATCATGATTTCTTTTAAGATCATAAGCATCTGGGCCTCTGCATATGTTCATCAGGGGAAAAAATATCCACATGTATATATTTTTATAACTTTCAATTTTTGTCTCAGCTGAGTTTTTTTCCCTCATGTTCGGTGTATTAGCACAACATGGGCCTTCCTTTCTGAAGCCACGTCTTTCTTATGTAGGGAGTTTGCCTGGCGCGATCCCGAGTTACCTGAAGTCATCCACATGCTGCAGCACCAGTTCCCGTCCGTGCAGGCGAACGCGGCAGCCTACCTGCAGCACCTGTGCTTCGGTGACAACAAAGTGAAGATGGAGGTACAGGACACAGTGCCTGCGATTCGGGCAAGACAGTGCCTTTGCATTTAGCATCAACATGCTTGTGTATTTAAGAAATTACCAGATGTCATTCAGAGGCCTTTTTAAAGGGATATTCTGATATCAAATACTCTTTTACTTCTTAACTATGAATTTCAATATCTCTCAGGAAAAACTTGGAGGAATGTATTTCTTGGAGCGCCTTCAGCATTTCTAAATCTTGCATCTACTTCATTAGCTTATTTATAAAACATGAAGCGAAAATCCATTTAACCTGAATTTTAAAAATATTTTCTAAAAATCTATTAGGTAAAAATTGTAATAGTATTCATGGAACTCATGAGCTTTATGAGGTTCTGGTCAAGATTGATGCCAAGTACAATTAAGTGAAGTCACAGAGGATTTATAACCATCACTAATACTGAACACATCAATATTTTATTTCAGATTTTAAAGATTTGGGGTATTTATAGAAACATAGCAAGTTATTGGTTATTGGTGAGGGTTCTATAATATACAGATTCTTTTAATGTTTTAGGCATTTTTCCTCCCTGCAATGTCGTATAGAACGGAAATGGTTTTCATCAGTTTAATATGCGAAACAACATACCAGCTACTGACCTAAAAGTGCATATAATAAATAAAGCTCAGAAATAGTCAAATAATGTACTAATGAATTCACAAATAGAAGAAAATTTAACGAGTAGCCTAGGGGACTAATTCTAGAAACTAATTCTAGACTTCAGTCAAAAGTTCTTTCCTGTATTGTCTCCAAGCCTGCATATAGCTTTGTTGTGTTTGTACATTTGCACATAGCACTCCTGGAGTGAAAGCACAATTCCCTGTGTGTTCAGAGGGTTGGAGGAGGACTGTGCTGCCTGCTCATGGACATGAATCCGGGAAAGGAGTTTCATCTTGGAGAGTGTTCTTAAAATTTATAAAAGATGTGTTTTGTAGAATAAACGGTAGCCTTTTAAATGATCTGGAGGTACCCACATCCCATGATCTCTCCAGAATAGATTTTGTTTGATCACTGATTGACTAATCATCACCTGTCACTTAGGCC
The DNA here is from genome assembly GCA_008086735.1 of Cheirogaleus medius. Classification (NCBI taxonomy): domain Eukaryota; kingdom Metazoa; phylum Chordata; class Mammalia; order Primates; family Cheirogaleidae; genus Cheirogaleus; species Cheirogaleus medius. The sequence continues at coordinate 7,461,694 of VBSM01001562.1, forward strand.
TGGTACCTAATATTTTTCATTCTAGGTGTGTAGGTTAGGGGGAATCAAGCATCTGGTTGACCTTTTGGACCACAGAGTTTTGGAAGTTCAGAAGAATGCTTGTGGTGCCCTTCGAAACCTTGTTTTTGGCAAGTCTACAGATGAAAATAAAATAGCAATGAAGAATGTTGGTGGGATACCTGCCTTGTTGCGACTCTTGAGAAAATCTATTGATGCAGAAGTAAGGGAGCTTGTTACAGGTAGGTATAGAATGTGATCTTGTCCTAGAGGAAATGTTGAAAACAATCTAGACTATGACCTTGTATAGCGGCATTGTGGAAGAGTTGGAGGTTCTAGGTGGTAGATGATGATATATAGATAGTGCTCACAACTGTGAAGGCTGAGTATAATTTAGTCTAATGATTCAGAAACCATTTGCAGTGCTGCAGGGTCAACTCTATTAGTATCAGTTATTGTACTTATTAATGCCTAAGTATCAGCTAACAGATGTCTTGTTCATGGAGGACTGAATACGTCATTTTTTATTATGTATTCCATACTAATTCTACTTGTTTTAAATACACTGGCTCTCTTTATTATGAAAATAAAATATACTTAATAGATTGGCTGCCTTCCACTTCAGTTCAGCCAGTGTCTGAGTGCCTGTTTGTATTCCCAGGCACTTTGCTAAGTTTCGGGGATATAAAGATGAATAAAAGCCAGCTCCTGCCCTTAAGTAGCACTCAGACTGGGGAGGAACACTGTGGTTCTGTGAATGTCAGGGAAATGTGGCCATTAACTCACTCAGTATATGTTGCATTGGGAGCACAAAGAATGGGTGGGGAAGTTCCTGGATAATACAAAACCAAAGTTGACCTAAAGGCTGAGGAGGCATTGACTGGGAAACAGAGGAGGTCATTCCAGTCGCAAGCTCAGCCAGCATGGGATCTGGCATCAGAGCCACAGGCAAGAGGGGACTGCTGTGTCATAAAACTTACCAAAGGGAAGCAAGGGTGGAAAGAGATACAGGCTTGGTTTAGGGGAACTTTTACGAGGAACTTAGTGGCCCACATGCAGTGGGGACACTAGGGCGTGGCATGGCCAGTTTGGGATTTTAAATGCGTTCTTCCAGCAGGCAGCAAGATAGAGAATGATTTGAGGGGACAAGCCTGGGAGGCCTATGAGGAAGTCAACAGTCCAGTGATAATAGCTGGAGCTATTTCGTTGATAAAAAGGGGGGTGGGGTGGAAAAGAGGGAACAGTTAGAGAAATATTCTGTGGTCTGGGCATGACGGTCAGATGTAGGGAGTGAGAGGCAGGGAGGAGTGAGTGATACTTTGATGGTGCAGTCAGTTCAAGAATACTTGAGATGGAAGAATGACTCTGCAGGAAGACAGATGACTGACAGCATTTCCTATAACAGAGAATTTGGGGGAAAATACTAAGGATTCATTGGCAGAAGAATGGTTAAAAAAATTATAATACTCACACAGTGAAACCACACAGGTATTAAAATTAGCCCATTAGCCATTCACCTGTAGTCCCAGCTACTTGGCAAGCCAAGGCAGGAGGACCAGCCTGGGCAACATTGTGACAACCCATCTCTAAAAAATAATTTTTTAAATTAATAAATAAGCATATTAGAGCTATATATAGTAACATTAGATAAATCTTGAGAAACATTTACAGAATAGCTACAGCATGATACTGTTTGTATAAAATTTTTAAATATATATTTGTAGATCGAGACCAAATTATTTTTGAATATATGCACATGGAATAAAGTTAAAATTTCTAATTGGAATGATAAAAATAGATTCAGGATAATGGTTACCTCTGAGGAGGAGGGAAGAAAATTGAACTGGGGAATGTATTCTAGCTCCGTTTCTTTAGAGAAATCTGAAACAAATAAGACAAAATGTTAACATTTAACAAAGCTAGATAGTGGATACCTGGGTTTTTGTTTTATGTTTTCTAGGCTGTTTTTCATGCTTGAGATATTTAATTTAAAATTTTTTAACAATATTTCTTCAAAATTAATCCCATTCCCCACTTGCTTCCTTTATTAAATCAGAGTTGTAGGTTCTGTCAGATATAATTCAGTAACACTTGGGAATGTAGCAAACCTTCATGTATCCAATATTTAAGAGGAATCAACTTTCTCATAAGATATTAATGTTCAAAATACAACATAAATATTCCCCTTACTCCAAATAAGGTATGAAATTTACATACTAGAAGTAGAATACACTTTACATGTCATCTTAAACTCTGGAATGAGCTGCCTGCCTTAATGTGTTTTGAACTTGCCTTAACACTTCTAAATTACATATTGATTTATTAGTATATACTTCCACTTTGTAAAATGCTTTTGAGGCATCTCACCCTCTCACACCAAATAATAAATTATTTACACATACATGTGTGTAGATATATAAAATGAAAAGTAGAACAAGCTAAGTAGAAAAATAGGAGTCAGAGTTATTTGCAGTACATGTGAGCTTTCTGTCCTTGTTTGATGTTTCTCCTCCCATCAATTGGAACTTACTGCATCGCGTTCAAGTATCTTCTCACAGTGACACACGTGTGCAGCCAGCAAAGCTGGAGAATGATGTGTGCACTGCTCCCTGAGGGATCAGCGGTGATCCAGGGACAACTGCCATTAGGAGCACGCTTCTGCTCAAATTTGGCTGTCTTTTGATTAAGTAGCCAGATTTATCATGGCTCGGTCCTTACATCCTTAATGTGCAACTTTATTCTATTCTGTCATCATTTCTCACAGGAGGAAAAGTTTTTTTCTGAATTTTTGTTTCTTGAGTTTATTTCCTTGGGAGAGACTGTTACAGTGCCTTGCCTGAGCTGAAGTCAAGGAATTTATAAGATTTAGTGATAAACAAGGAGAAAAGTACATGAAAGTTTGATTTTTTTTTTTTTTTTACATTTAAAAATAAATCAGATTTATTTGAAGTAGAGCCAGACTTTACTACTAAGGGTTTTTATGTAGTAATTTACCTGGGGCACACTCTGGAATTGAGTGCTAATTTAGATGCATTCTTCCATGTTTTATTTCTGTGTAGGTACAGTACTAGTTTTTGAGAACACAAGATGTTTTAAGGTACAGACCTTGAAGAGAGGACATGGGTGTTTTCTAATTCAAAAAGAGCTGTTTTCCTAATAGATGATATCATTTCCAATGTAAAACTAGGAACAACTTCTCATATTTCTGTTTTGGAAAAATCTGCCAGCAGCTTATAGGCTTTAAGAAGCATTTTTGGCCATACTTGTATAGAGTAGGGGAAATTAAGAATAGCTCTATAACTATATACTTTTACCACTAATAGTTTATTTTGATATGTGGACCGATTGCTTATGAGATTTTTCTCCCAAATATTGGAATGAGAGTGGTTAGTGTGTGAACACTTAGCTTGATTGCCATATGTAATGGAGTTGGGCCAGAGGACTTCAGAAGTGAGTTTCCAATTCCAAAGGCTAAATGTCAGCCTGGGTTTAATTTATATGTCAACATTGTCTGGCTAATATGAAACTACCAAGTCACAATATAAATCTAGCATAGTTGCTTCTCTGTGTACGTGTGTGTACATATATTTATAATCCAAGATTTATGGAGATAACAAAATTATTCACATTTCTCAGTCCTACAACTTAGTGGTACTAACCTTAACTGACGTTCAGTAATATTTTAAGAGTGACTGATCCTTGATATGTTTTAAAGCATGAAAACATCAAGAGATGCTTGAGCTCTTTTTTCATTAACTCTTCCTCGAGTCATAAGCTGTCTTTAAATTGTAGAATCACAGGGTTGGAGGGACCTCAAAATCATTTTGTCCAATCAGTCATCCAACGCATGAATCCCCTGTACAGCTTCCACACCCATTTTGTGCTTGAACTCATTACTTGGGTTAAGGCTGAGCAGCAGAGTTGTCTAAAAAGCAGCAAGATGATGTAACTTGAGAAGGCAAGAAACACAAACCCTCAGGAGCTCACTTTGCCTAGGAATGGTCCTACAAGATGACCAGTTGAACCCTAGATCCAGCCACCACGACCCCTCCTAACCAGGAAAGCCTGTACCCCCTGAACCATCCTCATTAAAGCATGTCTGCTACAGACAAAACAGGGGGCTGTGTGACCTTGTCACCCAGTATCCCCATCAGCTGCCCATCTCTTAAAGATCCCCTTGGAAAGCAGAGCATTATCCTTCCAAATCTCAGTGTTCTGCCAGCGTTATCCACAAGTACCACGGCCCTGGCCAACTTCTCACAACACTTGGCCTTTGTAGCTATGGTCTAAGAGTTCTTAGGTGAAAATTATAGTCAACTTAGGAATGTTAAAACACAATGAACTGTAGTGTTCAAAATATTATATAATTTGAAGAAATTACTATCCCCTTGAAACTAGGTATTCTTTTATTCTTAATATTAAGTAATTCAACCCAATTATTAATCCAAAGTCTTTTTTTCTAATCCCCTTTGTTTCAGTTTGGCAATTTTTACTTAAGTGCAGAAATTTTAGCTATTAATATTTGGGGAAAAAAAGATGTCTTGCCTCTGCTTTAAATGTAACAACTTCCCAGGGCCTGTAATTTTGGCCAGTTCTTTATTTTCAGAGGGGAAAAAGAAGTACTTTTTGCCAAGTATATTTTCCCAGGACAGTATGGCTGTCATTGTTAATTAAAATGTTCCTCGAATATGTAACATGATTCTTGTGTTTTCTTCATTGTGTTGAACATTTTCCAGGTTGAAACCTAATGAGCTTTCTTTTTTT
>VBSM01001562.1:7466464-7580928 GCA_008086735.1 Cheirogaleus medius
TTTTTGTAATTACTGATATATGTGGGTGCTTAGGGTAATTTTTTTTATTCCAAAGGTACTTTTTGTCGTTATTGTGATTAAAGTTGAAAGCTGAATGAAGTATAGTTGCTCCCCAGTTGGTTTATAAAATGAATGTCTGCTAGGCCACAGACTATGGATGGAAAATGGGAACATCTTGTCACTAAAAAAGATATGTTGAACTCATTTGTTCAAGATAATTAAATAGTGTTTCTAAGCTAGGAAATATGAGTTTCAAGTTATTGAGTTTCCTAAAAGCATCGTTTCTTTAAAACAATAGACATTAAAGATATTGCACAGAATCTGGAGGCCTGCTTTTTAATGTACCAGCTGTCCCCAAACTATCACACTTCTGTCACCTTCTATTAACACTGGTGTTAAATACCAAAAAGTAGCCTTTGTTCTTCAGTAATAATAGACTTTGTTCATATGACTGCTATGTTCACATTCCTTCCAATTTAGCAAGTGATTATTCACCCATATGGCTAAGCAAAATATTTCCACACTGTTTATTTTGAAATTTTTGGATGCCAGCAATGGATTCCAGACATTATACAGAACATGAAATTAGGCATATTCTCTTCTTGATCATTAGCTCCATATTTATAATTAATGGTAAATTAATAAGAAAATGACAGTTGTAGACTAAGGAAGGGTAGATGGGCCAGGCTAAGGTTTAGCAAACAGCAGGACATTCTGGAGGAATTGGTCTTACATACTACAAAGAGCAGGAGCTTGGTGGACATGCCTGTTGGGTTGTTACTTGCTCTTACAGATGTAACAATTTACTAAACATGTCCCCTTGGCCTAATTAATATGCCTTCAAAATAGTCATTTATTCTCTGATCCGGAGAGGAGTCAATCTATTATTTTCTATCCTGCTTTTGTAGGCCACGAGAGCTGTTGGGAGCTGCATGCGTCATTTTTAGAAATCTGGCAATATCCCCTCCCATTTCCCAGCCCAAATCAGTAAAGATCCTTATCAGCTTGGTGCGCTTTATAAAATAACACTCTCTCACTTATAGAATATTTCAAATTATAAAAATTGGTAATGAGAAATAAAATGACAAATTTTTAAAAGTTTAATTGGTAACAAGACAAAAATAGTTTATTATAAATGGACCAATTCTTAATTCATAGTTAGAGAACTTTGAACTGGAAAGGTCCCTATAGAAAGCATCTATGCAGCACCTTGTATTACAGACTAGGAACTAGGGTCCAGGGAGGTTAAGCCAGTGAGTCTCCAGGCTGAGTTCTGATGTACAGGCTGGAGATGTTTCTCCCCCGACCTCTCCACTGCCTGCCCTCGCCCATCCCCAGGCCACTGAGAAGGGCTGAACAAGAGCAGAATCTGGATGTGCACCTGTAGTCCCAGCTACTTGGGAGGCTGAGGCAGGAGGATCACTTGAGCCCAGGAGTTTGTGGTTGCAGTGAGCTATGATGATGCCACGGCACTCTAGCCAGGGTGACAGAGCAAGACCCTGTCTTAAATAATTAATAAATACATAATAAATAGGAAAAAAAAATTTTAAAGTAGAATCCGAGGATACAAATGTCATTTCTCTCATTCTTTCAAATTACCACCAAAAAGGAAATAGAGAAAAACCCCATGATGATAATCCTTTGCTCTCTGAGTTTTGCCCAGGGTTATAGAGAAATGTCCTTGAACTTCACCATCAGCCCACTCACATTAATCTAGTGATCAGGTATAATCATAAAGTTTCAGTTTGCTTGGAAAACCCTTAAAATGTGATTTTAGTCTTGTGAGTATTTTAAGATTTATAGTCTGTGTATGAAAAATGCAACCCTATAAGGGTAATACGACCTTATATTTTTGAGTGTAGGCTTCCCAGTGCCAGGCAAAATGAGGCAGTCAAGTGGGGAGACTCTGAGAAGGTCACATATAGAACTTGAGTAGTCGGCCCTCAGAGTAAAATTTCACAGCAAGGTCGGGCGCGGTGGCTCACGCCTGTAATCCTAGCACTCTGGGAGGCCGAGGCGGGTGGATAGCTCAAGGTCAGGAGTTCGAAACCAGCCTGACCAAGAGCGAGACCCCCGTCTCTAAAAAAAAAAAAAAAAAAAATTTCACAGCAAAATGACACTCTCTGTCAATAAACTAGATGGCCTATAGACACAAGGCAGAAGCATATGGAGGGAAAATCTAAAGCAAATATGTCCTGGAGACCCCAGACCAGGCCCCTCAAATGCCTTGCAGTCTCTGAGTCTATCTGATGGCCTTCAGCTTATGACTGAAGGCACCTTTGTTTCTAAACTTCTGCTGCGACCAGACAGCTAGGTTGAAGATTCAGTGCAGTTACAGATGAGCAAGTGTGTTCCTGGCACATGTATGTCAGCTATGGATATATGCCTTCAGTGACCTCCTCAGGTAAATCTCTATGACAGTGTAAATGACCTAAGTCTGTGTCTGATGCTGAAGTAACCTGCAGAGCAAGGGTGGCCTGGCCGCTGCCCTCCTGCTGCTTCCTTTCGCATAACCTGTTCCCTTTTGCTAACTCTCCTCTAACAGAGGGAACCGCCCTTTGCATCCCATACGGACCATTCTCAGCATTTCTGAATCATAACCTTATTTGTTTTCTGTTCCCTTATGAGGGAACATAGGACTGTATAACTACATTATGTCATTAATCCTTTCAACATACTCATGAAGTGGCAAAACTACCTAGGATAAAGAATAGGTTGAAATGTAAATGTGATTCTGTAAATGGATCTCTAGAAATTAATAGATCCTTTCGAAAATGCTGTGATCCAACTTTGTGCTGCAAAATCACAGAAACTCAGGCTAACCTTGGTGTCCTCTAAAGACACTAAAAGATCCGTCACGTCCCTGAGCTGGGGAGAGATTTCAGCGGTGGGAGCAATCGTCTTCAAATGGAACATGCAGGCTGGGCCCACCCTGTGCGGCCCTGTGGTCAGCCCAGGTCTTCACTTGCACAGAGCTCTCTCCTGGGAAGTTTCCTTCCCTCAAACCACCTGAGCACCCACTCAACACTGCACCTGAAACCCCAGGTAGTAACCTCCCAGCATGCAGCTGGGCCTGAGGGAGCTCTCCCATCGCCGATAATTATTATGCATCTGCTGTGTGCAGGAAATGCCAGGGAGCACTGAGGTGAGCAAGGCAGGTGCACGTTCTGTCTGGGCCAGCAGGACTGCCCACCAGCTGGACAGCCAGCCGTGCCAGCCAGTGGGGAGTACAGCAGCAGGCCTTGAGTGGCCGTGGGGACAGAAAGAGAAAGCCACGAGCCATGCCTTTAAGCCAGGAGCAGCCCTGCAGGTCACTGCACATGTTTCAGCAGCCTCTGCTCACATGGTGGCATCTTAGGAACCCTGGGAATGATTATATACCACATGACTTGTTCCTCAGAATTTATGCAGAGAAAGGCATTTTCTGTAATTGAGGGCAGTACTTTTGTTCCTCTCTTACAATAATTGCTTCCCCGTTATTTTGATTCCACTTCACTTTCACAGTTTGTTCACAGCATTCAGTTCTGGTGGAGAGCTTGGGTGATTAGCCTGGGGCCACAAATGGTAGACATTTCCCATGGCACTGCTCTCTTCCCCCCACCCCTTGACTTCCTTCCATTTCTGTTACCAGCACCAGATTTTCACACACACGCAAACTGCTGGCTCATCTTTCATGCCACCCTCAGCCTGCATCAGGCTCCAGATTCCCATGCAAGCACTCCCCCTGCTCTTGGCCTTCCCACAACCTCCTCTCCCCTTCAGGTCCTCGTCACCTCCCTCCTGGCCCATCAGCCTCCCTGTCATCCCCAGGCTAACACCCACGCCTGCATTTCAGACTTCCTCACCTGCCCCTCCAAATCTGCAGTCCCTGCACCCACCTGCCAGGCCAGCCCGAGCCGCTCCAGGCTGCCTGAAGAGCTCCTCGCCCCAGCCTCCATCTCCCTGGCCTCTGCCCCTCACACTCCAGCTCAAATGTGGGGGCTCTGATCCTCCCAAACGCAAGTTCCCGCACTCTGAGAACCCTCCAGGGAGAGGCAGCATGCTATTGAGTGAGTGTGGGCTTTGGAGCCAGATCGATTTGTTTCCTTACTGCTCAGTGTCTCCAGGCAAATCACCTCTGTCACATACCTGCTTCCCCCGTGATAGTCACAGTACCTGCTGCTGGCGTTTTGTGACGATGAACGTGAAGCACTGGCACACAGGGTATTCAAGCCGTGCCTGTTGCTCTTCCTACCTGTTGCCACAACTGCCCAGTGGTGTAACGATTCGTGGTAAGACCACCTGAGAGCAGACAACTCCCCTGTGTGTCTCCCTTGCAGTTTGGCATGAGATGCGCAAGCGTCTCTACCAACACTACCCAATAGACGTATAACGGGAGCCGTGTGTGTAATGCTAAATTTTCTAGTAGCTTCATTAAGAAAGGAAAAAAAATACAGTGAAATTTGTCTTAATAATGTATTTTATTTGACTCAATAGTTCCAAAGTATCATTTCAACTTTTAAGAAGTAGAAAATTATTAATGAGATTTTACATTCATTATTTTTCATACCAAGTCTTCATAATCTAGTGTGTATTTTATGCTTAACAGCACCTCTCCATTTGGACAAGCCACATTTCAGGTGCTCAATAGCGACATGTGGCTGATGGCTACCACACTGGGCAGCGCAGGTCCACACTGTGCATGGGTAGAACTAACATTAATCTAAAAGGTATGAGGTGTGTGGCTTTAAGGCTGGCAGGGGGTGGCAGATAGCCATATTATGACAGGATAGAGTCACCATAGCATCTTGACGTTACTCTCTTCCTAATAAAAAGCCACAGAAGTTTGTAAAAACCCCACTGGGGCTAATGGGAGAACTTCAGGGGCAGCTGCAGAGAGAAGAAATGGAGATGTGTTTTTGCCAGATTCTGAGTATTTCAGGCGGAGACTCTCTAGGGAGTAATAATGGAGGCCTGTGCTAGGAGCAGGCAAGGACCCTCAGGTCACAGGCCCACTGTCCTACCTTGTTGTTAGCATATTGTGGGTTGACAAGATACACACACCCCCTGGCCTTTATATGCAATCTGGAGTCCTGATGTTATTATATTTGTACTATGAAAGTAATATTTATACCCCTATTTTTCAAAAATGCTTATAGGGTGGGTACACACCATACCGCACCCACAGATACACAACTGCCAGCAGGAAACACACACACAGCAGTGTTCCTGCCCCCGGAGAGCTGGAGCATAGTCCTGAGAGCCACCTGTCAGGACGCTGTCTATACCTGGACAGGGTGAGGGAGATGGGGTAGGCACAGGACCTCTGTTATCTGTCTGTCTTCTCGAATGTTCTTTACACCCCCAAGGCTGGGGTGGTTGTAAAGAGCATGACTGAAACGAGAGCACCGAAACACGAGGCTAATTCATGAAAGAAAATGCAAGGCCATGTCTATTGGTGATATTTGAAGTGCACTGGTACATTTTTTGGTGATTTTTTTCTTTTGGCAATATCCATGAACATTTTTTTTTATAATTAGGAAATAGGGCATAAATTGAATCCTCTATAAAAATGAATGGTTTGAGATTATCTTTCATATCAGAAGGAAAAAACTGTGTAGGCTGTTGGGTATTTGTGCTGTCAGAGAAATCACATTTTCCAAATGTTTGTTTGGTTTTTAATGTCCCTTAAGAAATACATTTTTCAAATAGTTGCTATTATTTTAATTAATCAGTGAAATCAGCTTCTAATTTGACTATAAAATTATTAGTTGGCCATTAGAATAACTACAAAGCTAGTTTTAAATGCGAACTCTTTCAAAATTGTGCAGCGTAGGATTTATGTGAAATGGTATTTTAATTACTTTATTCATTCTTTGTGGGGAGTATGAACTTTCATCTCTCCTGGCAGTATTTCATTGTGATTATTGGTTACTCCTAATGGTGTGTACTTCTTCCTGTGGTAGAGAATAAGCAACATTTTCTACAATAAATATGCATGAAATTCCGTAATATTTTCTAAATTAGTTTGTATATTTATATTCTTAGTCCTCACAACAAATAGCTAAATGCTCTAAATTAAATAAAACCTCAAGTTTCCTAAACCAAATTCTAGTTTATTTTTAACTTTCTCTTTAGGAACCAGGAGATAATGGAGTGTGCTGCTAAATCTTTTTGAAGCAAATTTTACATTAGGATATCAGAGCTGGTGGTTTATCATGTTGATGGAGAATGCTAATCCTACAGCTCTTCATTTTCTCATCAGTCTTACTACATCTGGAAGTCGGTGTACTTTCTGTTCATTACTTACTGCCCTACCAAGATTCTTCCTGACCCATTAAATGAAACACGAGACAGACTAAGTGGAGAGAACATTGTTTTATTGCTGCATTAGTGAGGTGGAGCGCACACAGGTGTTATTTCTGGTCTTAAGAGTGGTGCTTTTTGCTTTGAGTGTAAAAACCAAATTAATCATTTCATATCTAAGGCTTTTAAGTTTAATTGAATCATTTTCATTCAGTGTTTGTTAATCAGAACTGGTTGCTTTGGCTTTACATAATCTTATGTTTGGAATGGAAAGTGGGGAAGAAAAACCAGTGTCTGGAGAATTGCTTTGATATCCGAAATGGCTAGTTAAACCCACCCCAAATGTTGTGGCTCTTTGTGTTACTTGGTGAAGTGCAGGATTAGAAGGATAATATAACACATAGTGCGGGATGATAAGGCTGCCTATGTGTGGGCCCCTTGAATGCCACATACTTAGCAAAAATAGAAGCTTTCCTTTTTTGTGGTCAAGAATAACTTTGAACATTTTTTTGAAGTTGCAGAAATGAGAGCCTGAATTTCTACGGTAGACTGGTGTTGTGATCAATAAGTCATCTCAGTTGACCAAAAGATAGCACAGTCAGCCTGTCTTCTGAAGGATTATATATTTTTAAACAATTTTACATTTTATATTTTGGCAACAGTGCTGCTTCCTTTTCTGCTGTCAGAGGGATGGATGGGGATTCTGGCGTGTCGGTGTGACACTTCTGATTCTGGGAGATGGAGCGGCAGCAGGATTCTTCCCTCCCCATAGTGAAGGTGGTGGTTTCAGTGCAACAGGCAGGCAAAACTACGCCAACAGATCTCATTAAAGATCCAGAACATTGTTCTGACCCTCTCCCCGTAGTTACAGACGTTAAAGACACTCCTGAATACTCAGTTCTAAGAGAAGACACAAATGGGAGGTGATACTTATAAGCTAAACTGACAGGCAGGAAATAAAAGGGAAATCTAAAAACAAATATGGGACATAAAATGGGTCCATCAACAAATATTTTTGAGTACCTACCATGTGTCCTGTATATGTGCCACAAGACTTAAAGAATGGATGATGACACGGCATTTGCTCCTCATTATACTTGCCTAATGAAATTTAAATTAAAATTAAACTTAGACATACAAATGCTCATCATCCTTTAAAAAATTAAGAATTTCAAACCTATAAAATAATGAAATGGGAAAGTTAATTCATTGGGGGCAGCTTGACTCTTTCAGGTATTATGTAAAGCACACAATGCCTGGCACAGAGTAAGGCCACCGTAAATGGTGATGTCACTATTGTTTATATTGACTTCTGAATGTGTACACTGTGTCCAATCCCAAGTAAACATAGTGGCTAAGAGTAAACTGCAGAATGATGTACAACTGTCCTGTCATTCTAAATGCCTGGGAAGAAGGAAGAGCAGGATGAAAGTCTAGTACCGGCACGGACAATCAGGGGAATCCTCAAATCAGGGAAATATCCTCTTGCCAGAAGTAGGTCTTGTATGTAGCCAGCAGTAGAGGCAGACACAAAAAAAGCAGGTTTTTTGGCCAGCAGCCAGAGAATTTCTCGGCACCAACTGCAGGATCCAACGTGCCAAAGAACCACCTTCCTTCTTAGTCATGTTTTCACCTGAAGTTTGTGACACAGGTTGTTTAATTTTCTTTATGTATATCTAATTTTTTACTTATAACCTATAATAATATGATAGGCTTTACTTTCCATAAACCTTGCCTTGCAGTTAACCTTACTGGAATGCATTTATTCTGTGAAGTGGAAAGTATCGTATTGGGCTGGGCACAGTGGCTCACACCTGTAATCCTAGCACTTTGAGAGGCCGAAGCAGGAGGATTGCTAGAGCCCAGGAGTTTGAGGTTGTAGTGAGCTATAATGACACCACTGCACTCCAGCCCAGGTGACAGAGTGAGACCCTGTCTCAAAAAAAACTTACTAAAAAGTACGGCTCTCCCCAGTGTTGAATTTCATGGAGTGATGAATTCAAAAGGCTTTTACAGAAAGAGAATTTGTGCCAATGGCATTAGGAATCACATATTATAAAATTGTCAGCAGGAGGAGGTTAGAAAATGACACTTTCCCCATTGATGTTCCCCAAAGCCGGCTCATGCCGCTCTAGGCCCCATTGATGAGCATATAGGCCCTGGTTTGGCCTCATTAATAGGAAATGTTAAAGCCACATTTGTGGCAGCATCCATCACCCACCCCCACCCCGCCCCCATGCCTTGACCCACTCTTTATTCTCTTTTCACTCCCTTCTCCTATTATCTGGTCAAGACAGCCCAAGAATTCTCATCCTTAGCTCCTGGGTCCCTTCCGTGGTCATCAGTCCTCCAACACCTTTCCCTACAGCCGTGCTTGTCAAATTTCTTTTAGATTTGAAACAGACGCTGCAGACCCCAATACTGAGCACAGGTAAATATGGAGCTGCTCTGGGTCGATTGGGCTGGAGATCATCTGGAGCCTGCTGCCAATTCTGGCCCAACTCCCCACGTGGCTGCCCCATGGGAGTCCAGCAAAGCTTCCAGAATCTAGAAGCACAGTTTAAAACCATTGCCCCACAACATTTTAAAGAGAAAATAGCCAATTTTATGAGAATCCTGGAGAAATACTCTGACTGTAGAATTTAAGTTCTTTTCATAAGCACCTACAGTGTGTGCTGCTTTCCTACCAGGCCCCTACCTATTGGTGCCCCAAGGCAGTTAGATAGTCAAAGGTCTGTCCTGGTGAACAGAAGAACAGAATAAGCTTTCAGAGGTAAAGCAAGATCTTTCCTTTTCCTGATGCTGAACTGTCCAAATCCCCCTCCCGTCCTGTGCCCACCCCTCTTGAAGGGAGAATCAGTCCAGACCTAACGAGATGGAGCACTGCTGAGGCTGAGGGCCTGGAAGGCTGTAGCTATGGTGGGGATAGGAACGGAGAACAGGTGGAAGCTCTTGGGAAATGAAGGAAACCAAACCAGTTAGGTCCAGAAGTCAAAGCCAGGTGAAGGAGGAGAGTGGCGGACACAGGTGCAGAGCAGAACACTGGCCCCGCCAGATGGGGTCAGAGATTAGGTTTGGACCAGACAGGTTCTATCAATTAGGGCTAACATGTTTATTTCCTTTCTAAAGCTGCAGGATCTCTAACCATCACTGTGATTTTTGAAATCTCATTTTTTAGGGGTACTTTGGAATTTATCCTCATGTGATGCTGTAAAGATGACAATCATTCGAGATGCTCTCTCAACCTTAACAAACACTGTGATCGTTCCACATTCTGGATGGAATAACTCTTCTTTTGATGATGATCATAAAATTAAATTTCAGACTTCACTAGTTCTGCGTAACACAACTGGTTGCCTGAGGTAAATTCTTTATCCTTATCAATTAATTCTGTGACTAAATAATATGTATCATAGATAAATTGATTTTAGGAGGACTTACTTTATTTTGTTAATATCTATCTAGGTTTCCAGTTTTGTTTCAAACTTCAGGCCAATGGACTTTGTTATTTTGTAAGAAAAACATGAGCACAGACTGGTGGCCTTAAAAAAGTTATCTTATAAATGACTCTTCTGTGAATTATTCAGAAAGGCCCTCTCAGTCTAAGATTACTGCCAAAATTCCAGTGTTTTTCACTTATAACAGCATTTTTCTGGTTATCACATTCTGATTGCTAATGTGTTTGCAGCTTGGTTTTTGTTTAAATTCTAAATGTGATTAAAACCTTTTTGCTTTTAAAGGGGTATAAAGAGGTGTGTGATTTAAACAATCATTGGGTTTTAGTTTTATTAAAAAATGGAAATGAGCCCAAGTTCTACTTTTTTAGTCATTACCTTTAGCATTTAAAATCTATACAGCCTCTCTTATGTGTGCACAGTACAGCTCATTATTTGCCATTAACACTCATCTGCTCAGTTTGGACCCCATTTGCCAGCCTTACAATGCCCTGGGAACTGGAAACAGAAGCCTTGGTGCGGAGTGGCACGGTGACAGGGAGGCCAGCCTCAGGCCTCAGACAGCCTGGCCTCTGGTCCCACTTGGAGCATCAGTTTCCTCATCTTTAGGATAAGGCTCAGGATACCTCGTCAGAGTTGTGAGGAGTCAGCGGGTGCACGTGGAAAGTACTCCGTGCAGTGTCGCAGAGGGAGCGCTTGATGAGTAGCATTTAACATTTAAGTCAAGACGGCTAAGCATCTCTGGGACAGAGAGCTTGAAAGAGGGGGAGGCATCTGTGCAGCTGCTCTGGAGCCTGGCGCCTTCCTGTGATAGGTGGCTACTGGCCCCTGTTGGGGGAAATGTCGGGGGTCAGGGGCAGGGGTGGAGATGAGAGTCAGGAACCCAGAAAACAGGCCAACTCCTTTTCACTCAGATGTCTGCACACTGTGGGTCACGTGGCCTACTAATCACCATCACCTGAGGAAGCATCTCATCCTCTCCCCACCCGGATGCTCAGAGGTGTGATCGCTCCTCAGCCTGCAGGCTGGGCTTCAGGGAAAGCCCTGGGGCAGGACACACGCTCACTTTCCCCAGTGGTTCGGGCCGTGAACATTTGGCGAATGCCTTCTGTGTGAAACCAGTGATGAGCAAGACAGACTAGGTCCCTGCTCCAATGGGACCACATTCTATTGGGAAGACAGACAAATAAGGAAACAAAATAACATCAGGTGCCATAAAAATAAGTAGGGTGATGTAAGGGTTAAGGGGTGGTTACTTAGGGAGTCAGGTGGTCTCTCAAGGAGGTGAAGTTTGAACCCACATCTGAACTACCACAAGAGCCACCCATTTGAGGGTTGGGCTCAGGAGGACAAGTGTTGCAGGCCAGGGGAACAGTTCGTGTGAAGGCTCTGGGGCAGGAATGAGTTTGTGGCTGCAGTTTAGAGAACAAAGGGCAGAGTGGTACCAGATCATGTAGGATTTTATAAGTCAGGTGAAGGAGTTGGCGTTTTATTCCAAGTGCCATGAGAAGCCATCAGATGGTTCTGAGCAGAGGAATCACGGGGCTGGTTTCTGGCTGGAAGACTTAGCGTGGGCAGAAGTGGAGACAGGAAGATCAGGCTGTTGCAGTGTCCCAGGCAAACTGTGAGTGGCCTAGACCAGGGCCCTCCC
This sequence comes from Cheirogaleus medius, assembly GCA_008086735.1. Taxonomy (NCBI): domain Eukaryota; kingdom Metazoa; phylum Chordata; class Mammalia; order Primates; family Cheirogaleidae; genus Cheirogaleus; species Cheirogaleus medius. The sequence continues at coordinate 7,477,856 of VBSM01001562.1, forward strand.
TAGAGGTAGGCAGATTTGGTTATTTTGCAGAGGAAGAGCTGACAAGACTTGTAACGGATTGAACGTAAGGGATAAGGAAAAGGGATGAAATAGGGATAACATCCAGATCTCTGGCTGGATCAACTGGAAACAAAAATGCTGTTGATGAGATGGGGGTGGGGTGGGGGAAGGAGAATGGCTGGAGGGGTGAGCAGTGGAGAGTGTTGACCACATCCCTTTTGAGAAGTATGATTAGCTAAGCATGTGGTCATGTCAAGAAAACAACTGGATAAATGAGGCTGGAGTTCTGGAGAAAGGTCAAGGCTACAGGAGGACATTCAGTAGTCCCAGGTCCATAGGTTACATTCAAGCCAAGGAGCAGAAGGAGGCACCTGGGGGAGGACAGACATAAAGATGAGAAGGGACCAAAGGAGAGTGCTGGGGCTGTCCTGGAGGAACCCAAGGGCCGGAGAGGCTGAGAAGGGGAAGCAGCGAGGTGAGAGAGAGACCAAAGCAGGACGGGGTCCCAGGTGCCCACAGAGGAAAGGAAGAGGTCAGCTGTTGAGCGCTGCTAAGAGGTGACCCGAGTTAAGAGCAGAGAGGGACCACAGGTGACAGTGTCTTTCTGGCCCCAAAAAACAAAGGTGAAAAGAAGAGTCATTCCAAATCCCCCTTATCTAGTCTAGCAGAGTTAGCCTAGAATGTTTGTTAATGGGCCATAAAATAGATCCTAACTTGGTATCCATTTACGAAAGCAAATTGATATCAAAAGTTATAAAACAGGTGAGACCCAAAACAATTTTCAGGGTTTTTTGTCATTGAAAAGATGAGAAAATTTTTAACATAAGCAAATGTCCACATTTAACCTAAAATTTTTGTACAACAAATGACGTGTTTCCTCTGTTCATTCAAGAAACATTTAATGACCACCTACTATGTGCAAAACATTATAATAGGCACAGGGGACTGAAGGACGTTATGGCCTAACAAGGGAGGTAAAGCATGTCTCAAAATAACCACCATGGCTAACACACATGTGCCTTGTATGTGACAGGCACTTCTCTAATTGCTTTATACGTACAACTCATTTCCTCCTCACATCAACCCTGTATGGTAGTTACTGTTATTTTCCCGTTTTTACCTATGATGAGGCTGAAGAGGATAGGCCCCTAAATAATTACACTAGGGGGTTGGAAAGCAACATGTTGTGAGAGAGGTACAGTTAAAGTCCACATGCGCAGGTTCCTTTCCATTTCTGTGGATAAGAGGGAGCTGGTCGTTACTGTGAGCCTTGGGGATGTTAAAATGCAAGCTCCAAAATGCCTCCCTACCCCAAGTCTCAATGGCTGCCGTCTGTGGTCTGTTCTCTCAGATAACGAAGGTGAGAGTACGTGGCTAGTGAGTAAGTTGCTCATCTCAGCAGCTCCCACCTTGTCTCCACCCATTTAGGAACCTCAGCTCCGCGGGGGAGGAGGCCCGGAAGCAGATGCGGTCCTGCGAGGGGCTGGTGGACTCACTGCTGTACGTGATCCACACGTGTGTGAACACATCCGATTACGACAGCAAGGTCAGTGCCCGCCGGGCCGCGTGAGGGCGCAGCGGCCGATGACGGCAGCCGCCTAACGCCACTGTTTGCATGCCAGCGATTCTCTCCCCGTGGGGCTACACTCCAGATCAAAGGGCGAGTCTCTAAAAATTACAGGTTGACAGGGACGTGGTGACTTAAGAAAATAGACCTAGAACCGAGCAAACAGGATGACTCAGTGTGGTGAAGGAACTGGTGCCGGGTTTGGCTTTCTCTGGGGCTCTCCTGGGCTCATTCTCAAGGTGATCGCCCTGCTGCTGTTGCCTCCACTTCTGTACCCCCTACTCTAGAATCAGATCCATCTGTATTTGAGTATTGACTGAGTAAACGTTCCTGATGAGGTGCTAAATGCCCCCAGCCTCTGTGCCCTTCTTGCCCCAGTGCAGTCTGTAGCCCCCATCGCAGCACCTCTCTGCACCCCTGCTGCTGTGCCCCGCAGCTCAGTCTGTTCCCAGCAAAAGCCCCTTCCCTTCCCTCCTGTGCTCCATCCCTGCCAGAGCAGGGCACTCTGCTCATCATTTGTCAGCTGTGACAACCATCCAGGCTCTGCCCTGGGGTATTAGAGGTGGGAAGAAACAGGGAGAAAGGACTAAAAGTCAGGAGTTCCAAGGCAGGCCAGGCACAAGGCATCAGGCTGGGCCGGGCTAGGAGAGGCTGTTGGTACCATGTTTCCCCGAAAATAAGACCTACCCATAAAATAAGCCCTAGCAGGATTTCTAAGCATTTGCACAATATAAGCCCTACCCCGAAAATAAGACCTAGTGATGGACGTGGCTACACAGCACATCTGCACAACCCATGCATTTTGTCGCGAAGCGGTAAAGAAGACGAGCAGCCCTTCTCATCTGCCCCATCAGAGCTCTATTGCTCAACATAAGAGATTGGGGCCAATGGTTCTAAAGGAAATAGGGTCGTAAGAAATTCAGGATGGAATTTGGGATTTGGAGAGTTATGATGATGTTCCAGAAGAAGACGACTTAACTATATTTGAATAAATGTAGATTGTTGTATCGTACTTAAAAAAAATAACACATCCCCTGAAAATAAGCCCTAGGGTGTCTTCTTGAGGAAAAACAAATATAAGACCCTGTCTTATTTTCGGGGAAACACGGTTATTTCGTGGGTTGTAAAGATGAGTCTGAGAGAGAAAAGAGTGGTGGGCCCAGGGAGAAGGTTGGGGGCAGTTCAAGGTGAGAGCCCAGTTTTTACTATAGCCTCACTCAAAAGACCTGCAGGTGAAATTGAGAGGCATAAGGAGGTTGGAAAAGGGAGCTTGCTAGGTAGGCAAGTGCTGAGCTTGGTTTTAGACACTCAATTGAAGTGATAGTTGGCCTCCCAATTAGAGTTGTGATGCAGAGTTTAAGAAACAAAAGACCATGGGCAAAAGTCGAATGTCAACAGAGCAAGAAATCACTGAACATTCCTCAGAGGGTAGACTTGGGAGATTGAGGAAGCGGCAGAGGTGGAGCTTGAGGACAGGGCTGTCCCCAGGGAGGGAGTTGGTGCACCTGTTATCACGATGAGAGTCTGCAGTGGTGAGAAGGAATGAGGTTCTGGCATCTCAGGTGCAGTCGGGAACTGCCGTGGACTGAGGCAGAAACACCGGGCCGCAGCTTTGCCCATTAGTCAGCACAGAATCAGATCCCGATGGCTCTGCACGCTGTCACTTGGGTATCCTCCAAAAACCCTACAGTCATAATTCTTTCTTTGGATTGTTTCAGTTCCCGTAAATAAAAGGTAGTTTTCATGTTCTCCGTTTATTTCCTATCAGTAGTGTTCAGTACAGAAGCACTTTGCTCTAACGTGCTGAGATGTGTTTACTTATGCTCCGTGTTGGGTTTCAGACAGTGGAGAACTGCGTGTGCACCCTGAGGAACCTGTCCTATCGGCTGGAACTGGAGGTCCCTCAGGCCCGGCTGCTGGGGCTGAACGAACTGGATGACTTACTGGGAAAAGAGTCTCCCAGCAAAGACTCTGAGCCAAGCTGCTGGGGGAAGAAGAAGAAAAAGAAAAAGAGGACTCCACAAGAGGATCAAGTTAGCATTTTATTTGATATGAAACTCCCCAAAGTTTCATTTTTGAGGGAGTGATAAATCCCATATTGGGCAAGATAAAAAAATTCTACATAGATACAGCTGAGTCCAGCAAAGATGGATATTTTTATGTGTTGGAGATCGTGTTCATTTTGCTTCCATTTAATGTGTGCTGTCTGTCTTTCAGTGGGATGGAGTTGGTCCTATCCCAGGACTGTCAAAGTCCCCCAAAGGGGTGGAGATGCTGTGGCACCCGTCAGTGGTAAAACCATATCTGACCCTTCTAGCAGAAAGCTCCAACCCAGCCACCTTGGAAGGCTCCGCCGGATCCCTCCAGAACCTCTCCGCTGGCAACTGGAAGGTGGGATGTCTTCCACTCGTCCGCACCGCTGTCTTTACAGTCAGACCAGCCATGATGGTGTAAGGGGTGTTTAGAGCTTGTCTGTGAAAGGGAGACGGGCAGTTGCTGTGAGGATCCAAAGATGAATACAGCATCTTCCCTCCCTGGGAGAGACCAAAGGCTGGTGGGAGAACAGGTCGTGTCAGCACAGTGTAGAATCCACAGGATGTGTGTGCTGCGGGATCTTGACGACATCTAAGCCGGCTGAGCAAGGCAAAGCGAGGCCAAGAAAAGGAGGACAGGGAGGTGGGGAGGTTTCCTGCAGAGGCAGGCTGCCCGAATTCAGTCTTTGAGGATGAGGAAAGGTAAGAAGCCAGCAGAATCTGAGGTTGGGGCGCGATCAAGATAACGGGACACAAGAGAAAAGCCGTGCGGTGAAGAGAGGAGAGGACAATGCGGGTTGAGACCACAGGCTGCTCACGGGGACATAGAGGGCAGGACGGGGAGTGGCCCGGGTGGAGCCGTACAGCATGGACAGGCGTGATGGCCGGGCTTCAGGAGCTGGGACCCACCCTGCAGACAAGAGGGGCCACTGACAGAGTTTGAGAGAGACGGGCGCATGTGGAACCCCACTTGGATCACTTCTGTGGTCATGCAGAAGGTAGATTCAGGAAGAGAGAAGTCAAGGCTGGGAGTCCATTTGGGAGCCAGTGAGGCCCAAGTTGGAGCGCAGGGTGGGCAGCGCTGTGGGGCAGCAGGTGGACCACTCTCTGTTCTTTCCCCGACACTTGCAGAACACATCTAAATTTCCATATCTCCTTGTAGATGTGAGACTATGAAAACTGAAGGTGGTTTCCTCTTATTGCTACTATAAGCAAGTTCTCAGAACTTTTTAAATGTCATCTAGCAACTTCCCAGACAGTCCTTGTCTGAAACATTTCCAATCTCTAGAAATTTCTTGACAAGTGTATTTTAGTAGTTATTATAATGCTTGTTTTTGGCCACTTCCTCTCCCACCCCCCTGCCACCACCCAAAATGAGAATCTTTTGGTGACTGTATTATCCGTGATAGTGAAAAGCATTGACAGGCCTAGGTATGGTTGTTTCATGCAGGTGGCTGCTATATTGAATAAATACAGATAATTATGGTCTAAGCCAGTGTGATTATTTTGTTGTTGTCCCTAATTAAAGTGCTAATAACTCGGTGTTTAAGTGCCAGCTCTGGAGACAGACCACCTGGCTGAATCCTGGCCCCTCTACTTACTAGCTGGGGCCTAGATCTCTCTGTCCTCAGTTTCATCATCTGTAAACTGAAGGTAATATTAATACCTACGTTATGAGGCGATTGTAAGGACTGAATGAAATAATAAGTGTGGAGGACCAAAGGCAGTTCCCAGCACATAAATATTTGTAAATGTTTATGTTGTAGACCAGTGTTCACCTTCAGCTTCTGTGACCAAAGGAAGCCTTGGCAATAATAAAAAAGATAATATTTCAAATAGATGTGATTTGAGTTGTTCAGAATTTCACGTCTGGGATCATTTAGTGAATGAAAGTTAGATGGCAAGCTAGTTTAAAATATAAACATTATATTTAAGTGATTTCAAAAGTTTCTAAAACAGTGAGTCAAAATATTGGACCCTCATTAAGAAAATGAGATAATCATAGCCACAGATGTTATCAAATCAGAAGCTATTTGGGGAGCAGTGATGACCGCAGTCCTCCGGAAGGGAGGTGCTCGGGGCTGGGCTGGGCTGGGCTGGGCTCTGCTGGTCAGTCTCCAAGTAAAACAGAAGGAGTTGGTTCTGTTGTTGCAGGTTTCAGAGAGAGAAATTGATAAAACTGTCTGAGTACTTTACCTTATAGCAAGTCCTGTACTCTCCCCACTGTAGATTTCATTTGAGTTGAAAAATAGGAGTAGTCATTTCATATGAGGAATGTTAATAGGATCTTTGAAATGCATCTTTTCCTCCCATTTGTATTATTAAAATTATTCTGTTAGTATTCAAGAAACTGGAGGGTCAATGACATATTCTGACATTCAAAATAATACAAAAGGCTGATAGATCTTTGTCTTCATGTCTTGGCCGCAGCAGGAAAGTATTAGACGTTTTATGAGCAATGTCTTTCAATTATCCTAAATCTTGAAAGATGATCCGCATTGGTAAAAATGTCAATTAAAGCTTAAAGCAAGATTAAAGATCTGTTTTTCTAATGTTACTTTTTTTCAGTTGTGTCACTGATGACTTAGCGCTCATTTCCAATTCATATGATGCACAAACTGACTCACTGTACAGAGTTGCCTCATAGTCACAAAAGAATTGCTTGACTGAAAATTAAAAAGAAAAATAAGGGCAACAGCAGCTAACTCATCTTGAATGAGAATGCATTTTGCACACAAATATACTTACTTTTTTGCCAGTCTGTATGAATTATGATGCTTGATGTTTCTGGAGAATTCCCTTTCTTCTGAGGCAAGGGATTTTTCCAAGCAATCTCTTTGACAGGTTACTGAACTCTAAATATTGTTTCAGGGAATATAGAAAAAAAAATGGCTGGATGGAGACAGGTTCTCCTTTAATGTGCACTGATGGTTACTATCTCTGCCACCTATTTATAGCCTCTAGGCCTGGCATGGGACCAACTGCAGGGAAAACACACGATCCTTCCTTAATCATGTTTATGTATCTGAGATAGAAAGTAATCACTGCCTTCTCTTTTCTGCACAAAAATATCTGGCAGATGGTGGTTTGAGATTTTCAGGCTTTGGGATTTCTTTTTAAATCAGTCATCCCAGCCTATCTTTCTCCCAAACTATAGTTTTCTCTTTACTGACACCACAGATTTAATCTTCAATTGGAAAGAAAACATTTAATCTATTAGTTCATCTTTTGGAAACATCTTTTTTTTAGGCGATAGTAACATGAGAGTGGAACTTAGTTTTATATTATTTATTGCCTTATTTTGCTCACTAGTTTGCAGCATACATCCGGGCAGCTGTCCGAAAAGAAAAAGGGCTACCCATCCTTGTAGAACTTCTGAGAATGGATAACGACAGAGTCGTTTCTTCTGTGGCAACTGCCTTGAGGAATATGGCGCTGGATGTTCGCAACAAGGAGCTCATAGGTATGTTCTGGTGACAAGGTGGGCTATAAAGGGAGAGCAACTATAATATTTATAAAACTCTTCTTTTGATTAATAAATACATAACATTTAAAATCACTAACAACTGAGCCCTAGTTCTCCATCTCTTGGCGTATCTGGGTACACCCCTGCTTTGCGGCCATTATTTTTCTGCAGGAGGCAGGCTGCATTAATTCGACATTGATTGGGGAAGATACATTTTCAGAAGAACCAGCAATTTCAGTTGTACATTACAACACTAAGCGACAGATTTGGTGTCTCTGTTTCCCAAGAGAGGTCTATTTCCTGAGCACCAAAAAATTTTTAATTCTCCTTTTCCAATTTTTGGACTGATATCTGCTAATTCACCAATTCAACCACATTGTAACTAAAAAAAGAAATCATGTGAGTGTTTTGATCTCTCTAAGATCTGTGTAAATGCTTACCCCAGGGCAGAATCACCATCCCCAGGCCATTCCTTCCCTCCCAGGGCAGGGCCAGGGTGAAGTAACAAGGCCCCGGGGGCACAGATCCTTAGGGGGCATCACTTTTGTACAAGGGAGGCTGGGCACACGCATGCAGGGAGGAATGGTCACCTGAGTGGGTTTTATTCAGCAGCTTATTCGCCTTCAGGGCATTGCCACGTCCCAGGCAGGGTCTGGAGCAAAAAAAAAGTCAAGGACTCTGCATAGACCTGAGCTTCAAACCTGGATCTGCTGCTCACCCGGTGCAACCCCGGGGTGTCTTGTGTAACCTGACCCGGGCTCAGTTTCTTCATCTACACTGCAAATGAAAGGGTGCTGGTGGTGCCTACTGCCCTGACCTAAGGTTCGCTGTGGAGAGGAAATGAGAGGGGGTGAGGCAGACCCTTACAAACCACCAAGCTCCACACCAGTGCCACTGCTGGTGACAGGTCAGGGGAGCGGGAGGGGAACTGGGACAAGATCTTATGTGGATTCATGTGAATCTGTATTGAACTTAGATTAAAACATGCCTGCCATGATGGAGACAGAGGGAAAGAGAACAAGGACAATGATATTTACCGTAAAGAGTTGCGGTGAGGGTTAAATGGGAAAGCCCTTCACACAGTGCCTGGCAGAAATGCTATTTTAAATTGTTGCCAGATTAACCTGCCCTGAACACACCATTCCTTTGAGCCAAATCGTCCCCCACGGAGAGAAAAGGAAGTTCCTCCCCGCCCTGTTCATAGTCCAGCTTGTGCCTGATTCTAATAGATGTGCTATAACTCTCAGTTCCCACACTTCCTTGAGAGAAATCCCTTAGGTCCCTAAAGAGAGGGGTTTTTTTTAAGTTGTTTTTGTTATATCTGTATTGTTTAACTTTCTTATAAGAAGCAAAGGAATTCTTTGTAATCTGAGAATTCTAAACGCTAAAAAATAAATGGTTTACCCATCTTATGTCCTATCATATTCTACAACTCATAGAAGACACAGGTAATATATGAGGCCTGGCACAGTAACACATTTTTATCAAGCTGAGGGTGTCTATCAGCTGATCTGACATCAGTAGGGACAACATGGTGGTTTCCTTAAAAATGGCACAAGGCCGGACACAGTGGCTCACGCCTTTAATCCCAGTACTTTGGGAGGCCGAGGCGGGAGGATCGCTTGAGGGCGAGAGTTCAAGGTTACAGTGAGCTATGGTCATGCCAGTCTGGGTGACAGAATGAGACCTCATCTCTTAAAAAAAAGAAAAAAATGACACAAATAAAATTTTTGCTATTAAAATTATGGGCATATTGTCTCCCAAGATAATAATAAAGCAATAATAATAAAGTTCTTAGTAAGACAAGGCTAGGGGAGTCTCACAGCTATTGAAGCAATTCTTTATAGATACCAAATTTCTCATACTCCTCTCCAAAAAGAGATTATCTCTAGCTTTTTCAATTTCAATTACCAGCTGACAAACTAGAATAAATACACTCCAAACAAAAGAAATTAACTAAAACTCAAGTAAATATTTTCTCAATTTTTCCCCCCTATGCTAATAATTGAGTAGATGCTAAATGGGGCTCTCATTAGAGACCTATTTATGTCCAATGGTGAGCAGGGGAAGACAGCCCCTGACTGCACACTGCATAATTTGCAGCATGTCACAGGGAAGGCTCAGCTTCCTCGCAGCAAACACTGTTATGAAGAGTGGAAAAACAGTGATGACATTGTAAGGCCACAAGATAAATGTGGTATTTGAGCCCAGATGACAAGTCAGCACTGGTGATTTTGAATACTCATGAATGACCAAAAGGTCCATGACATGTAATTTTTCATTTTGCTAAGGCACAACTTTAAATGGCACTCCCGGGGCTTAGGATGAGGCAGCTCACTCCGCCTGCGTGCGACTGAGCCTGGCGGTCCCCTCAGAACCTGCCGAGTGGGACCAACTCAGTTCAGTGTGCAGTAAGTTCTGTGAAGTGACAAAAGTGTTTCTGTGTTAAAAATGGCTCTGACAAAGGAAGTCCATTGCAAGTGCTGGTGATGGATGTGAGAAGAGAGTGGGGATCCGAGAAGGGGAAGGTTCTTAGGCTCAGAAGTGCTGGGTCAATTAGAGCCAAATACTGAATCTGGGAGGGGTGCAGATGAATCTTCATAGGGAAACAAGAAAAAGTTATTCATGGAGCAGTTCCAGTGTGCTCTAGCTGGGTAAAAATTGCTCCTCACTAGAGAGGGAAAATGCTAGTGGAAGTTAACAAGGGGTTGTTCCCAGAAAACACGGGGATGCTCTGAGAAAAGGCCTGGACTCTGAATACACATTCCTTCTTCCCAAAGTCTTTTAAGGAAACCAACATGTTGTCCCTACTGATGTCAGATCAGCTCATAGATACCCTCAGCTTGATAAAAATGTGTAACTGTACCCAGGTCACACGTTAAGATCCAGAAAGATTTCATGAAAAGTATTGTTTGGCAGCCTTACTTGGTCCAGATTAAAGATACATGTCATAAAGCTTTAAGAGGAAATTGAGATCGTTTTGATGCATAGGAATTTAATTGAGAATAAAATTTACTATCGTAATTCCTTCATTACTTGCTGTTACTGAAAAGAGTTGAACTAAAGCAGCTTCATTAGGCTACCCAATTTTATGCACTGATTTACATTTTCTTGCAGCATTTGATAGTAATGTTTTACAAACCCATCATTTCTTCAACAATGTTGAAGTAAATGCTAGCTTTCCCCTTAACAATTAATTACATGTGTCCTTTTCTTCTTTGCCGTGGGTTTTGATTTCTTTTTCCTGTTATTGTCTTTCTTAAGGTTTTATTTTTAAGAGAATGCACACTGTCAGAATCTTTCAACAACAATAACAAAAATCTGGTTCCCTCTGGAAGGAGAACTTAACCTTTTGATTTGGCAGGTAAATATGCCATGCGAGACCTGGTCAACCGGCTTCCGGGTGGCAATGGCCCCAGCATACTGTCTGACGAGACCATGGCGGCCATCTGCTGCGCTCTGCACGAGGTCACCAGCAAAAACATGGAGAATGCCAAAGCCCTGGCCGACTCGGGAGGCATAGAGAAGCTGGTGAACATAACCAAAGGCAGGGGAGACAGGCAAGTCTGCGGTGCAGAGGGGCGGGCGCAGGCCTCTGGTTCCTGGGATTATCCTGTGATAAGGCCTTTGTCGAGGATCCCTTTCCTATTGAGAAGGTCTTATTTTTGCATTTCTTATACGCTGACAAGCTAAGCAGTCTCCAGCAGTTAAAGCCTGTTATTCTGGGAGAGGCATTTTTTGTCATGCAGCCTTTTTCTAGTTTTTACTTTATGGTAACACCCTCACTGCTACACTGGTTTCTGTCTCTGTCTTAGTCTGTTCATGCTGCTATAACAAAATATCGTGAACTGGGTGGCTTATAAACAGCAGAAACTTATTTCTCACAGTTCTGGAGGCTAGGAAGTGCAAGATCAAGATGCGGACAACTTCAGTGTCTGGTGAAGGCTGCCTTCCTGGTTCATAGACGGTACCTTCTAGCTGTGTCCTCACATGGTGGAAGTGGGGAGAGGTCTCTCTCAGGCCTCTTCTGTAAGGGCACTAGTCCCATTCATGAGGGCTCCACCCTCATGACCTAATCACCTCCCCAAAAGCCCCACCTCCTCATGCCATCACCTTGGAGGTTAGAATTTCAACACGAATTTTGGGGGGGACACAAACATTCAGACCATAGCATTCTCTAAAGCCACAATTGGTCATGCCAACCCCTGGGAGAATCAGAAATACCAGGATGAGGAAAATCTAGGGGGGCACCATTTCCCTGGTGCCTTTGGCTCTGCTCCAAGGCAAAAGGCCTGTTCTACAAGAACATCTTCTTCTTGCATCCTCAGTTCTGGGATTAATTCTTCTTCCAGGTGCCCAGAAAGTACTAAAATCACTGCTCTGAGCAAGGCCTGCTGCGTGCCCTCAGGATGCGCCCTAGGCGTGGAGCACGCGGCTCCCTTTGCTTCTGGATGACACCTCGCTGATGAAGCAGCAGACACAGGGATTAGGCAATTAGTGGCAAAAATAGAAGGGTTTTTTTTTTTTTTCTGACATGAAGCTATAGCAGTGACTGTAAATTTGCCTGAGTATCTGATGAGAGAAACGGTGAGTAGGGATGCTCGATGCCTTCTCAGAGCAACGGGACAGCAGCCCCTGAGCCAAACGCACCTCCCCCACTCTTTACCCCTCCCCCTCTCTGGGTAGCACTGATTCCCCACATGTCATTCATGTCCTCCTCTAGGGTCTCGCTGCCCCAGCAGCAGGGGCTTTGATTTGGCTTCACTGCTGTATCCCTAAGCACCTAGAATAAAGCCTGGCCCCCCACACTGGGTACTCGGTGAGCACTGGTTGGCTGAATGACAGTGCTGGGACCCTCATTATGTCTCATCTAGTCCCGCAGGTTAGACTTTTGATGTAATTTCTATAATAAAATGTAATAAGAATCCAGCAAACCATAGTCTCTGTCCCCAGAAACCACACCTATCAACATTAGCTGTATTTCCTTCCGGTCCTGTTTTTCCTTTTTGAATTTCATTCGTAAGAAATGTACACAATCAACTTTTTATTTTAAAGGAAATGAAACGTGACAGATAAGGCTGAGGTCCCGTTCTGCTGACTACCCCCCTAACCCCTCAAGTAGCTGTAATCACCTGCTGTGCCCCTAAATGTCGCTAGACAGCCTCCACTTGTGAACGGCCTAAGAGGAGACTGGAGGAATGCTGAGCAGATGCCAAAACCTTTGCCTATTAAAGAAAAAAATTATTACCCAGTCTAACCTTTTTTTCAAAACAAGAGCTTCAGAACCAAATCAAGTTGTCTCCTGACTCTATACACTTAAGTGTCCTCATGATTTTTTCCACCAAGTATTTATTGATTGCCTGCTGTGTGCCAGGCATGGCGTTTGGTGCTGGGCTTACAGCAGTAAGGAGATCACATGACACCCCCACCTCAGGTACCTTACGCTCCATGCGAGGCAGGCGAGGTGCCAGGTGAGTGACAACGCAGCATGGCCGGTGGTGCTGAGGGATAGGGCGACAGGCCATGCCGGGAGAGGAAGGCCTCGAAGAGACAGTGCCTTGGAGCACAGGCCTTAGAGGAGGAGAGGAAGGAGCAGCACAGCTCTCAGGGGAGGAGCTTTCAGGTGGGGCATCATGTAGAGGGCCCTGCGGAGAGAGAACCTTGTGCGTTTGAGGAATGGCAGGGAAGCTGTGGGGCTGGTGTAGAAGGAGCGAGGGGGAGAGGAGGAAGAGGAGCAGTCAGAGGAAGCAGAAGCAGAAGTGGAGGACCCTGTGGGCAATGTACACCCTGTCTTTCCCAAATAAAACGAGAAGCAGGAGAGAGTTCAGCAGAGGTGACTTCCCTTCTAAAGGGATCAGTGACATGACCTCCCCACCCTCACCCCAGGGAAGACTCATGGTAGCCGTTGAGGTGGGGAAGAAGTGGCCAACTCTGACATGGGTTAAAGGTGCACTCAACAGAGTTTGCTGATAGATGGATTAGGTGAGTGACATAAGAGGAAGCCAGTGTCACAGATGACTCCACAGTCTTCGGCAAAAGAGATCAGAGGATGGAATCGCCACTCATCAAGACTAGGAATCCTGTAAGAGGAGCAGGTTTGTAGGGAAGATCAGGGATGTGCTTTGATGTTGTATTTGAGATGTCCATTGGACATCCACGTGGAGATCTGGTCAGCAGTAGCTTATACAAGTTGAGTTTAGGGTTGAGATTCAGGCGGGAATTACAAATTTGGGAGTCATCAGTGTATAATGATTATTTAGAGGAGTAAAATGGGGTGAGATCACCAAGGAAAGAGAGAGAAGAGAAGAAGTTTGAGGGCTGGTGTCCCTCTTACTTAAAGGTCAAGGAGATACCCAGCAAATGAGCCCAAGAGAGTAGCGAGAACATTCAGAAGAAAACCAGGAGCACGTGGCGTGGCGCCTTGGAAGCCGAGTAGAGGAAGCATGTCAAATGTGAGCAGGTGTCAGGTGCTCATGCTCAGTCAGGTAGGATGAAGACCAAGACTTGACAGTTGGATGCTATAATATGGAGGTCATAGGTTTACGAGAAGATGGATGAGAGAAATTGGAGAGGCAAATACATAACCCTTCAAGGAGTTGTGTTATAAAGGAGAGCAGAGAAGCTTCAATGCTTTTCTTATGAGTCAGCTTTCTGCTCCTAGAATTTGTGTCAGAAAATACCCAGCATAAGTGTTTGTATCAAGGTGAATACTGGGCATGGTCCAGCCTGGTTGGGTGTCACAGCTGTCATCCTCATAGGCAGGTGTGGTGTCTGCTTTCCATTCCCTTAAAGACAGGGAGACAGATGAAGTGGCAGGACCCAACCAGGAACAGGATGGCTGTAAAGTATGAAGACCCTGCTCCCCAAAATCTATCTTCTGGAGGCCATCTTGGGTGCTGAAATTTCATCTCTGTTGATATCTTAGAAGAATTTAGGCATTGCCTTGTTCTGTGGTCCATTTTGGAAATACAAAGTTTAGAAAGTGGATTGCCTTTACCTGGCTCTGATCTTGACTGGGCAAGAGCACTGAGAAGAGTGAGTCTTAGGTGGGGCATGTAGATGCAGAAAGGCCCCCAACCCAGTAAGAGAGCCTGTGGTACCCAAATCTGCCTGTGCTGGCCCTCAGCTGTACCCTCAGAATCATTGGCAACCCACATTCTGTTGTTAGGGGCTGAGGAAGTGGCTTACCGCCTGCTCCCCTCTCACCTCTCTCTTCTTCCTTTACACTGTGAGATGTTTAATTAAGAAAATAAAGATAGAAGAGGAAATCAGATTTTAGATCTGGTATATACATTTGAAGTGAAATTGTCAATGTTAAGATGAGTTCTGAAGACAGGTGTTCAGTTGCCCTTAGGGCTGACTCCCAAGCACTGTTCCACGAGTACCTCCCCTAACGTGGGGATCCGAAGGCCTCGGCCGAGGCGGGGAGCTGCACTGGCCTTTCACTTCCCAGTGAGGCCACTGACTTAGAGCAGCGGCTCCCAAGGTGAAGTTCAGTGACTTGTGGTCAGCTTTGCTTAAACAGAGCGCCAGCATTTGCAAAATGTCTTCAGTGAGGGGAAGTAATACCTGTGACCATGTTTTCCAAATCGAACATCAGAACACATACATTCGTTTACACAGAGCTATGAATGATAAGAAGGCAATGAAGGTATTTAGATGAAGGCCTAATAATGAAGGGGAAAGTAGCAAATTAACTTGGGAGGGTCCCCAGACACTCAGGATGTGTGGACATGGTTGCATTAATCCCAAAGCGTCAGTGAGGTCAGCAGCCCTCAGTAGAGATGCGGAGGGACGTCGAGGTTGACTGACACCTGAAGGGGCTCATCCCAGTGACAGCTTCTCACCGCAGAGCTGACTGCCTAATAGCCTTGCTTTGGTTCTTGCCACCTCCAGCCAGTCCCGAACTCGATCGCCTCCCAGGCACACCTGATCCCTTGGTGGTGTTTCCCAGCAGCAGCCTCTGTCCCTGTGGTCCTGAGAGCGGCAGCCTCTTGGTCACTGATTTGCAGCCTGAATCCTCCAAGTGGAGTGAAGGCTGTGCCACCCACGCTCATTAACATCCGCGCTCTCTCCCTAGATCGTCTCTGAAAGTGGTGAAGGCAGCAGCCCAGGTCTTGAATACGTTATGGCAATATCGGGACCTCCGGAGCATTTATAAAAAGGTAACCTAACAAGAATAGCTCCGGCATAATTAGCATTCATCAGAGCACACACTTGTAATCATTTATTGTAATGAAATGTCATTATTCATTTTGAGAGGTTTCTTTTTCTCTTTTAACTCTGCAGGATGGATGGAACCAGAACCATTTTATTACACCTGTGTCAACACTGGAGCGAGACCGATTCAAATCACATCCTTCCTTGTCTACCACGAACCAACAGATGTCACCCATCATTCAGTCAGGTCAGTGGGTAAACGCCACTGCTTTATGGGACCCTTTGTGTGACAGAATGTTGTTTCCCAACCAGAGAAGAATGAACATAAGCTGGTTCAGCCTGTCACCTCCAAGGCTACTCGCCCAGCTGAGAGTCTTCTTTGGGAATCACACACTATTGGAAACCACAGACCCACTTTCTTCCTGCCACTTTAAGTTTATACAAGTTTACAGCAGCAACAGGGCATAAAGTATCGCCAGGTGCTCCCCCAAGATCCTTCTCGCTAGGTGGATTCTAGCTTGTCACTGGAGTCTGCAGTGGACAAGCTGGACAGGTGATCAGGATGCAGGGCAGTGGAGGTGGCACTTAGAGACACGGGGTTATGCCTGAAGACGGCTGCCCTGTCTGCCTGCTGGCTGTAACTTTGGAATCTCCTCCAAAGTCATTTTCGATTTTTCTTGGTAAAACCTCTTAGAAGCAGGGTCCTTTAGCAAGATCTTTAGACCTGCAACCTGAGAGGGCCTCACCCTTTCCGGGTAAACCTCTTTCCTTTGTAGAACCCCTGGCATCCACAGCTAATGGGAACAGGCCTTACAGGGTAGGTTTGTAGGAATTTCCCTTTGATTTTTAAGTTAAGAATCTTGGCAACCATACACCTACCTATTTGTAGTGATTAACTTGGTAGAAAGAATGTTCTGAGATACAGTCTAAATTTTTTTTACATGTAAGGGCAGATTATTACTACGAAGCAAGTCAATCCTATAAATTTAATTCTTTTTTTATTTTTTGAGACAGAGTCTTGCTCTCTCGCTCCAGCTAGAGTGCAGTGGTGTCATCATATCATCATAGCTCACTGCAACCTCTAACTCCCAGGCTCAAGCGATCCTCCTGCCTCAGCCTCCCAGAGTACTAGGATTACAGTCATGAGTCACCATGCCCAGCCTAATTCTTAACTAAATGAAACAGGAAAAGTAATAAATATCTTATTTTTATTTGGCTTTAAATCACCCATTCTGACATATAAATATGACCCGTTTTGTTCAACAGTGCTACTGCTGACAGTCTTATTTCTCATGCGGATAAATGTGGCCGAAAAGACTAAATATATGACTGGTGGTTCTTGCCACATAATTGGATGTCCCCTCTTGTACTAGGAATTTTTAAAATTATCTACCTACTGTGTATGGTGTATATTTATATCTTACTTTTTAAATTATGGGTTGTTTTCTTCAAAGAGACTTATATGTTTGGTTTTTAACAATCCTTGCTGAGCTCCCAGGTGTAGCCTGAGACTCTCTTCTTTTAGAAAAATGCTCAGAATCTTTTAGAGACTTAGGAATAGGGATGCCAGGGAAATCAAGAGATGTGGCTTGCTTAACAAGTCATATGTACAGGCAAATAATAATTTTAGATAGATGAGCACCTGGTTACTAAGCAATGAACTTGTTTTGAGGACCTCTTAAATATACCTGCTGGACAGTGTTGACCAGCCCTTGTCCAGGTTCCTATGGACCTTTTTGGCTTCTGTTCAGAGATAGGATAATTGCACTCCTGTTTCTCCAGTTATTCTAAGGGCCAATCATCCATCCCTTAGCACTAGTGTGGGATCTGCTTATGGGCATGTCTAATGCCTTGCTAACGTAATCACAGGAGGCAGGTGGGCATGTTTTCTGTCCTACTACCTTCTAGAAAGCAAGCGAGGTAAGCAGCACATAGACACTGCCCATGCGTGCTCACCCATGCTTAACACAGAACAACTCTACGTCAGTGAGATGACATTTTAGAAAAAGTATTTCAATATCAGTCTTCCTCTAAAAGCATCAATGTGTGCAGAACCACTGGTGCCAGGTTTGAGGGCTGTCATTTTCAAGTGTATCAAGTGAGTAAGTGGCCACTCTGATTTGTAATTCAATTTAGTGGAAGCAAGATGATTTTTTTTTTTCATGAGAAAAAGGAAAAGAATGTGAAATGTTTCTCTCTTCCTTCTGTGCAAAAATGTTCAAAAGGAGGCCCAAGGATAGATATGTTATTATTAGATGTTTGGCTCAAGCTGAGATAAAAAAAAATCTTCTGGGAGGCCAGGAGGGCTTAGCACCATGAACTTCTTGATGAAGTAGGCTTACTGGGTTTACATAATTGCCCTGACAGCCGATCACCATAAAAAGAATAATAAATTTTATAGACTGGGCACTCTTATACAAACACATTTAGAGATGCAGATATTTCTGAAATAATTAGAAATCAAAATATGCCATAAAACTTGTGTTTACTGAAGTGCTATACATGAAGGATAATAGAGGGGTGTTTTATAAGCAACTGAGTTGAGATCATAAGATAGCAAATATAACCCTTGCATGGCCAGTAAGTTATCATCACTCGCTCAGTTTCGAAGGCCTAGTCAAGTCATTGAGACACACTGGTGGGGCCACCTGCATGATTTCTGCACTGTGCCTCTCTAACTGGGCAGGTGGCACTTCAGCTTATGAGTATGCCCAGGTGTTGAGTTTGCTGATATGCGCAGTGGTGACCTGTAGGTCACATTTCTGGTACTCGGGTCTGGCTGCTGTTTAGCTTCCAGCACGTCTAAGAGCTGATTTTTAGCACCAGCTGGGTGGCATTTCTAATTACTGACCTTTGTTTTTCTGGAGCGGATTTTCCAGAGACTGACAGTCTGATTTCTCTTTCTTCCCCTCTCTCTCTCTCCTTCCTCCTTTCGCCTCTCCCTTCAGTCGGCAGCACCTCTTCCTCACCAGCACTGTTAGGAATCAGAGACCCTCGCTCTGAATACGATAGGACCCAGCCACCTATGCAGTATTACAATAGCCAAGGGGATGCCACACACAAAGGCCTGTACCCTGGTAAGACGCCAGTTGGGTGTGTGATACAGTCTCTCGAAAAGCCGCGTTTCCAGGCTCTCGGCCAGTGGCCTGGGCAGTAGCCTGTGCTTGTATTGAGACAGTCCCCCAGCAGCAAACCTTGTTCTGGTCAGTCTCTCCCTGTCCTGCTTTAGAGATTGTTACCTTTTCCACTTGATTTAAATAAAATAAGCCAGTACTTGTATATATGTATGTATGTATGTATGTATGGAGTTGTCCGGTGGCCACAAATAAAACGAAGGCAGTATCCAAATGAGAAATCATTCCTGGCTGCTCAGTGGTGCAGTCCCTTTGCTCTGTCCCCTCCCTGCTCCAGCATTCTCTCTCTGAGCTGGCCACATGCACCAGAACCCTAAGCTCGGTGTGGCTTTGCAGGGGCTACGTCTTCCAGACTGACTCATCTCTTAAATTCAAACCAGGGAATGGAGATCAATGTCATTTACATTTTCATGGAAAGAAGTTCAAATGAAAAGAAATATATATAATGTGATTCTCCTCAGAGTGATTATTTTTTAAGAATAACAAAAATAACGTTTCATAGTGTTAATATTTTTGTATCCTATTCAGAAAGCTGTGCATATAATTTATTTAAAGAATGCCAGCCCAAGGGTTACCAAGATTTCTTATTGTCCCCATTCTCAACTCTCTGGCAAATTATAACTACTTTAGAGGTTTCAAATAAGTCAGTGTGAGCTACCCCCCAAAAAGTACTCTTTTCTCAAAAAACCTCTTTATTAAAAATAAATAAATAAAAGCTGGTGGCAACTTAACTCCTACTGGGGGAGCAGTCTCAGTTGTGCTGTTGTCTTTGAAATTGTGATTTCACAGGACTATTTACTAATCGACTGCTGTTACTATGGCAATTAATAGCTCAGAAAATTGCAGATGCTACATTTCAAATACCACGCTCTGTGCAAAAGGAAATACACATACAAACTGAAGTGCATGGTTGCTTCAGATTTGCAGCAGCCTGCTTTATTTTAAAGATCACCTCTTTAGCATGCACACCCTTCTGTATCTCCTTTGCTTGCTTCAATAAACTAATTTGCCTCGAGTACGTTTCATTTTCCTCATTAAAAAAAATAAAATCTCTGCTAGCCTTAATAATAGAAGGGTAACTAATGCCATCATCAGGAGTCTACTGTGGACTTTTGAAGACATCGGGTCATCCTTTGTTTTAAAACATACTTAAATATGGCAGACACAAGCCTGTGCCTCCCTGTGGCCTGACTGCTTAGAAGATGCCTGTTCCTGCTCTTTCCAGGACCTGGGATTTTGATCACAGCTATTGAGAAGGCCCTGGGCTTGTTCTGATATTGTGTTTCCCTTCTCTTCTCTGACTCAGGGCTCTAGCTCAGAGCCCTGGAAAAGTGGTGCTCTTCAGCGCAAGGAGCTGTGCTGCGGTTGAAAGCCAGCTGGAGAAATCCTCCCAGGTGTGAGCAGAGCTTGAGAAGGAGCGCTTCTTGGATGAGCGCTGCACTGGCATTGCTTTTTGGTGAAACGCACACAGCCTATTTTTGCCATTAGCCCCCGCCAACCCTGGCGTGCACAGCACCCAGGCTAGACTCAGGGACCCAGGCCGCCGCCTCTCCCAGTCTGCACTGGCCCTGGGGAAGGCAGCGCCTGTCGGGGACAGCACCAGCCCTGGTGCAGGGGAGACCACACAGCCTAATGGACCAGGGTAATGAGCGCTGGTTTTAATTTCATAAAATATTTTCTTACAGGCTCCAGCAAACCTTCACCAATTTACATCAGTTCCTATTCTTCACCAGCAAGAGAACAAAATAGACGGCTACAGGTGAATTTGCAATATCGTTTTTACAGAAGGCCGATTAGCAGTAACACAGTAAGGGGTCCGCGGCGTTTGACTTCCCAGTGCTGGGCCGACGTGGCAGGGCCCAGGGAGCTTTCCCTGGGGTTCCTCACTCCTCAGAAATCCATCCGTGGTTTAAACAAAGCGCTTCCGCAGTAGCCTCATGTCCTTGATTGTCCACGTCCTTGCTGCTGAGACCACTATGCCACTGCTGGGAGCAGCTGAGTAGGATTTAGCTCATGGTCTTTGCCCAAAACTTTCCTTTTCCTGCTCTTTTTGTCTCTTAAGCTCCAAAATCTCTTCCATCCTCTGGGTGAGGAAGAGTTGGTAAGCACACTGCACTCTCCTCTCATTGTTCTCTTTTTTGTATATCTCATTCTCCGTCTTCACGACTCCCTCCCTGTCCAGGCTCGATGATGTAAAAACACTGAGTCCACGGCCAGTTCTGTTCATCTCAGAGGTCAGAGTGGCCTCGGCCCCTGCTGGGGTGGACTACAGAATGGGACCTGGTGGTTGTCACACGCCCAGTCTCTGCTTTCATGAGGGGCCTGCAATCAGTTCCAGGCCTTCCTGATGCCATGGCCAACCTAGGTCATGTGTTCTTTCTCCTCTTGCCTTTCAATGACACGAAGCAACTGGAGTTTCCCAGAATGAGATTGTATCCTGTCCTTCAGATAAGGATATTCTGAGACCCCTCTCCACTTGGTCTTTTCTCTGTAGAAGGAAGAAAAAGAACTTCCCAAATTACTCATAATTTATGCTGTAGTTTTTAGTCAGGAAAGAATAGCCTCAAAATCATAGCTCTAAACTTGAAAAGAGAATTTAGCTCTGAAATCCTTATAAAGTTAGAATGCATTTAGTTCCAGAACATGACATTGATTCCTGTGTGGTTAATTTGTTACCTCTTACTTAGGGGAGGGATTTGGGGCAGAATCAAGAAGAAAGACAAACGTAAGAACCATGACAATTTGAAGAAATTGCCGTGAGGTCAAAGCTAAGACAGTACAAATGGAAATGGGGAGCCCGGTGCCCCGTGTGGGTGCCCATGTGTGCCTGGCCCTGCTTCCTTATAGAAGGACTTGTCAGCCCTGGCTTGGGAGAGACTTTTCCTCTAGAATTGTATTTGCTCACGTGTCTCTTCCAATTTTACTACTCTCCAGCCTTGAGATTGCTTATTCCTTTAATGGTACAACTTAGAGCAGAGTTTCCAAAGTGGACTCTTGTTCACCAAACCACATATGTCTTTTAAAATTGAGGGATGGACTCAATCTTCATTTCTGAGGTAAATATTTTAAAAGATGGTTCTGTAATTATGCAATTATCCAGACCCCCAAAATCCAATCCCCAACTAAATTCATGGTGTGCTAATAATTCCCCTTGGTCAAAGCAAAAATGAAGACCATCCTCTTTGGGCCCGCACGGGTAACAGGCCCCTCCTCAGCCAGGGACAGGGCCTGTGGTAGGGAGGTAAGGTAGCTGGGGGCCACCTGCCACCAAGATCTCAGGCTCTCCCGAGGCACCGACTTTTCTAGAAGTCTTAGGACAGGACTCAAGCAAACTCAGCAGCCCGCCTGTAAATGTAGTTTAAAATCCTCACCATCCATTAGTAAACATACAGCGCACACCAGAAACAACTTTTAACCTTAAGTCTGCAAATATTGAATATTGCATTAAAAACATGAAAGCGGGAAGCCTACATTAATTTTCCTTAAACATATATTTTTAAGTTTTGCTTTTATTTATTTGCCTTTTCATTTTGTCAACAGCATCAACAGCTGTATTATAGTCAAGATGACTCCAACAGAAAGAACTTTGATGCATACAGATTGTATTTGCAGTCTCCTCATAGCTACGAAGACCCTTATTTTGATGACCGAGTTCACTTTCCAGCTTCTGCTGATTACTCAACACAGTATGGACTGAAATCGACCACAAATTACGTAGACTTTTATTCCACTAAACGACCTTCTTATAGAGCAGAACAGTACCCAGGGTCCCCGGACTCGTGGGTGTAGCATCACAACGCTCAGCAGAGGAACTCTTTCTCTCTAACCTTGTTCAGATTGAAGTGAAAAGTCCGTCTTGCTGATTTGATGATTGAAACGTGAAAGTGACTTGGAAGGAACGAGTGAAGTGCATATATTTTTTTTCTTTTTTGAGGAATTATCAGGGAAGTGAGGAAACCTTTGGGAGAGGACTTTCTAAGCTCTATTTAGGTGTTAGATCTAATTACTTGTAGATTCTGTAGTCTGGTGAAGGTGTGGGTGACGTGATGAGAGGTTTGAGAAACGGGTGAAATGAGATGGGGGATGTTTAGGTGAAATCAAATTAAAGACGATTTTTTTAATGTGAATAAAGTTATGTTCAGATAGTTTGTACAGAAAAAAAAATAATAAAATGGATGCCCTTCATGTTTTATTGCTATTACTAAATGTCAAGGTTGTATGCTATTATGTCTTGTAAATTTCTTTTGTTGGTGTAAATATGGAAATGCCACATTGGTTAAGTGCCATCATTTGTAATGCAGTGTGTCATTTGAAAAGAGATTTGAAGAAACTGACAGCTTAAAAAACAAATGGGACACCCAAGGAACTGTTAGCAACTACAAACAAACTATGACCGCCTTTGTTTTCACAATGAATAGCGTACTTCGGAAGCACAAGGTCAGGCGGTATAGCAGCACCATGCCCATTCCCTGCCTCTTTCATAGGACACGTCACTGCCATTTTCTATGCACATGAAAGAAAAATAAATGTGGAAATTTCATCCTTGGAAATGTGTTCCCTATTCTTTTTTAATTTCCTGTATGTAATATGGAAAAGCAGATCTAATAAACATAAATCTACCTGCATGTTAGAAACACCTTAAACATATCCATTTTTGGACTTTTCCTAGTTTTATACACTTTGAGATGGACCACACCAAAGAATGAAGCTATGAACTCTCCTCCTCTTTATCTAAATATTTTTATTTCTTGGGATTTATTTTGAATCTCATGCACTTTACAGTTTTATTGTGCGTTTTTTTGTTTTGTTTTGTAGACTGCTATATGTACTTAACACCCCTTTTTACCTAAGAGAAGTTACATCAGGCAGCCTGGCCATAGCTTAATTGACAAAGGCTCCTTTTGACACCATTTTAAAAAATTCAGTAACTACATAAGAACGATGGTTGATTATTTATTTGGTTGGCACCAATGTAATAAACCAAACACATTCTAAATAATTATCTTGCTGAGTAATTCTGTGAGACACAGTAAGTCCTAGATTAGGAATGGGGAAGTGGGAGGCCTCCCAGACAGGGTAGGCAGGGGTCCCGATGGTGCCGCACAGCATTGCTTGTGAGTTTTTCTCCATCTGTGTAGACAATGAGGGTCACCTGTTTCCAGAGGCCCAAAGTCTGAAGCTTCCCCACGTCTGTGGTTTCCACCCTTGAGCCCCAGCTCCTAGATCTTACATGGAAAACTAGGAAAGAACCCACATGACAAACCAAACCCAGAAGTGTTCACTGAGCTCCGTATATCCCGCAAGCATGACAGAAATCCCAGATTAAAACATTCATACTTATATTTGTGAGTATATGGAAAGAGATCTAAGAAGAGGGCCATCCCTTGCTGCGTGGACAGCAGCCCAAGACTAGGAGGCAAAGTGTAATGAAAACACGAGTGGAAGCGGGAAGATTCCTAAAGTCTGTAAGTGGGGAGCCTTTCCGAGGTGCAGGCTTTTGGAAATGACACGTGAGCCCGCCTGCAGAGTCGGACTGCACAGCTCCCAAAAGCCCCGGCTGCCTCACACCCAGGAGAGCAGGAACCAGCCCTCATGAGACGGCAGAGGCCACGGGATTTCCCAAGGAACTGGCATCGGAACTTTCGAGATGTGTATACACTGGAGCTTTGAGTCACTGACTACCGTGGAGCTGGTATCTCCCTGTCTGGGTTACTGCAGAAGGCCCTCGCTCAGGGAGTCAAAGCACAAAGGAATCTGGAACCAGCCAGAGCTGACTGACTGTTTCTTTTAGTGACCCCATTAGTTTTGGGGGTAACTTAGGTCTCCCACCGTACCAGGCAGCATTTCAAAAACTGATCCAAATCTGGATTGCAGAGAACTCACTGTGGCCTCAAATCAGACCTAACGGAGCCAGGAAGTGGCCTGTGGATGAGGACTGGCAGGAGGATCTGATTCCCTTTAAGGCCTCTCCCTTGTGACCAGAGAAACCGCAAACAGAGCCTGAATGATACAAAACTGCATCATCGATCAAAAACCTGAGCCCACTGTCCCCCCACCAAGGTGTGGGAATAAACAAGCTCTGCCAAAACAAAATTGAATTTTTATTGCTGCCCTAATGGCACCATGTAGCAGGCAGAATTCAGCCCACTTCCACCCCATCCTGGAGGGTCAGGGCTGAACTGAGCCCATGTCTGCACCAGATGAGGTGCCCAACCTGGCCACTCAGAGCCACAGAGGTGGAGTCCAAGGATCAGTGTCCTTGAAAAACTCCCTGGGTGATTGCAATGTGCAGTCAGGTGAGAGCTACCTGTGCTCACCCTTCTCCCTCACTCCCTTCCTGTGTGTGATCTGAATGAATATTCAGCAGTTGGGGTTTGGGGTGCAGCATTTGCCTGGAAGAGACGGTATCTGGAGTGTTATTGAGCTCTTAAACTTGGAAAGTTAGATGTAAGGTTTTTCTTTTTGCTGGAGTATATTTTTGCCTACGCACACTTGTTAAATGTTATGTCCTTCGAAGCCTGTGGACAATTCATGAGCATCAGAAATGATAACCACACAGCCTCATAACTCTTCCCATCGTTAATCCCTGGCCAGTGTTTGGTTGTCCCCCCGATTGCTAATTCTTGCACTGAAACACCAACAGTTCGCTTTGCTGGGTGCTCTCTGTGTGCTGACAGTAGCGCAGCAAATGCATGAAGTCTGCGCTAACATCCCGTTTTACAGGTTCTGAAGCACACTTGGAGAATAACTTGCTAACTAATAATCGCACAGCCAGCAAATAGCCAAGGCAGGGTTAGCGCTACGTTCTATTTTAGCCACAATGCTAGCATTTTCCAAATTTAATAATTTGATTTCCAACTGAACTTTACTAGCATTTGTTATTGTCTTGAGTGTACAAAGGGAAACATGGTCACTACTCTAAAGGAGAAAACCATCATCACTTGCCATAAATAAAAACCATTTAAAAAATGAACATTTAACTATTTAACATAGAAGTGTCTGTGTACCACCCAAATTCATCTTGTCTACCACAGCTGGGGTGACGTGAGCCACATTTTGAGAAATTTGAGTTCTGACCATTCTGATGAGTCTGATGATTTAGTTTAGTTAGGCTGAGAACTGCCCCTGATGAACCTGTGAGCTACGTCTCAATACAGGCCCACTAACACAAGCCTGTCACTAGGCAGTCCTCTCATTTGGGGCCTCAGCAATACCTTTGAAGGAACACATATGTAAAACTATTGGGTAGTGGTTCCACTTCCATGATCAAACCAGATGACAAGGAAAAAACATTTGAACATTTGGCCATTGCTGTTCACTTGCTAGGTTTTTTAAGTAGCACTGTTTATAACAGCATTATTCATAATAGCCAAAAATTAGAAACAACCCAAATCTCCAACCGAAGAATGGATAAACAAAAATTTTATCCAAGAATAGAAAATACTATGGTATGTTCATGTAACAGAATACTACACAGCAATAAAAAGGAGTCATAGATGCAATGACATGGATGAATCTCAAAAACATGCTGCTCAAAAGAAGGAAGAAATTGCACAAAAGATGCATGCCGAATGCTTCTAATTCAAGAACAGGAAAAACTCACGTTGATGGAAATCAGAGTCAAGGTTGCCTATAGCGGTGGGTATTGACTAGAGAACTTTCAGGGATGGTAGAAATGTTCTATGTCTTGATTGGAGTGACAGTTACACAGGTGTATACATTTATCAAAATTCATAAACTCCGCATGTCATTGTATTTAAATTTTACCTCAAAAAAATGAACACTTCAAGACAGTAAAGAAACATCTAATGACATTATCTGACACTTATGAACTAGAATCAAAGTTCCAATTATTAGACTCCCCTGAGTTGAGAAAAATCCAATTCATGTATTTCTAATCTAAACAAAACATCCACTTAAAGTAGTTTCTCACTCACAAGGTTTTATCACAAAATTCCTTAGGTCACTATAAAAGCTAACAGCTTGCCTAGTTAAGTTTACTCAGAATTCTGAAAAACATATGCTTGAAAAGCACTCCATGGCAGTGGCCTTTTGGATGAGCTGATTGCAGAGATTTGCGTGTGTGCTGACAAGAAGGTAAGTTAAGAAGTAAAACTCAGGCTCATGTTTAAACACGGTGCTGAGAGAGAGAAGCGTGTCGCCCCTTTTACCTAATGATCCAAAGAGATGTGTAAATAAATGCTTCACCAGCCTCAGCGCCACCCAAGCCACAGGGGAGGAGTGTGGGAGCAAAGTACCAGAAAGGTGTTAGCAGAGAAACAAACCGGGTCAGTGGAATCGGAGGCAGAGCAGCTAATGGAGTGTTTTCTAACCCTACAAATGCAGGCAGACTTTGGATGCAAAGAACTTTACTGCAGGTCAAGGGAATCTTTGCTGGAGAGGAAGCAAACAGTCCTACTCTTAATTAATGTGCAACTGGAAAGGAAGTTGGGAGCAAGATGCAAACAATGCTTGGAATTCCACAGGGCCGCTGCCACCCAGATCCATATGCAGCTGCCCTTTTCTAGCCTGTGCCAAGGGCTGGGCTGGACCTCAGAGACCACTGGCGGCCACGGGCTGCCACCCGGACAGAGGAATGCCTCTCAGCTGGGGCTGGTCTGTTGTGTCTCCATTGAGAGGGTCTTGGCTTTGGTCTGCAGCCTTATTCCCTCTGTGGTAGCCATTTGCCGTTCGCCCATGTGATGGCTTGACTTGACTCTGTCTTTCTGAATGACCTTACTCAGGACAATCTTTAAAGGCTGCAGACTCAGAAAGGAAATTATTAGCAAGCAAATTATGACTTGAATTGTGTCGGTTTTAGTGTGTTTCCCTGTTTTCACGTCAGCAACTTCACTGGAAGCAGCTGGCATGTCCCCTAAGTGGCTGTTTATTCCTATTGCTGTTGCCTAATTCTAACTTGAAATCACTAAAAAGCGTTTTGTGCTGTCATAACCGTTTGTATGAGCCATAACTATCTCTTTCATTATTAAAGCCTCATCTAGTGGTTGGGGGAATTTTGATAAAGACTTAACGATACGGTAGCCTATTTCAACCTCCATGCACGTCCCAGTGATTCTCGAGCTGATCAAAGCATTGACTTGGTGAAAATCAAATTAAACACAGCTTATGCTGGGTCAAAGGTGTAATTCTGAGATCAGTGGGAAAATATTCAGTTCTTCCTTCAGAAACTCCTTACAACAGTGAATTTATTCCCCAGAAGGCACACCCCCCCCCCGAAATGTGCCTTTATTTGCTAGCAATGAAATGTAATGTGTTTGGCTTCCCGTGCCTTGGGGAACCGCCATCCGCAGAGTAATAATCTAATAAAATGACTTCGGGGAGGATGAAACCCCTCCAGCGTCTCTCTTTAGGATTCCTCAGAGTCAGTGGCGGTGCCAGCCCAATCCCGGGGAGCTCTGTTCCTTTCCAGGTGTGACAATGAGAGCAGTGAGGTGTGCCCAGCTTCCTGGGGACTGGAGGAAGGGATCCAACCCAGACAGGCTCCAGGTCGGAAATGACGGTCACCAGCGGAGATTCGGCCACGACAGACATGGCTGTGTCTGTCATGAGGAATACCATCAAGCCTTCACAAAAATGGAGACAAGCCAGGTGATTCTATAGATTTGTGAATTAAACATATGGATATGTGTCTGCCAAAATCACTGCAATTATGACTGGCCGCAGTGACCACATGTCACCTTCTTATCTCTAACTGTGGTCAGGAGATAAACACACCATTAGCGTGTTTATTCAGTTTGCCAATAATGAGGTTCCTCTTTTGCATTTTTCTCTCATCTCTGTGTATCCTTTTTAATCACTTCTTTGTTAGCACTTCTGTGCAAAAAGCCATCAGAGGAAAGGTGGGGTGGTATCGAAACCGATCAGGTCTGTCACTATATAACATCTTAACTGGAGAAAAGCTGGTGCTAAACCAACTGGAGCTACAAATATTGTCCTCCAAGGCCGCATCACTGAGTCGTAGTAGAGATCTATCATCTGAGAAATTGTGTTTGGCTGGCAGTAGAGAAGTCTCAAAAATGTGGTTTCAACAAGTCTTCAAAGGGTTTTGTTGTGTTTTTCTTTTTTTTATTCTCTACCACATAAAGAGATGACCAGTGAAAGGCAGGCTAATGCTAGTATGGTGATTCCACAAATGTCCTCACAGACCCAAGTTCTATCTTGCTCTCTGGGTGGGGCCCGCATCCTCATGGCTTCCCAGCTGGCTGCTGGAGCTCCAACCATCACATCTTCATTCCTCAACAAGGAGAAAGGAGTTGGGAAAGTGGAGCTTGCCAGTTGAGTTAAACCCCTTAATTAAAAGAGCTTTCCTAGAACCCCCACATATTATTGGTCACTTTTATCTATAAGGGAAACTAGAAAAAGTTATTTTAATCTATTGCCACCTCTACTTATGTAGGGGTTTTGTTAGTAAGGAAAATGAGGGGATGAATAAGAGGAAGGCACTCTCTCTCTCTCTCTCTCTGCCCAGAATGGTAGATGAGGCTACAAGGTGATCTCTGCACTTCCATTACTTGGGTTCCTATGGATGTAAGTTCCAAGCCAGAGACCTGTGTTGTATTATGTAATTCCATGCTTGGACAGCAGCCATAGTACCCATCTCTCCTAGACATGAAAGATAACTAGAGCTGGATGGAATTTTTCAAGCTCAAGTTGTCCTAGAGGCAGGAGTCCCAAGTAGGTCAGGCTCCGTTTGCTGCTCCATCTCATAGCTTAAAAGTTAATCATGGAAAGCCAGATACCATCAGCAATCTGTGGGCAGAAACCCCACCCTCCTGGTGGCTTCCAATCTCCAAGGGGCAGAGCCGTGGGGAGTCAAGAGAAGGGACTCCAGGTCCCTCTCCCCACTGCATTAAGAGCAGTCACCATGTGCAGCTTTCTACATTACATGTCCACGTAAGATCATTTTAGCAAAGGTTCTAGGGCTAAAGACAAACGAACATAATGATAAATCATGTGCAGCCACTGACTGACCTTGAAAGCAACTCCCTAGAGACCTGTGGCTCTGTGTGCTCCGGACTAGCAAGTCAGGTGGACTCATGGCAGCAGCAGCCTCCCTCAGCCACCCAGGTGAGGGTCACTTCGACTCACCACATGTGTGTGGAGCATCTCACTGCAAAGTTCTAAGCACTGTGGGGCAACGTGGAGGCTGAGGCGTGTGCCACCGCCCCAAGAACTTGTCCCACCCCGGAGGCCATCCGAGCAGACAACAGCTAGCAAGTCCTGGTTGAGCTGTCAAGGAAAACCTCACAGAGCAAGAGGGATTTGAGCTAAACTTTGGGTTAACTTTAAGCAAAGGCACCAGGAAATACAGGAGGATGGCAGGGCTCGGACTAAGGAGGAAACCAGGAAATCTGACCACGGAAGAAGGTCAAGTGGGAGAGGCAGAAAGAAGCAACAGCAGGTTTCTCTCACTGGTTTGGGGTGAGGACGAAAGAGACACCAGCCCTCTGCTCACTCCTAATAATAACGATAACCATTTGCTGAGTGTTTGCTAGGATATCAGGTGTCAAGGACTGCAAGATAGGCTTTAACCACATTATCCAATTTAATCTTCACAGCAATCCTAAGGCAATGTACAAAACTGTCCTCATGAATACAGAGTAAGTGGCCCAAGGTCACCTCCGTTGGGGGACGGACAGGTGGATCTGTTGGATTCCAGAGTTGCCACTAGCCCTTCCTGCCTCCCTAAGGCCTTCATGTAATCTATGTTTATAGAAAGTAAACCCGAATGACAAATGCTCTCAGGGCTAGGAATCCCCCTCCAGCTTCCTACCGGCTTCCCAGCCAAATTAGGCTCGAAGAATGCAAACTAGTTTTCATGCCTGCCTTACCAAAGATAACTAGGAAAATAGCATATTGGCTCAGATCAAAGTTGATGGTTTTAAAAAGAAAACTGTCAAATGGCCTGTTCACGAATTATGCTCTGAGTCCAGACATATCTGTAGCAAAAGACTTCGTGGAATCAAATGAACCCAGAAGAGAGGCCCCTCCCTGCCCGGGCCAATCCCTCTGCCCACCGCTCAGCCTCAAGAAGCAGCTCTGCAGGAAGGTTTGAGACCCTGGCGGGAAGAGGGGACCGGACGCCAGGCAGTGCAGCCTGGGAAAGGGCTGTCGGCTCAGAGGGAGGGAAAGGCCCCCACCTCTGCCCTAGTTTCTGTAGAGAAAGACCATTCCCCAGCAACCATTCACACACAGCCCTGCAAGTCTATAAAAAGGGAACTACAGACGTTCTGGAAGACGTGGAAAGAAACCTTTTATCTTTCTCTTCATTCATTCTTTAGTCCTCACTCCTCTTCAAGGGCAAAGGAGAGGGAAGGGGTCCTTCGATGAGACCAGGAAAATCAAAGTAAGCTCAGGGGGTTCAGCTGCCCAGGGGAAGGGCCCGAGACCCGGCCTCCCTGGTGAGCTGGGGCCTCCAGGCCGGCTGTGAGTTCGGCTCCCCCCGGTGCCTATGGAAGACTGACTTTTGCTCAGGGACAAGCTATAGCTCCCCAAACCACCTCACGAGTGAGAAGGCTGATACGGCATTTCAGCCCTCACGACCCCTGTACATGCTCCTTCAAGGTTCCAATCCCAGACAGAAGAGGAGCGTGTCTAGCCCTTGGAAACCCAGCACGTGCCGCCCTGTGGACCCTCTTTACTCAAGAGAAAAAACTGAATCTCAAGACATGAAACTCAGGGCTGTCTCAGTGCAAGCTCCCCCACCCATCAGAGGCAGGAGGGAGACAGAGAAAGCCTGGCTGGGGGCGTCCCTGCAGGGCTGTGACCAAGTGTGCTCACATGGGGGACCAAAACACAAGAGGGCGGACCACCCTTCAGCCCAGGAACCCTGCCAGGGGGGACACATGACACAAGAAACAATAATAACGCCTCGGGCCCTCCATTTCAGGAGGAAGCCCAGTAAGGGGAGGTTAAGAAGTTCACCCAAAGTGACTGTGGCAGGCTGTCACCTCTCAGATGAGCAATTGCCCCTCTGCTAGGGAGCGCGGGGAAGGAGGGCAGCAGCTCCACCCAGCAGCAGCATGTCATCCGAGAGAGTGAGCACGGACGTCCACGATGCAGACCCATTCCATTCCATTCCAGCTTCCTCTGGGGGGCGGGTGCGTGAGGCAGGTCAGACCTGCCCTGGGCTTCCCATCTCCAAGGGCGCCATTGTCCCACCTCTGGGCTGCTCGGCAACCCCATCCCTGGTATCCCACATGCCCCACCAGGTATAGAAAGCCTCCATTTCGGCTCCTCTGCCCTGGCCTGCCCGGGGCTCCAGAGTCACTTCTCCAGCCCCCTGCGTCACTCTGCACGGTCAGGTTGGGGCAAATGCTTCCAGCCCACACAACCCACCTCCAGGGCCACACCTGCGCGCCCCGGGTCCAGGGCGCCACCGCCTTCACTGCCCCGCGCTGGGGCGGGCAGGTGGCAGCTCTCAGCACTCACCAGGGCCATTTCATCCTTTTGCTGAGTAAAGCAGTTTCCCAAAATACATTCCTTGGAGCAGTAGCTCTACAAGTTGTCCCTAAGAACAATTGTATGGCCAAATAAGTCTGGAAAGTGCAGTGCCGTGTATTTCTCTTAGAGATTCACAATACCCTTAATGTTCTTATTCAAGGCTCTGAGAAGACTCGCAGTCAATACTGGATTCAGAAATCAGAAATGCAGTATTTCTGAAATATAAGAGTAGATAGAAGTTATTTTTCCCCACTCACAGCTGAAGGTTCTATTTTCCTTACGTAGTTTATACATTTATCATTAAGATATATTATCTTCTTAAGGACCCCTTAAAACTCAAAATAGCGGAATTAAAATCTGGGCCCATTTATTTATTCTGCAGAGGTCAAGAGTGGGCATTTAATGCGGCCCAGTTGCTAAGCGACATGGGTGTTCCACACACTCACTCACTGTAGTAGCTCTCAAACGTTTTGGTCCCGGAACCGCTTTATGTGCTTAAAAAATATTAAAAAGAAAACTTTTGTTTACAGGTATTAATTATCTCATGGATATTTACAGTATTAGCAATTGAAACTCAAAAATTTTTTTTAAATATTTAATAATTCATTTGAAAACTCAAGCCCATTATATACTAACATAAATTATAAATTTTGTGAAAAATCACTGTTTTCAAAAAGTCAGTAAGAAGAATGGTAGTGTTTTACAGTTTTGCAAGTCTCATGTCTGACTTAGTAGACGACAGCTGGATTCTCATACCTGCTTCCAACGTCAACCTGTTGTGACGTCAGCCTGTTGTGACGTCACAGGTCATGTCGTCTCCAGCATACACCACTGTGCAGACACGGGGAGTAAGGGTGCAAAGGCAAAATGATATGTTAGTGCTATGATGACAATAGTTTGGGCTTTGTGAATGCCCCAAAAAGGTCTCTAGGACCCCAGAGGTCCCTGAACCACACTTCAGAGCCACTGCTTGGGATAATCACCCAGTTGGTGCCTCCTAACCCTGCTTACACCTGAGCGGGTGGAAGGATGGATGTCTCTCTCTGTCCTGAGATTCACAGGGCCACGACCCAGGAGGTTCCACATCTCAGGAAGCCCAGCCTCCTTCCTCCTGGTCCTCCTTCCTCTTCCTCCCTGCTGCTCCTTACCAGGGCTCCTGGGGCCCAGCGGAATAGGGTCAGTTTACAGGTTCTCAACTCAAAGGTTTTTAAAGAGCTTTTGATGTATAGAATTTCATTAAAGCCATAGGGCCCCAAGGTAGTCATTGTCCAAACACAGATATTACCTTCATTTGTAAGCCGCCTAATTCCGGCAAAAATGGATTTAAGCTTTATCTATAATCCATGCTCTGTTCTCCTGCAGGGTTTCAGTGGGTCTATGATATGAGTGAGCCAAGAAGATCTATCTTTTGTTCTTTTTCACACACAGGAGGAAATGAAACAGTGTTTCATCTTTGCCCTGGGAAGGTTTGAAGCCTACACATAAAAGGGACCAGAGAGACAGGAAGACACCAGCTCCTGCAGGTCTGAGCATAAAGGCCACATGCCGTCTGGCACCCCCCTCCCCTCCCCAGACAGGAGGCCTCCTCCCTTGGGCCAACTTCCTAAGACCCAGAGAGAGGTAGGTCAGCTAACAGTGTCTGCCTTGGCCAAATGAGGGAAAAGGAAACCTGGGGGGTCCTTCCTGTACCACGGCAGTAGCTACACCCCTGGTCTCACAGGCAGGAACGTGTGTTCATGAGGTTCAGCTAGAAGGTCTGATTTTTTTTTTTTTTGACAGAGTCTCTCTGTTGCCCAGGCTAGAGTGCTGTGGTGTCATCATAGCTCACTGTAACTTCAAACTCCTGGACTCAAGCAATCCTCCTGCCTCAGCCTCCCAAGTCCCTGGGACTACAGACCTGCGCCATGACATATGGCTAATTTTTCTAATTTTGGTAGAGACAGGGTCTCAATCTTGCTCAGGCTGGTCTCCAACTCCTGACCTTGTGCGATCCTCCTGCCTCGGCCTCCCAGAATGCTAGGATTACAGGCATGAGCCACAGTGCCTGGCCCTTACTGTAGCCTTATAGTAAGTCTTGAAATTGGGTAGTGTCGGTGCTCCAGCTTTGTTCTTCTCCTTCAATATTGAATTGGCTATTCTGGGTCTTTTGCCTTTCCATATAAACTTTAGAATCAGTTTGTTAATATCTACAAAATAGCCTGCTGGGAATTCAGGTCTATTTCTGGGCTCTCTATTCTGTTCCATTGATTTATCTATTTTTTTTTAAACAATATCACGTTGTCTTAATTCCTGTAGCTTTATTTATTTATTTATTTATTTAGAGACAAAGTCTCACTCTGTGGCCTGGACTAGAGTGACATGGGCGTCAGCCTAACTCACAGCAACCTCAAACTCCTGGGCTCAAGCGATCCTCCTGCCTCAACCTCCTGAGTATCTGGGGCAACAGGCACTCGCCACCACATCCGGCAACTGGACATCCACATGCAAAAAAATGAACTAGACACAACCTAACACTGTTTATAAGAACTGATTCAAAATGGATCATAGACCTAAATGTAAAATGCAAAACCATAAAACTCCTAGAAGATAACATAGGAGAAAATTTAAGGTATAGCAATAACTTTTTAGATACAATACCAAAGGCATAATCCATGAAAGAAATAATTGAGGAAGTGAACTTCATTAAAATTTAAAACTTCTGCTCTGCAGGAGACAAAGTCAAGAGAATGAGAAGACAAGCCACAGATTGGGAGAAAATACCGGTATTTGCAAAAGACACATCTGATAAAAGACAGAAAAGACAAAATACACAAGGAATTCTTAAAACTCAACAGTAAGAAAACAAACAACCTAATTAAAAATAGGCAAAACCTGAACAGACACCTCACCAAAAAGAAATATACAGATGGTAAGTAAGCATTTGAAGAGATGTCAACATCATATGTCATTAGAGAATTGCAAATTAAAACAAAAATGAGATACTGCTATACACCTATATGAATGGCCAAAACCCAAAACACCGACACCAAATGCTGATGAGGATGTGGAACTATTGCTGCACAGTGAACTCTCATTGATTGCTGGTGGGAATGCAAAATGGTACATGACTTTGGAAGATAGCGTGGCAGTTTCTCACAGAGCTAAAGATAGTCTTGTCATATAATCCAGCAATTGTACTTCTTGGTATTTACTCAAATAAAAAAAATTAAAAACCTATGTCCACACAAAAACCTGCACATGGTTGCTTACAGCACCTTTATTCATAATTGCCAAAAACTGGAATCAACTGAGATATATCCTTCAAAAGGTAAATGGATAAACTGTGGTTCACACAGACAACAGAATATAATCCGGCACTATTTGCAGCACAGAGAAAGTAAAAAGATGAAAAATACAAATGAATAGTTCAAGAGACTAGACAATAACCCAAAATAAAGTTGAGCATAGGGTAGATCTATATTTCAGGCCATCTCTCCTTCTATAAAATGTGGAAAACCAGATCTACTGACTGAGTTCTGCCCCTTGAGAGGAACTCCTTTCTCCCCTACCTTTCAGAACCGCACTCGCAGCAGACTGTAATGATCACTCCACGATAAAGTGTAGACCCATTCAAAAAAGAAGGAAAAAAAAAAAAAGAACTTGAAGCTTGAAGCAAGAAATGAATGCCTGTCACAGTTGAGATCTGATACTTTGTGATACAAGAACCTATCACATTCAAGCTATGTGAAGGGAAAGGTTTGACAGGTTCTTTTTCTTTTCTCCGTCGTGAGCATTCTCACTACTGAAATTCCTCCTGCACTCTGAAGCGGTCTGTCTCTGACTGAGGCCGCAGTTCTACCTGCTTTCAAGGCCTTCAGTCTCAGGAGCCTTGGGTTTTGAACTCGTGTGGCAAGAGATGCAGAGAAGCTTCTCCCTGGGGCCAGAGCAGTGTCAGTATGGACAGCATTGAAGGTTTTGAGTCCTGAACGACTGAGGCATGTTGTTTAATAAATGTAATGTTCTTTAATAAAAGTAGTGTGTTCTTTAATAAATATAATGTCGGTGTGTGTGATGTGTGTGTATATGATATATGTGTGTATAATGTGTGTGCGTGCCTTGTGTAGAACCTGGAGCAGGAACTCCTTTGCCCAGGCCTAAGGGCAAGACTGTACAGGGCCTTGGTGAGTTCATCCACCGAGTATGAGAGGGCACTTTATTGTTGCAGAGATGCACCAAATCCAGCAGAACCCCCTTATCCTTGGTTTTTGTTTCTGTGGTTTCGGTTACCTGTGGTCCAAAAATATTAAGATATTTTGAGGTGGAGAGCGGGAGGGAAGGAGGAAGAGAGAGACCACACTCACAAAATTTTTCTTTCAGTATATTGTTATAACTCTTCCTTCATTATTAGTTATTGTTGTTAATTTCTTACTATGCCTACTTTATAAATTAAACTTTATCACAGGTATGTTTGTACAGCAGGTCCTTAAATAATGTCATTTCATCCAGTGTTGTTTCATTGTAATGTTGATGAGAAGAAAAATCAAGGCCGTTTGTTAATTTCTTTAACAACTTCCATACAGGTCAGCTGTTTTCAGGTTTTCAGCTGACCTTTGCACTCAGCAAACAAGCAACTTTGGGCAGGTGTTTTCACCTGACCCTTCATTCACCCTGCTCACGTTCTTTCAATCCATCCACCCATCCTTTCTTGTAGGCCCAGCCCCTACAGATAGTACCAACTCTATATGGTCTATGTTTTTTTGCTATTCAGTGCATCCTCATTTAATGAGTTCTTGGAAACTGCAGCTTTAAAGCAAAATAAAATGAAATCAATATAATGAAACCAACTTTACCATAGACTAATTGATAAAAACAAGAGTTTGCACTTTCTCCCACGTCTGCATGGGTTTTGGGGACACCAGTTTCCTCCCACAGCTCAAAAGATTTGTACTTCAGTTTTATTGGCGTATTTACATTGTCCCCATCTGAGTGTGGGCGTGCGTGAGTGAGGGTCCTGACCAGGGCTGGCTTCTGTCTTGCACATCCTGAGCTGGGAGAGGCCCTGGCCACCCCAGACTCTGAACTGGAATGAGCAGGTTGGAAAAAGAATGAATGATTACAAGCTATTGTAAAATAAAAATTCATAAGGTAGACAATAATCACACAAATGCACGACAATCAACAATGCCGTACAAAAGCACTTGGCGAGCCTGCCCTATTTATTATCATTTGTTAGTGAACTGTATAGTCATAGGAAACGCTCCTTACAATTTTTACTTTGCAAACATTTATCCCTTGATTTAACCCACCACTATTGACCACCATCACTGATTCACCAAAAATTGGGTAATTATCTTACTTGTTTTTATTAATCTTTCTTAAATGTATGTATAGCTCATATTTACTTCAATGTTTAATATTAAATGTGCTTTGGGTCTTTATTTAGAAGTTTCCTGATGTTTTTGTGGCCAGAAATATGCTGTAGGAACTTAACTCTTGTTTTTATCAATTAGTCTATGGTAAAATTGGTTTCATTATATTGATTTCATTTTATTTTGCTTTAAAGCTGCAGTTTCCAAGAACTCATTAAATGGGAACGCACTGAATGGTAAAAAACATAGTCCATATAGGGTTGGTACTATCTGTAGGGGCTGAGCCTACAAGAAAGGATGGGTGGATGGATTGAAAGAACATGAGCAGGGTGAATGAAGGGTCAGGTGAAAACACCTGCCCAAAGTTGCTTGTTTGCTGAGTGCAAAGTTCAGCCGAAAACAGCTGACCTGAATGGAAGTTGTTAAAGAAATTAGCAAATGGCCCTGAACCTTCGCATATGTCCTTGGAAATAAATACAAGAGGAACCTAGCTGAGGAGGCCATTTTCTCCTTTAGATTTTGGCCTTTTCTCTTCCCTTCTCTCTAAACGCTATGTGTTTCCAGTAATTATTCATTCCTTTGCTACCGAGCCCAGGAGCGAAAAAGTAGCTGCAACAACTATCTGAGGTTTCAGGCATTTACTGGGGGTCTTGGAACGTATCCACTACAGATAAGGGGGGTGCTGCTGTACTGCCAGGCTTGGGGTGGGGAATTGGGGGTGTTGCATTTTCACACTCTGCTGACTCACTTTGATGCTTGGCTCTCCCACCCAAAGAACCAAGGCAGAGGGAAAAAACAAAAAAATCAAGACAAACAGCTATCTATGTTCCAATTATTTTTGTGGATCTGCTAGGGGTCTTGCTTCCCCTTCTTCCTGTGGTCTGTCTCTGGGCATCTCTCCTCCCTCCGGCTCCCATTGAAATGTTAAAGCTGCAGTGAGGACTCCAGTGAGGTCGGAATTATCTGTGGTTCCCATTAGCTACACATCAGTGACTCTTGTCACTATAAATAAGAAAAAGTCAGCAGCACCTGAACAATTAATAAGTTGACTCTTTAGGAAAGAAAACGAATGATGTCAGGATGAAATGGGAAAAAAATCGATGGATGTGTAAATTCTATCTCAACCAGGCTGTCTTCCTCCAAAGCCTCAGAGGAATTAGCTAGACCTGTACTCAGCTTTCCTCTCTCCTGTCTCCCTGTCCTCCAGAGCCATTCCCCAACAGCCAAATTAGGCCCAGGGTATGTGACTCCCTGTCCCCGCCACAGAAACTATGACACTGGGGAATGGAACTGATTCTAATCTGACCTTCTAGGAAGCCACCTGCCAAGGCCAGGGAAAGGGCTTGTGTTGGGTTCTGCAACCACCTGTGTGTGTGTCTTTCTCTCTCCCTCTCTCTCAGCATCAACAAATCAATTATTACCTGTCTCCTGCCAGCCCGTAGGGCAACCCAAAAGGCAAACACCCAAGTGGTGTATCTGATTCTTCAGAGCAGCCATCTCCAGGGTCACGAGCTTGTCTGTCTCATGCAGTGGTTCTCAAGCAGGGGCTATTTCGCCCCATGGTGGACATTTGGCAATGCTAGAGAAGGTTTTGGTGTGACAACCGGGATGGGGGCTCCTGGCTTCTAGAAGGTAGATGCACAGGACAGCCTCCATCTCTGTCCTGCAGAAAAAGAATTACCTGGCCCAAAACAACAGTAGTACCAATGTTACAAACCTTTCTCTAATGTTTCTGTGGGTCAAAAGGTCCCGTCAGTGGGTTTTCCTCATTTACCCTATGTAAATCCATTTCCTAGGGCTGCCGTAACAAACTGAGTGACTTAAAACCAGAGAAATTCATTCTCACAACTCTGGAGGCTAGAAGTCCAAAATCAAGGTGTCAGCAGGGCTGTGCTCCTTTCAAAGACTCTACGGAAGGATCTCTTTTTGCCTCCTACGGTTTCTGGTGGCCCCAGGTGTTTCTGACTGGCAGCAAAACTCCAATCTCTGCCCCTGTCTTCACCTGGCCTTCTTTCCCGTGAGTACCTGTATCTTCTCTTCTTATAAAAAACGACAGCCCTAAATCTGGGATGACTTAATCTCAAGATCCTTAAATAATTACATCTGCAAAAACCCATTTCCAAATAAAGTCACATTCTGAGGTTCCAGGTGGACATGAGTTTTAGGGGGGGCAGTATTCAACCCACCACACCCTAGAAAGGAGTGACCTTTTAGCTGGGAATACTGGCGGTGAATGTTTAAAAAAAAAAAAAAAAAAAGCCAGTGCCCACCTTCAGCTCCTAAATACCCAGAATGTAGCTACAAAAGAAATGGAAATAAAGAAGGTGAATCTGGCCATTCCTAGCCCTCTACTACCAATTTTAGATGCCAAAAATGTAGGTCCAATTCCTTCTACATATTCCTCCTATACAAAACCTCTGTTTCTTTCCGTAAAATAGCACAGAAAAATGAAACCCATAGGAACGCCAGGGTCTGTATGGAGTCTGCAGTGGCAGTTTTAAAGCATGGCCTTTCTCTGGCACTCCTCTCATTGAAAGGTGGAGCCCATGTCCTCTTCCTTCTATCTAGGTGAGCTTGTGTCTGCCTCAACCAATAGAGTAGGGTGGAAACGACATGGTGACTGTGGAGACTATGGCATAAGTGGCCATGAGCCTTCAGCATTGTTCCCGGGAATACCATGTAAGGAGTCCAACCATCCTTAGGCCACCATGGTGGAGAGACCAGAGGGAGGGGCCCAGAGAGAGAGAGAAATGACCTACGAGCCCCCTGCCCCCAACATTCAAATAATCTCAGCCCAGGTGCCAGACGTGTGAGTGAGGAAACTTCCAGATGATTCCAGCCTCCAGCCTCAAGGCTTCCATTTGGTGCCCCACACATCACAGAGCAGGGGTGCCTTAAGTCCACATTCGTTGCTGTAGAAGAGTACCGGAGGCTGGGTAATCTACGAGGATAAGAGGTTTATTCAGCTCACGGTTCCGCAGGCTGTAAACAATACATGGTGCCAGCATCTGCTTCTGGTGAAGGCCTTGGGAAGCCACCACTCAAGGCTGCCAGGCTCTTTTTTTTTTTTTTAATTTTTAAAAAATTTCAGAGGATTATGGGGGTACAAACGTTTAGGTTACATAAATTGCTTTTGCACTGCCCAAGTCAGAGCGACAGGCGTGTCCATCCCCCAGAGAGTGCACACGGCACTCGTTAGGTGCGAATTTACCCATCCTCTCCTCCCCCCTCCCACCTGCCCAACACCCTATGAATGTTGCTTCCCGTATGTGCACATGACTGTTGATCAATCAGTACCAATTTAATAGTGAGTACATGTGGTGTTTGTTTTTCCATTCTTGTGATACTTCACTTAGAAGAATGGGTTCCGGCTCCATCCAGGATAATGTTAATACAATAGGTAGTTCACCATTTTTTATGGCTGAGAAGTACTCCAGGGTATACATACAGGACCCAAAAAACAACATTGCAGCTTGTTCCTTTCTGCAAGCGCCTCCTATTGACAGGGAGGTCAATTTGCACACCCTTTTACTGCCAGACTCTTTTAAACAACCAGTTCTTTGTAAACTATTAATAATAATAGAGCTAGAACTCACTCATTCCCAAAGGACGGCACCAAGCCATTCACGAAGGATCTGCCCCCATGACCCAAACACCTCCCACCAGGACCTACCTCCAACACTAGGGATCAAATTTCAACATAAGATTTGAAGGGAACAAATATCCAAACTCTATCAAGGGGCAAGCCATTCCTGCTCTGACCTGTCCAAATTCCTGACCTGTAGATTTAATAGCATGGTTGCTGTTCTACAGCATGAAGTTCGAAGGATTCATTATGCAACAGTAGACAATTGAGAGTCTCAACTTCATTTTCACCCAGAGCCTTTGTCAGGTATCAAGTTCCTCCCGTTTTCTTGCTGCCCTCCTCCTCCCCTCTCTTTCAGCCCCACAGAAGGAACAGGAACTAAGTCATAGCAACACTTATTTATCCCCCTTCCATGTCCTAAGCACACGCCGAATGCTTTATAAGCATTATGTCATTTATACTCGCAGTTGCCCAAAGAAGAGTGTATTATTCCCCTTGATTTAGGGATAAGGAAACCTCGGCTCAGAGAGTTAAATAGCACAGGCAGCAGAGCCCGCCTGAAAGCCAGTCTGGTCTGACCCTTGCTCACAGCCTCTCCGCCGCTGTCTTGCTTTTGAGCACAGCCTGTCTAGAGTGGCTGCCTAGATCATCCTCATACAAATTAAATTTTCTGGAAGTTTGTGTTCTTTTGAGAAAACTAAATTCAAGTACTATTGAAAGTGGCACAGCATCTCAGGAAGGACTAATCGTATCAAAACATCTCTGGGCATGTTCACCTCAAGATGGCACAACCAACGTTCATTTGGTTCCCTTATGTGGATGTTTTCTTTGAAGCTCACGACAAATATTCTCCTACACAGTGAGAGACTTTGCAAAGGACAGGGTCTTGTTTTCCATGCCTTTCCTCTATGGGGATGCGGGGTGGCAGCAGGCAACCCACCCGGTCTCTGGGCAGAAAATGAATAGCAGTTCCTGATGCTGCAGAGCTCCTGGGATTTCTCCTCACGTCCCCCAACATCAGTTTGTCCAGAAGGAAAATAAAAGTAGCTTGTTTCCTATGGAAGTTGTAAAATAGAAAGTTGAAAAAACAACTTTATATTTCTTTTAAGCAACCCTTTAGACTTGTGGTTGCCAGTCCAGCATGTAAGAAGCTCAGAAGTCGCCACCTCATCCTAAGAGTAAAAAGCTGAATAAACTGAAAATCAACTCTTCCTAGATCTGTTAGAGAAGTAAGGACACAGAGCAAACCACTGCCCCCAGCACTGGAGAGAAAGACAAGCAGATATAAAGAGTCACAACTTGCTGAAGCAAAAACGCCTGAGCAGAAGCCTCTATAGGAAACAGGGCTGTGGTAGGAAACCCCAAACTGTAATTGATAGATGGCTGCAAGCTCAGTGTAGACTGGGAATTTAAAATAACTATGATTAATATGCTAAAGGCTTTAATGGAAAAAGGCGACAACATATAAGGCAAGAAGGTTAATGTAAGCAAAGAGATGAAAATTCTAAGAAAGAATAAAAAGAAAGGCTAGAGATAAAAAATACTGTGACAGAACTGAAAAGTGCCTTTGATGAACACAGTTGAGGAAAAAATTAGTGAGATTGAGGATATGTCAATAGGAACTTCTAAAACTGAAAAGCGAAAAGAAGAAAAACTGGCAAAAAAAAAAAAAATTAGAACAGAATATCCAAGAGCTATGAGACAACTAGGAAAGGTGTAACATACACATAATGGGAATACGAGAAAAAGAAAGACTCAGAACTATTTGAAGTAATAATGACTGATATTAATTTTGGGAAATTCTCAGTGAACCACAGATCCAGGAAGCTCAGAGAACACTAAGCAGGATAAGTGTCCAAAAAAAAAATCTACACCTAGGAATATCATATTCAAAATCAAAGATAAAGAAACAACTCTTTACAATTAAATAATGCCACTATGGAAAAATCAGAAAATAGAGACAAACAAAAATAAGGTTGAAAAATGCATCCCAGCCATAATCACAGGTAGCATTTTGGTAATTAACTCTCCCAATTTTTCACTAAATTGGGAGGATAATTACAATGAGAAACCACTACACACGTATTAGAATGGTTAAAATCCAAAAAACTGACAACCAAATGCAGGAACTCTCATTCATTGCTGTTGTGAATACAAAATGGTACAGATTCTTTCGAAGACAGTCTGGCATTTCTTACAAAGTCAAACATGCCATACAAGCCAGCAATCACGCTCCTAGGTATTTACCCAAACGAGCTGAAAACTTAGGTCCACACAAAACCCTGCACCTGAATGTTTATAGAAGCTTTATTCATAACTTGGAAGCAACAAAATGTCTTTCAAAAGGTGAGGGGATTAACTGTGGCATAGCTGTACAATGGAATGTTATTCATCGAAAAAGAAATGAGCTATTGAGCCATGAAAAGACATGGAGGAAACTTCAATGCATATAGCTTGGCGAAAGAAGCCAGTCTCAAAGTCTACATTCTGTTATGATCCCAACTATATGACATTCTAGAAAAGGTGAAATTATAGAGACAGGAAAAACATCAGTGGTTGCCAGGGATGCTAGGGGTGGGGATGGAGGGTGTTAAGAAATGGATAGGAGGATAACGGGGGATTTTAGGGCAGTGAGCATACTCTGTAACACTGTTAGAGTGGATACATGGCGTTGTGCAGTTATCAAGACCATAGAACAACACAAAGCGTGAACCCTAGTATAAACTATGGGCTTCAGTTAATAATAATGCATCAATATTGGCTCATCAATTGTAACACATGGACCACAGAAATGTAAGATGTTAATAATAGGAGAAATTATGGAGGGTTGAGGCAGAAGAGGCATATGGGAATACTTTGTGCTATCTACTCAATTTTCTGTCACCCTAAGACTGCTCTGAAAAATAAAGCCTGTTAATTTAAAATAAAACAGGAGGATGCTGGATGTACTCTCTGGTAATCTGCTTTTCTCATTCACCAAATAATGAGTACACTTACAGTTATTAAAGGATCTTCCAAAACATTTTAATATATTTCATTAAATTAGTGTATCTTAATTTTCTCAGCCACTCTTTTATGGTTGAATATATACATTTTTAAAAATAATCCACCTCAAAGGAACATCTGCTACTTGTGAAGGAGAGAGAGTTTCTGATATACCTACCTGAATTTTTCTTATTTCCTGGGCCCACATAGCCAAAAAATTGAGGCAATTACCTGAGTCATTTAGAGGGATGTACTTTTTTCCATTATAGAATAAAACATTAGCACTGAATTATGTTAATTGTTTTAACTTCATAAAGCAGTGGTTTCTGGATAAATCTCAACCAATGCC
Organism: Cheirogaleus medius; assembly: GCA_008086735.1. NCBI lineage: Eukaryota > Metazoa > Chordata > Mammalia > Primates > Cheirogaleidae > Cheirogaleus > Cheirogaleus medius. The sequence goes on from VBSM01001562.1 coordinate 7,521,948, forward strand.
AGAGTATGGAGTCCCAGCCTGGATCCATGGTTTCTAGACCAACTGCTGGTGGATGTTTGTGCAAGATGCTTCCTCTCACCAGCTGTTGTCTGCTCCTCACAACATCTCTATAGCGACATGTGACCAGTGCTAACACCGAGATTCACACTGTACCCATGGTCACATGCTAGTAAGTTAGAGGACTGAGACTCACACCCAGATCTTCCACTCCAAATCAAGTACTCTTCTATACTAGGCCCCTTCTGAAACATCTGCAGTGCGTTGGTTCACTCTACAAGTTGCCTTTGAGACAGCCACCTGCCCCAGGTGAGTGCCAATCCTGACAAGCATACAAAGGAGAATTTTAATTTCATCTGCTCTTCTGCCCACGTAGAATTTTTCTAATCAAATGTTTTAAGATAATTGTAGATTTGCATGTAGTGGTAAGAAATAATACTGAAAGATCTCATGTATCCTTTACCCAGTTTCCCCCAATGGTAAAATCTTATAAAACCACAGTACAGTATCACAACCAGGATACTGACATTGATGCAGTCAAGATACAGAACATTTTTATCACCACGAGGTTCCCTCAAGTGGCCCTTTGTATCCTATCCACTTCTGTCCCGTTCACTGGCTTTTAAACTCCTGACATCATCAATCTGTTCTCTATTTCCATAATTTTATTCCAAGAACATTATTTAAATGGGATCATGCAGTGTGTAACCTTTTGGTATTGCCTTTTTATATTCATCTTAACTGTCTGGAGATCCATCCAGGTTGTTACTTGTATGAATAGTCCATTCCTTTTTATTGCTGAGTAGTTAGATGTACCACAGTTTGTTTAACCATTCGCCCACCGAAGGACATCTAGGTTGTTTCTACTAATACTTGTGGCTATTACAAATAAAGCTGCTATAAACAATCATGTACAGGTTTTTGTGTGAACATAAGTCTTTATTCCTCTGTGATAAATACCCAAGAGTACAATTGGTGAGTTGTATGGTAGTTGCATGTTTAGTTTTTTAAAGAAAATGCCGCACTGCTTTCCAGAGCTACTGTACCATTTTACATGCCCACCAGCAACCTAGAAGTGACTCAGTTTGTCATCCTCTCTAGCCATTAGTGCTGTCACGATTTTTTTTTTGTAGTCATTCTTACAGGTGTGTATCTCATTGTGGTCAGGCATCAGGGTGATACTAGCTTTGTAAAATGAATTGGTAAAATTTTTCCTACTCTTTTTATGGAAGAGATTTATAGAACTGGTGTTAATTATTTTTTAAACATTTAATAGAATTCTCCAGTGAAGCCATCCAGACCTGGAGATTTCTTGGTTCTTTTACTTTTTAAGAGTTTTTAAATTAGGAGTTCAATTTCCTAATTATTATAGGGGCTATTCACATTATATATTTCGTGTTGGGGAAGTTGTGATAGTTTGTGTTTTTTGAGGAAGTGGTCCATTTAGTCTAAGTTGTCAAACTTTGCGTGTAGAGTTGTTTACAGCAGTCCTTTATTAACCTTTTGGTACCTGCAGGGTCTGTAGTGATAGCCCCTTTTTCATTCCTGATACTGGTACTTTGTATCTTCTCTCTGTTTTTGTTTGTCAGTTTTACTAAAACTTTGCTGATTTTGGTTACCTTTTCAAAAAAACAGCTCTTAGTTTTGTCAATTTTCTCTATTTTTCTGTTTTCAATTTCATAGGTATCAATCAGATATTACCTTATTTCCCCCATTCTGTTTGCTTTGGGTTTATTTTGCTTTTCTTTTCTTTTTTTTTTTTTTTTTTGATTATTAAGGTGGAAATTTAAATTATTGATTTGAGACTTTTCTTTACTAATGTGGGCATTTAGTGCTATAAATTTCCTTCTCAGCACTGCGTTAGCTGTGACCCACAAACATTGATATGTTGTATTGACATTTTAATTTTCTTTTACTTCCGGGCATTTATTTCCCTTGATCCCTTCTCTTTGACCTATGGATTATTTTGACGTGTGTTGTTTAGTTTCCAAGTGTTTGGAGATTTTCCAGTTATCTTTCTGTTATTGAGTTCTAGTTTGGTTCCACTGTGGTCAGAGTACATATTTCATATGTTTTCAATTATTTTAAATTCGTTAAGGTTTTTTTTTTTAATAGCCCAGGATATGGTCTATCTTGGTATGTTCTGTGGGCACTTGAAAACAATGTGTATTCTGCTGTTGTTGAGTGGAGTTTTCTATAAATGCTGATTAGATCCTGTTGGTTGATTTTGAGTTCTATCCTTGCCGATTTTCTGTCTAGTTGTTCATATCAATTGTTGAGAAAGGGGTATTAATGTCTCCAACTATAACTGTGGATTTTCTATTTCTCCTATATATCCTGTCAGTTTTTGCTTTACATATTTCGCAGCTCTGTTGTTTGGTACATATACAATTACAATTGCCATGTTTTCTTGGCAACTGACTCTTTTATCATGATATAATGTGCCTTTCTGTCTCTTGTAATTTTCTTTGCTTTGACATCTACTTTAATATTAATATAGCCACTCCTGTTTTCCTTTGATTAATGTTTATATAATGTAACTTTTTATCCATTTACTTTTTTTTACCTCTTTAACCATTTTTAAGTGTACAGTTCAGTGGCATTAAGTACTTTCACACTGTTGTACAGCCATCTCCATCATCCATTTCCAGAACTTTTTTCATCTTCCAAAACTGAAACTATGTACTTATCAATAACTCCCCCTCTCCCCTTTTCCCCAGCCCCCAGAAATCACCATTCTACTTTCTATCTTGATGAATTTGACTATTGTATGTACCTCTTATAAGTGAAATTATTAACATATAGTATTCTTCTACAATTGGCTTATTTCACTTAGCACAATGTCTTCAAGGTTTATCCATGTTATATGTCAATTTTTCCCCTTTTTAAGGCTGAATAATATTCCATTGTATGTATATACTACATTTTGTTTATCCATTCATCCATTGATAGACGTGGGTTGCTTTCACCATTTGGCTATTGTGAATAATGCTGCTGTGAACGTGGGTAGACAAATAATCTTTTTAAATCCCCACTTCCATCTCTTTTGAGTATATACCCAGAAGTAGAATTGCTGGATCATATAATAATTTTATATTTGATTTTTTGAGGAACTATCATACCATTTTATATAGTAGCTGCACCATTTTACATTACTGCTAGCAATGCACAAGGATTCTAATATCTCCATATCCTTGCACATTTGTTATTTTTTGTTGGGGGTGGGTGCAGGTGTGTGTGTCTTTGATTATAGCCATTCTAATGAGTGTAGAATGGGTCTATTCTTTTACTTTTAACCTGCCTTTATCATTATATTTACAGTGAATTTTTTATAGGCAGAATATAGTGAGATCATGTTTTTTCATCCACTCAGAAAATCTGTCTTTTAATTGGTATTTTTAGACCATTTACATTAAAGTAATTATTGATATGGCTTAAGTCTGCTATTTTATTTTTTGTCTGTTTATTCTTTGTTTCTAATTTATTTTTCTTTTCCCCACCTTCTAGTGGGTTACTTGAATATTTTATAGCATTCTTATCATGGCTGCATTAAAACCGCCATCAGATGCTTCCATAATCTCTGTCACTTTGGTATTGGAATCTATCAATTGTCTTTTTTTGTTCAGTTTGAGATCTTGGTTTTCAGTATGATGAGTGATTTCCAACTGAAACCTAGACACTTTCATATTATTTTCCATTTTAGTTGGCTTTCCTTGACATGTCCAGTAGAGCAAGAGGGAGTTGTGCTGCCTCATTATTGCCACATGGAAGGAGAATTCCAGGTCCCCACTCAGCCTCCTTTGACACAGGGGGAGGGGAGTGTGCCTTCTTGTTACTGCTAGGTGGGAGTTCTGGCTCCCAACATGGTCCCCACTAACACCATTGTGGAAATGGCAAAAGTCCTGACTCTCCACTAGGTCTCCTCTTACACCACCCCAGCCAGGGATGAGGGGAGCACATTATTACTCTTGGTGGAAGTCCAAGCTCCCCATATGACATGTGGTTTGCACTGAAACCATGGTGGAGAAGGGTGCATCATTACCAGCCAGCAGGGATGAAAATCTCCCTACTTGGCTTTCTCTGCTGCCACTCTGGTGGGAGTGTCGGGGCTCCTCAGTATGGCACAATGATGGCAGACATTTGGGATCCCTGCTTGGCCTTTGCTCATGAGTGTTAAAGTTGGGCCACAATTTTACCTATGATGTCTGGCTGGAGTAGGTAGAGCTGTTGTTCTCTAAAAGAATTCTGTCTTGCTAGGTTACCCTCTCCTGGTCCTTTGGCTAGAGAGAGCAGGTGGCTTTTGGGGGCTTTTTTTATCTGTGCTTGTTACTGTTCCCAGGTGGCTGGCTTCTTCAGCTGCAAGCCTGGGATATCTGAGGCAAAAAGAAAACCCAGAGAACTCATCACTATGCCACCCCTCAGGTCCTAAGGTCCCTAGCCAGCCTGCCTCCTCTCTGCCTTTCATTCGTTTTATATATAATGTCCACGGTTTTAAGTTGTATTCAGGAGGAGGAATAGGGAAAGTAGGTCTGTTTCATCCTCCCGGAAGTAGAAGTCCAAGAAAATGGTTTTTAGCAGTGGAATTTTGTTTAATGAGGCTGATATCAAAAAGAGCATAGTCTTGTTTAGTCAAAATCAATAAAAACTATAGATATTTTGTATAGCCAAAGGCATAAGAATGAACATCGGTATTTACTGCCCTGTTCGGAGACACATTAATAGTGGTACCATGATAAAAATATTCCTCAGTGATCAAAAAAACTTGGGAAAGGCTGCATTTTATGTCCCCCCCTTTTGAGACTCTTGATGAAATTAGTGTATTAAATGCTCTGAGAAGATCTGCAGGAAAGAATGTGCTTAATTTTTAAATCTAGTGTTTCTCAAATCAAACCAAGCCTGAAACATGCTTTCCCAGTGTATCTAGTAATATCCTGCAATAATGTTCACTTGGGAAGTATTGAGACACATAATCCAGGGAGTTCTCTCAGGACCCAGCCTCTATGAGGGAGGGGTGTGGCATCTTACTGTGAGCTGTCCTCCCAGGTCCCCAGGTGCATGGTCATTCTGTCTTGATGGAACATGTAGAGCAGAGTGGCTGGGGGAACACAGTAATGCTTTGCATTTTCCCAACTCTAGTAACCTCTGTGCCTTCACTTTCTTCTTCTTTAAAATCTGCACCCGTCTCTACAAGGTGAGAGGGGCAAGTATCTTCATTTTGCAGGTGACAAACAGAGGCCCAAAGAAATATAAGTATGTTCCTAGAAGAGCCAAATCTAGAACCACAGCCTTGGAACTACAAACGCCTTCATCAATCCCGAGTCCCTGCAATTCCAGACTGGGGCCCATCCCGCCAAAAGCAGGTGCAGTCTGACCTCCTGGGCCTGCCCTGAATCCTCGCTGGCAGAAAAACCCAGGGGCTTCCAGAACGTTGCTCCCTGCTCCCTGCCCATACGGGGCTCTGCCAGGATGGCCTTCCTGCTTTCCAGAAGCCTTTGTTTCACGGAAAACAAGTGCTGTTTTCCAGAACAAAACCTCCGGGGAAGTGAGGGGAAGCTAGAATCCTAAATACAGGATGAGGATCAGAATTGCTCCCTGACCCTCGCTTCCTCCTCGGCCGCCAGAGCCCACTGTGTGACTCGAGAGAGGAAGTGTGGGGACTTCAGAAAGGGGATTTACTGGGAAGAAACGACCCCAGTAAACATAACCTCTAAGCGGCTACACAATAGTGACTTGTCTGCCACCTTGCCTTCAGGGAATCTGGAGGAGGAAATGACCATTCTTATTTTGAGGAAGGTTCAGCAAGAGAGCAAGGTCACGGCATGAAATGAGACACGGGGCGATGCTGTGAAAACGAAACATTTGTCCCAGAAAAGAGCTCCTGTCCGAAGGATTACATTTATCCGCCTCCATGATTATATCACGGCCTCCCGTTTCTCTGCAAATGGTCGGAGAGGAGGGTGATTCTTTGGGAAGGGGAAGGGCTGAGAGAGAGAACAAGGGATTGCATGGTTGGCGTCACTGGTCTGGCTGGCGTTGCCAAAACATGGAATTCAGCGTGGCCCTGCACTTAGTTCTTCCTTCCCACTTACCGATCCTTCTTGCTACTAAATACATTAACCGAGGCATTAAATTCTTAAATATTTCCCCCACTAGCCAGGCCTGGCAGTGGCTACAGGAGTCCTTTGCTTTGAGTTGTTGATGGCTGCTGTCAAAATCTGGCTGTAACCTGTAAGAGGGAAAAGTTGAGTCTATTTTCCACTCATCAGCTTGGATTAGTTTTTCCAGCTTGACCAGATAGGCTTAAGGAATCAGACGTGGACACAAGGCAGATGTGATTGGAAGGGGAGGTCAGAAAAGCATGGAGCATGCCCAAAACGGTAGGCCTGAGAGGGGCCATTGAAAAATTGCTGTGGTCAGTCTGGAGTAGGCGTGAGGGTTCTGGTACGTGAGGCAGCCCCGGGAGACACGCTAAGAGGGGAGGAGGGATGTGAAAGGCCAGGGGAGGGGGCACAGCAAACCAGCCTGGGACCACACCTCCAGTGGCGGCGGCAGCGGCAGGCCCTGGCACAGACACTGTCCTCTGGGTGGAGCTGAGAGGAAGGAACAAGGAGCGTCGGCTTCTTGTCCAGACTGTCACCACCACCCTGCTATGTGGCCTGGGAAAAATTGTTTCACCTTCAAGATGACTTCCTCCTTGGGCTAGATCTGCTCCAAGGCCACTTTCAGCTCTAACATCCTATGATTAAAAAAATATTTAAGGCATTTTTTCTTCTTCCCTCCCAGATTTACATTTTTATTGCATAGTAACCTCCGCCAATTACAGAAGTATATGAAGTAAAAAGTGCAAGAGCCCCCTAGCTCCCCAGCCCCCACTTCCCCTGGGTGTCTGCTCCCCTCACCCCCTGGGTTTCATTTCTAGACAATTGGAGCAGAGAGTTTAAGATCATGGGCTCCAGAACCAAATGGCCTGGTTCAAATCTGTGCTCTGCTCCTTCCCAGCTGGATGGCCTGAAAAACAGCTGCCCCTCCTGTCTGCTTCCTCATCTGCAAAACTAGGACAATAATAGTATCTGTGCTTCTGCGAATTAACACATAGAAACACAACAATGCCTAGACAGGGCGTTCCACATATGTTAGCTGTTTTATTGCATCTGCCCTCCGCTTATAGGAAGGGAATAATAAATGCAACAGACCTGGCTGCTACCTTCAAGGAGCTCATAGTTTCACATCAGCCCCTGCAAATGTTAAGAATCACTTTTGGCTGTTCCATGTCCCCCTATGTGGACATTTTACGGAGAGAGAGAGATGCTAGTTAGAGTAGAGAGTAGATAAAGAGCCACCCATGGCTGACACATCACACACTGCAACATCACAGTGTGTAGTCCCTTCAGCTAGATGAGTCTTCAAAAGAAAGCTGGACAATCCATTTAAAAACAAGCATCTTAAAAGAGCATTGCAGAGAAAGCAAACAAAGAAAAAACCTGAATTTTCTATAAATGATTTTTTTAAAAAATCCATTCCATGCAGAAATTCCCAATCAGTCATTGTCTGGTGTTAAATATTCTATAGCAGAGAAATGCTTGTCACAGAGAGCAAACAAAATTCCTCCTGTCCCCATGTACCCCTGCCTCCCATGGGTTATGACTCGTCTTCTTCAGCCTGCACCCTGAAACAAACTGATGATATTTCCAGGGTCCCCAGACCCCCATCTGAGTGCATCCAATCCAGCTTCTCCAGCTCATGATCACGACAGCTCACCCCTGTGCTAATTTGGTGGCCTGTGACTCCCAGTCTTGCCCATTAGCCAGGCCCCAGTGAGGCTTTCCCTCCTAATCCCTGAGTGCCAGCTGCATCTTCCTCTGATTCTTCAAAGCTTTGTACATATTGTAGAGAAGCATCAGGGACTAGCAGAAACCAGGGCTGGCTGAAATCAGGACCTGACAACTTCCACTGGTCTCAGTATCCTCATCTATAAAATGTGTCAATAATAGTGTCTGCCTCATGGGCTTACAGCAAAGATTGAGCAAAATGATAATGTAGATCAAATGCCTAGCATCATGTCTGACACAGAGATGAGGCTCAATAAAAACTGTTCCCCTTGTCACTTCCCATTGGAATTACCCATGTTTGTCAGGCTGTCTGCCTCAATAGACTGTGAGCAACTCGAGGGCCAGAACTATGCCTTTTCCAGCTCTATATTTCTGATTCTCTGTGGCTCCAAACTCTAGAACAGTGGTAGTATACTATATGGTAGGTACCCAGGGTATGGGTTATCTATTGCCAAAATAATGCTGCACAGCAAACCAACCTGAAAACAATGATTAATTTAGTGCATGATTCAGCAATTAGGCAGTTTAAGCTAAGCTCTGCTGGGTGGTTCTTCTGGTCTTAGCTGGGCTCAGCTTCAGATCGTGTAGGCTCTACTTCTGAGCATGGCGAGGGAGGGCTGGGCCATGTGTCTGTCATCAACCAGCAGCCCAGCCTGGGCTCGTCTACCAGAACCCAAGCCTGGCAGGTTTCTTGGAGCAGAAGTGCAAGCGGGCTCTTGAGGCCTTTTGAAACTGGCACACTGTTACTTCCACTGCATTCTATTGGTCAAAGCAAGTTACAAGGCCAGCCCAAATTTAAGGGATAGACAAATAGACTCCATCTCTTAATGGGAGGAGGACAGCATGGTCACATTTTAAAGGGCATGGATTCAGAGAGGGGTAAGGAAGAGTCAGCATTTTTGTGATCTACCACACCTGTTTTTTTTTTAATGAATGAGGTTAGTTAAGGAGAGAAAAAATGAATGAAAAACACAATAAGAAGAGAAGCCCAATTTATGACCTCACAATCATGGACAAGGACACTTAAATTCTAGGTTGCTCAATGCAAGCAAGATGAAAATTGACCTCTCAAACCATTAAGTAGTTGAGAGTTCTCTAAGGTACAGTAAAGAGAATATGTGCCAATTGGGGCATAAATCAAGACACTTCTCTCCTGGTGTCTTGGGAAGGCGGATGAGCCTGGATTTATTGAGGACACTCAGCCTCCTGACAGCAGTATAATTACAGACTCCAGCATCATTAATCAGCAATCCACTGACGAGCAAGGGAGTCTATAAACCTCTAACTCTCTCAGTTCCAAAATTGATTTGAAAAACAATTATTTAAATTCCACATGCCTGGGCATTTGGCTTAGGAGAAAGTAGAAAAACATATCAAAAAGAGAAAATTGTGTTTTTTGTTAATCTCTACCTCCAGAACATCTTTTGTTGGCTTTTCAATAATTTGAACCTTCTGTTTTATAGATACCACACACACCCACCTTCTATCAGAGAGACTCTCACCAAGGATCCTCCAGCTTTGATCTCAGAAAACTCATTTTGGTGATGAGTTAAGGGTCTCACTAGCCTAAAAATGTGTTGCAAAGCCACAGGCAGGGAGTTAGGTGACTTCCATGGAGCCATCTCCCCCACGTTGGCAAAGTAAGTCTCCACCTATGTATAACCATCCTTTCCAAAGGTTCTCCATCCTTCTGGATCACCCTTTTCCTTGATACCATGTTGGTATTGAAAAAAGTCCTCATTCCACCCAAGGCAGGAAATCCAGAATCCCCCAAAGGATCTTCACATTTGCAGGGGCAGGGAGCTCACATTCTTCTGGTCAGTCCTTGCTTGCAGCCTGCTTCCTCACTGCACCCCGGTTCCTGCAGGGCCCACCTCTCCCCTTTCTTGAGATGTTCTTCTATGGCATAAAACCTCTTTTCCTTCTTTTCTGCAAAGGTCTTTGTATACAAGCCATATGTAACATATTTTACTGAAGTTTTTATGGCCAAAGAGGATAAGCACAGCACAGCACAGGAGGTAATTTCATGGCCAGGCAGACATCACTCTTCCTGGCTGTTGCTGCCTCTGCTTCCTAGCAGGGCTTCCTCTCTAGTCCTGTCTTCCATGTGCTCTAGCCTTGTGCCATGTCACTGAGCCCCACACCCTTCTCAGAGCTCCCTCTACAACACTGTGCCATCTCCTGGTCTGGTCGTCTAGCCTCTCTCATCTCTTCCCTATCCTGGACACCAATAAAACTTCAACATTTCTTTATTTCCTGGAGCAATTTAGCCTTCCTTTGTTTCACCCTCACCCAACTGGCTCAGACCCGTGGACCTCACCTCCAAGAACTAGGGGGTCTCCTGTTATTTTGTTTCTTAAACAAAAGTGCAGGTTTCCCCCCAAAAGAACAAGTCTTCTTCCTTCCAGACCAACATAAACAATTGCACTCAACTTTTAAAGTAACAGGTGTTTTCTATCATTTGTCTACTCTGTCTGCCACATGATTTAAAAGCTTAGAGAGACCTGTCTCACCCCCATGCCTGACACCCCTACTAGGAAGGTCATTCCTTCAGATTAAGGGATTATATAATAAGACACACATAATTACATGTTTTATTTGGGAGAAGTAACCCTACTAGTTCTCAAACTACAAGTTCTCAAACTTCAGTGTATATGAAAATCTTTTGCTTCACATGTGAAATATACAGCTTCCCTGGTCCTATCCTGACACAGCAGATAGTAGAACCTAGAAATCTACATTTTTTAAAACTGTCTCACCTCCACCTCTCCCCCAGGTGATTGTGATGCAGGGAATCACTCATCTTGAGAAGCTGATTTTCTGCTTGACCTGTGGCAAGGAATGGAGGGACACCAAGGGCCAGGTCACCATCCCCATTAGTTTTCTAGGGCTGCTAGAACCGCAGACTTGATGGCTTGAAGCACCACAGATTGCAGTGCTACCCACGATGGCCAAAAGTTGGAAGCACCCCAAATATCCATCAACAGATGAATAAACAAAATGTGATCTAGCCACACATTGGAATATTACACAACCTTAAAAAGGAAGGGAATTCTGATACATGCAATGACACAGATGAACCTTGAAGACACTATGCTGGGTGAAATAAGCCAGACGCAAAAGGACGAATATAGAATGATTCCACTTATACGAGGTACCTAGAGTAGACAAGCTCACAGAGACAGAGAAGAATAGGGGCTTCCAGGTCAGAGGGAAGGGGAGGGTAGAGAATTATTCTTTAATGAATATAGAGTTTAAGTTTGGGATAATAAGTCTGGAGATGGATGATGTTGATGGTTACACAATGTAACTGCGCTTAATGCCACCAAACTGCACACTTTAAAATGGCTAAAATGGTAAATTTTATGTATATTTTAACACAATTTTTAAATGCTAAAAATCCAGAAATTTATTTTCTTAAAGTCCTGGAGGTGAGACGTTGAAAACCAGTGTCAAGGTGTCAGCAGGGCCGCACTCTCTCCAGAGGCTCTAGAAGAGACTCCGCTTGCCTCTTCCAGCTCCCGGTGGCTGCAGCATTCTTGGCTTGTGGCCACATCACTCCAGTCTCCGCCTCCATCTTCACGTCACTTTCTCCTCTCTCTCGGTGAAAACTGCCTCTGCCATCCTGTAAGGACACGTGTGATGGCATAATCTCCCCATTGCAACATTCTTAATCACACCTGCATATTCCTTTTTTGCCATACAAGGTCACATCCACAGGTTCCAGAGATTAGGATGTAGATCTCTTTGGGGGGCCGTCATTCGGCCTACCACACTAGCTCCCAGGCTCTCAGGGAATAGGCCCAGATGGAGGGAGGAGAACATGAGCGGGTGTAAAGCTGGGATTTGGGCTGCAGGAAAGCAGGTCCCGGGGAAGAACAGGCATGCTGGGCAGGTAAGGGCACCACTCTGCAGCTTTGGGGTGTCGGGGCTGCTCTCCCCACGCAGTGGGAAGGGGGTGGCTGGGATGTAGCAGTTGTGCCAAGCCCACTGCCCAGCATCACAGCTCCTGGGGGGGGTACCCGGGCACAACCGAGTCACGTGCTCTGGGGCAGAAGGAGATGCAGGAAGTGACTACAACTGCCCTTCCCACGCATGGTTGGCTTGGGCCCCAGAGAGGGCCCTCCATTTCTAAAGAAGGGCAAAGAGCCAAGTTTGGTTCCTACTGTGTGCCAAGCACAGAACCAGGCGCTCTCCATATGTAACCTCATCGAATCCCCCTCACCCTAGCAGAGGAGTAACAAGCCCTCCATACAGATGAGGCACCTGAGGCTCAGGGAGCTGAGGCTGTGTGCTCAGTTACACGGAGTGACCATCTTCTGAGTCCTGCCACAGTAAAGGGCTCCAACTCAAGTTGGACAGACCTGGGATCACATCCTAGCCTTGCACTGGCCACGTGACCTTGGATGCCACCTTGCTGTACTGGTAGCGTCTACCTTATGGGATTAATGTAAATATGCATAGTGCTGGCACAAAAACACTCAGATAACTAACATTAATATTCCCCGCCCTGCCCAGATGCAGAGAGCGGGGCCTGCCCCTGCCCGGTGGGGAGGCCCAAGGCAGGGATGCTGGCTGCTCAGCTGGCCTGGGTAGGGAGGGGGATTCTGTACAGAAGAACTTGTGCATTTGCAACAATGGGCCTCTCCTAGCCCCTGCCCTTGTGCCTTCCCAGCGAGTCCACTGTGAACCCTTCGCAGAGCAGCGGGCGGAGAAGCCTCAAGACAGTTCCCGGTTCGTCCTCCCCCCGACAGCCAGCTAAGTCTCCATGGGCTTCAAGGACTGTGTTGTTCAGCTCGCCCAGACCCTCTCGCAGGCCCGGCCTCACACCCGGTGCCAGCTGCAGCCGCAGGGCTGGCAGCCAGGGTGACCCCATCCCTGCCCCCAGCTTTCGGGGGGAGGGGGGTTTTGCCAGGACAAAAACCTGTTTCAGAGTCATGAATCTAGTTGTGGGACAGGCCTGTGATTGGATAAGTTGTTTTAAAGAGCTTGAGCAAACACAACTGGCCCGGCAATCGCCTGACTAACGTTGACTCTGGAGGTCACCACGCCCAGGGCACCCACAGGGAAACAGCTGGGCACCCAAGGCCTGGCTGCAGCCCCCATGATCCGCAGTCTAGGCACCCCTCACACCCACTCGGAAAGGAGGGAATCTGCCCTTCATTGAGCGCCACTGTATGCCAGCTTCTGCCCTCCCCATCAGAGGTCAGGCGCTGGTGCCCTATAAAAATGTCCTACCGTTTGGCCCCAGGTCTCAGGGATGTGAACGAAGTGAACCTCCCAGCCTTGGTACCAAACCTACCTGCTCTGACCTGACACCTCCGGTTCTTGCCCTGCATCCCCATAACCGGCTTCTGCTTCTCTCTCCAGCCCCGCAGAGAAGGCAGTGTGACAAGATCCGAGCTCCCAGGGAGCTCTCCCAGCTCCCTGGTGGTTCATTGCCAAGCACTCCCCTGCTGTCACAGCCTTGCCCAGATGTGAACAGCCCGTGCATGCCGGCCCCAGGGCTTACGTGGGCTCACAACAGCACACCCTCTATTTCCATCAAAACTTGACAAGTCTCAGAGTTCCCCCTTTAAAACAAGAAGTACTGCAGGCAGCGTGCCTCATGTGGACAGCACCTGCTTATCTGTGACATCGGTAACAATGCAAAAAAGCGCTGCTGAGAAGTGCACCAACTTCTTTTGTTTTCATTAAAACTTTATTTAGCATCTGCAGAGTGTGGGGCCGCGAAGGGCCCTCAAAAGTAGGAAATACAGCCACCAGTTCCCGAAGTTAGGAAACTGGAGCAAGAATGCCCTGCAAGCCACACAGGTGGAACTGGAGTTTTAAATTGTGTGACCACCACCCCATGTTATCATTCCTGCTTGCAGGGTGACAATGTCGATGACAAGTTTGGAGGAGCTCAGCCTCCGTCCTGGGCAAGTGGGGACCCACAGAACTGACTCAAAGGCCTGGGCTGGGTTTCCTGGGTGATCCACGAAAGAGGATTAGACGGCAAAATAGAAGTCACAAACAGGCACAGACAGGCCGAGATGTCTCCAAAGATGTCTCCAGAAAGGTAAAGCGGAGAGAGGGAATCCAGGTAAAAGGCTGCAGGATGATGTCAGGTTGGCTTAGAGGCTGGGTGGGGCTCTGAGACTCGACCTTCTGCTCCTGTCGGGCTGCAGGGGTCACGCAGTTAAGTGGTGCGATGGCTCTTGCTTCCCTATGCTTGTAAAACCAGGTAACTATCTAAATTCTCTAAATATATACATATATATAAATATATGCATATATATTTACATAAGACTCCACAAAACCTGATCTGTCCCCAAATGGTGTCACCCAGCGAATTCAGAGGCACTGAAGATTCACAATATTTTGAAGGAGGAAAGCAAACTCCTTGAAAGAAAGGCTAGAAACCATGCCTCCCTACCTCTGCTTTTGCCAATACTAAATTCTCAACTCCCCTGAGTTTAAAATCTGCCTTTCTTCCTCTTAACGCAGAGTAAAAACTTATCTGGCTCAAGATTCATCCATTTCCAAATCAGCACAAGTGGGTCTATTTTGTATGAACAAGAACTGCCCTTCCCAGCTCCCAGCCCAGTGTTCTTCCCACCAAACCAAGCAGCTTATTGCCCACATCGAGGCTGAATTTGTTGAAAAATATTTATTTTTTTACCTCTCTGTTTTTACCCCTCTGGCTTGGCCTGCGTGAATGAAATCACGAACGGAGGATTTAGCTAATTTTATTCATAATATTTCACATATTTATGGGATACAGGTGTTACTTTGTTACACACATAGCCAATTTTTAAAGTCTGTCTAGCTCCACAATGATACAGGCCTGCAGTGGGAGGGATCTGTCAGCTGACAGCCCTTAAGCTAACTCCCGCTCAGCTAACTCCCATTATATTATCCTAGGCCTCAGTTTCTCCAATTATACAAATAATGGCAGAAGTTGAAGAGCAGATTTATCTAATGAAGGCTGATTTTCATGGGTCCTTACTTGCACAAGCACTTTTCAAGGCCTATAAGTAATATATTTATAATTTTTTAACCTTTTTCTTAAAGAAGACCCCCACATTATATATGCCTAAAACTCTGTAAAACCTGAATCATCCCCAAATGGTGTCACCCAGCTAATTCCGAGGCACTTAAGACTCACAACATTTTGAAGAAAAGCAAACTCCTTGAGAGAAAGGCTAGAAACCATGCCTCCCTATCTCTACTTTTGCCAACCTTTTTTATTTTTTTATTTTTTTTTTTTTGCCAATATTAAAGTGTTGGAAATGTTGGTAACAATAGCAAGCTAACACCAGATATTCATGAACATGATTCCATTCGAAAAGCTACAGAGTTCTGGGTTACAATGATGTCTATTATTCATGAAGAGATAAGGAGCTTCCACTGTGAAAAATAAAACTAAGCTCATACAAAATGCAACTTGGCTAATTTGACTTGAAGGTTGTAAAGCAGGAGGAAGCCAGGAAGAGGAGAAAAAAGAAGTAAGAAAGGCTGTGAAGCACAGAAAGTTTGGGAGACTGGTCTATAGGGCAGGAAGAAGCCCTCCTGTCACCATGGGACCCTGTTGCTCTGTGGAGACACCACCCGCCCTGCTCATGTTCTGTGTAGCAGCTGAGAACACGATACAGAAAAGACCCTTCCTGAGCTGCAAGAACACATGATGTGGTAGGAGGGGATTCAATCTTTTATTGTTCATTTATGTTTCAATTATTCCTAGATGCTGGGGACATTATATTGAACAAAACAGACATGGCCCTTGTGTCCCAGTCTGGTGGGAACACAGCCAAGCAAAGAGGCCATTGCACTTCAGTGTGACATGTGACTGATAAGGGAGGTCCAGGATATTAGGGGTGCACAAAGAGGGGCATCTAATCCAGCTTTGGGGGGATTCAAGAAGGACTTGTCCAGGGAAGTGAGGAACCATCTGAGACCTGCAAGATGAGCAGGCATCCACCAGAAGAAGGAACGAGAAACATGATTTAGGCAGAATGAAGAGGGAAGTGGTGTTTCTGAAGCACCATGGACCAGGTGTGTGTTGGGGTCATGGGAGAAGGGGAGGGGAGGCATGGTTTAAGCAGGTGCTGGATCATGTGGGTTTTGAAAGCCTTAGTAATGAATGTTGACTTTACCCCAACGGTAATGGGAGTGAGTTTATGATATCACCTAGATGGTGTGTGAGGGGGTGGTCTGGAGATAAGGAGACAGGTTAGGAGGCCATGGCAATGGAGGCACGGGATAGTGGTGGCCTGGTTGGAGAGAGGGGTATGGATTCAAAAAACAAGAGGCAAAATGGACATGCTTTGATAGTCGGTTAGAAATGCAATGTAAGGTGTCCAAGGAATCTAGGATGACCTCAGCCAGCTCTGACTTGAGCAGTTGGGTGGCCAGATGGTAGAGCCATTTGGAAAGACAGTGACTCCAGAAGGAGCAGGTTTAGTGCTTCTGAGCTGAACCGTCCAGGTAAAAGGAGGCTTCAGAATTCACAGCAGAAGGTCAAATTGAAAGGCCCAAGAAAGATCGACTTATTAAAGTTATGGAGGTCAGCACACAGGAAGAAAAGAAAAGAGGTTGAAAAGTTCCATTGAAAAGATGTTCGGGTGACAAAAGCAGGCTACAAAACCATGTGTACAATAAGATGCACGTGCACAACACAGAGACGAGGAAAGACGCAGGAGGTATCCACATGAACATGTTAGTAGTTACTGCCTCGTGGTAAGATCACTGATAATTTGTAGTTCCTTCTCTTTGCTTGGCTGTATTGGCAAAACTAAAGATTGCGTAATAAATGTGTGTTATGTTTTGTAACAAAAACAAAAGTTATTTTTGAAAAGTGTAGTTATGTAGGCAAGGGAAGATTATTATTGAAGGGCTTTTAACTTATAGTGAAGAACTTAATCAGAAAGGATAATATTAATAACAATAGAGCTCGTGGACAGCTAAAGGAGGTAACGTGATTTGCTGCCTCACAAACTTGGTTGCATATTGAAATCACCTGCAAAGCTTAAAAACTACCGTCCCTGGATTCCCCCTCCAGAGATTCTGATTTGCTCAGCAGGAGGCATGGCCTCAGCCCTGGAGACTGTTCATAATTCTCCCCAGGTGATTCCAATGTTGGCAGAGATGGAAACTCACTAATGTAATTAGAAGAGGGATAACTTTTTAGACTAGCATTTTGAGTTCATTAGAAAGGGGTGAGGATCTTGGGGAGAAGGTTATCATGGTGAGGCTATGAAGCAGGGTCAAAGGTTAGCAAGGGGATGGCACCCCCAGGGTCAGGCATAGGGTAAGTCTCACAGTATACTCTTAAATGATAGCCAGTGAAGTGAACTGAGCTCAACCTAAAAAAAAAAGAAAACTCTGCAAGAAATGGGGACATTTTACACAGCAAGAAAATCTGAGTCCTGCAGGCTGCGTCACAGTCAAGAGCAGGTGGCAGCTGGTTCTGTATTCAAAGGCAAGGAGCTCTCACATCCTAAGACATTCATTATTCAGCAAAGGGCAGTGTCAGGACAGCAACTCAGCTGAAGGCCTTCAAGTCCACGGAAGACAGCATATGGATTATTCACTAACACTGAGGAATAATTTTCAAATAATCTGTCGCTAGAGGGTTGGCAGTGGTTGTCCAATCCAGGCCATGGGCTCCAACACACATGGCAGAGCTGCCACTGCAGAGACGCTGGCTTGGTGGATCGAGGCGATGCCTCCTTTGAATACTGGTCTGACCACTGATTGTCCTTTTCTTCTTGGGCCAGTTATTCCATTTCTCTGGTCTCCCATTTGTAAAAAAGATACCTATTTTACAGGCTTCTCAGGTAACATCGTGAAAGCAGCTAATAGGTTTTTTTTAAATGCGATTGCCATTGTTGGAAATAGAAAAAGAGGATATATAACTGTAAAAGTCAGTCTGGACCAAAGTCTCTCTGCCTCAGTTCCACCTCTCGCCTGATATGTTTTCTATTCTTATTTAACCTTCTGAATTCTAATTTTGGTTAGAGCAAACAACCTGCTCTTTTCCTGGTAGATTAATGGCATTGAATAGGTGGCCCTTAAAAAATGTAAAATTCAAAAACTAGAATCTACAATGTCAAAATTATATTTTTTATGTAAAATATCTTGATGTTAGTAATCATCAGAGTGAAGACAATGGTTATTGAAATTTAAACTCTAAAAGAAAAGGCAAAAGGTAATTGTGGTAAAGTGTGTGAAACTTTTACTTACATTTCATTAAATCTGAAATGCCTTTAATTGTAAGATACACTCATTTTATATGTTGTTAAGGGAAAGAGAATGTTCCTAATTAAACTATGACACAATACTTTCCCTTTTTTCCTTATTGAAAGAGTTATTTTAGATTTATTTAAACATCTATTGTTACCGTGTATCACTCTTGTATGTATCTAAAAAGAGAAACACAGTGAAATGAATTGGTTAAGGTGTCCCATAAAACTTGTTCACATTCTCCCTCTTCTCAATCACTTTTCAGTCATTGCTGCCCAGGTTTTCTATGCAATAGTGTCCTCTGGGCTTTCAAGTAAATTGGTGATACACTTATTTTCTTCTGAGCCGCTGACATCTCTTCTTGCAAGCTTTTTTGCCTAGTGTGTGATAGATGATCCTTTTGTGCATATCTTGGTAACAAAACATAACTCAGCTTTATCTACATGTGTATATCTTTCCCTTCTTAAGTCCCGTTTAAAGCTATGCTTCTCAAACTTTCACGTTCATACAAATCACCTGGGGAGCTTGTTAAACAGCAGATATAAAATAGGTCTTGCCAGAGGCTGAGCGCCTGCAGGTCTCATAAGTTCCCGGGAGAGGCCAACGCTGCTGGTCCCAGTACCACAGTTTGAGTAGCGGAGCTAAAAGGCAATTGATCCCCTTGGTTTCTTCTTTGCAAGAAATACAGAAGTGTGATTATTCCTCCAACAAATGTTTGTTTCACTAGTATCAATTTTATGCCCTGCTCCTATGTTTTCATGCTCTGCTGTGTACGCAATAATTTTTCATTTCAATGCCAAACTGTCATAAAATCTTTTTGAAATCACTTAAATGGCAGTGAAACTCAACATGTGTACAACCAGCAACGCATGCCACCCATTCGAGTGTGACAGCGGAGTGCGGAACTAGGACCAAGTCAGCGCACGCACATGGCGACGGCCTGCACCGCCGGTTGCCAGCCACACCTCAACGTCAGAGACGCTAAAAAGTTGGGAAATGTGCAGCTTCGGGTCAAAGAAATGTGGAGACTCTGTTGCAAACCTCTGTACTATTCTACTCTTTGTGGTTTTCTTCAAGAAAATGTCGAAATCAGCATTAGGAAGAATGAGAGTCAACAATAATAGCTCCAGCGTGTTTCTCAGTGTCTCTGTTTTTGACCTTTTGGCTTCATCTTTGGGAATGGAACACAAGGGTGGAAGTTGTTCAGTGTGTGAGTCTTGGTGACGTGTGTGTTTACAGCTGACTTCTCGGCAAGCAGTCACCTGCACACTTGTTGAAAATGCCCAACTCTGAACTCCACCAACCTACAGAAACAGGAAACTCTTTCGCCAAGCCTTCCAGGAAATTTACAAGCCACTCAAGCTTGAGAGCCACTGACTGGCTTGGTGTCTTTGCAGCTTCCTGCAGAATTTAGTATGTCAGTCTTCCAGCAGGGTGCACCTGCCATGTACCCTAGCGCAGCAACTCTCGCTGCCTCCAAATAGGCTGAGAATCCTGTGCTGGGGCAGGGAGAAGGGCAGCTCAAGCAGGTGTCATGACATAAGCCAAGGCAAGGAGGCAGGCGAGCACCCGTCACCTGCCATGGACAGACTAGACCAGGTGTTCTGAAGGGAGGGTTCTAAAGAGATGGTTCCAGCAATGCAGTCAGAAAACATATGCTTGGGAAGCTTGTTGAGGGAAAGGCGATGCCCCAGGGGAATTTGCCCTCTTGTATCTGGTCCCTGCATTGGGAGTTTTTCATTGGTTGGTTTACTTTCTTTCCTTCTTCCCCTTCTGCCTTCTCTCTTTTCAAGTTAAGAGAGAGGGGACCCAGAGCCTTTGGCTTCCGTTGGTACTTCGGCCATCCTTCCCTGCCACTTGACGTGCTTCTGGACAGACCCCTCTGTCTGATCCCTGGTGCTGGCAGCTGCCACGAGAGGAGAGATGCAAGCTCATTGCAATATTAATCTGAGCAAAACACAGCTCGAGAGGAAATTTTGCTGCTCTGTTGCAAATAGCATATGGTCCCTCCCAAAAGCCAAAAGCGATGATTTTTTAATCATCTGCTGTTCGGGATTATCCACGCTCCCTTTCCTCAGTGTGGATAATTGAAGGTTGGCTGTCTTTGGATTTCAAAGCAGTTTGGACATTATTGAAATCCAAGGTTCCTGGTTCGCTCCCCAACCCCAGTGGGCATCCGTGCCTGTAATTAAATTGATCTGCAGGAGGGGGAGGGTCTTGGAGGGACCTCTGATGGGACTGGTTGCCGGAGAAAGATGACTGCTGCTTTTGTGTTGCCTGTGTCCCACATGCAGGACGAGAATGACTTTGTGCTGTGGCTCTGGTTTGCTGCTACCTCTGGATATTTCATATTCGCTCTCTAAACAAAGCGTGCAGTGAAATCAACGCCTTTTAGGGTGAGACCTCACCAGGGCACCTGTGGGTCTCAAAGTGATGCAAGCAGAGATATTAGAGGTAATTTGTTTTTAAGGTGTGCAAAAGTTGGCCAACACAGGAACACATACACACACATTCTGGGAGTTTCAATTTGAGTCAAGAAAAACTCTGAGTAGAGCGTGGCTAGAAAAACACATCTGTCCCCCGCAGGTGTGTGCAGTTTGCATGTGAAAAGGAAGATGGGCTCGGGAGCAGGAGGTGTGTGGCTCCAAACAGAGCTCTCCCCGGGTGCAGGGGACAGATGGGAAGAAAGAGAGGATGCAGCCAGCTCTTCACCTGGAAGTGTTTTCCACCTAGACAAGAAGGGAGGAAAATTGCAAAATAAAAACACAGGAACACACACAAAAGAAGCGTTTGAGGCTGTGCTCAGCAGCTGTAGAGGCTCCACACAGTGCTGGGGTGAGTGCCAGGTGGTCGCTGGCTGGGCCGACGCGGAGGAGCAGAATGGCTGGGGGACGGCCAGGGCAGGACTGGACCCCATCCAGCTGGCCGCCTGCGGAGGACGCATTAGCTAAAGCCTCCTGGGCACGCTCAGTGACTTACCCACGCTTGTTCCTCCTTGTTGGCAAGGGAGCTGTCCCTGCTGCCAGCAGCCTTGGGCAGCGTTACCCCACAGTCCAGGCAGCCTCCGTGGACCCACAGGGGCAACCCCCAAGCCCCCGCTGAAGGGCAGAAGCAGGAAGTGGGCGTTCCTGTGAGGGGCCCCAGCATGTTCCGGCTGATGTCGGAGCCAGACAGGACCCCTGCAGCCTCCCTGCCATCTCCCCCAGGTGGTACCCCAGAACCCTCCTGGTGCCCCTCTCCCCGGGTGCTCCCCCACCCTCTGTGCTGGCTCCCACGCCGACACCTGTCATGCTGCGGGGCCTCAGCCAGCCCTGCAGAAAGAATGTCCCTGGTCAGCCCAGGGAGGCACGACATGTATGACATGTGGCACAGGGTCGGGCCCCCCTCTTTCCCCCTTCTTGGCCCCCTCCCTACTTCTCTGCCTCACATCAGATACTGCGCTTCTTGTCTTCACCATCTCAGAAGAGCTCCTGTCAAGATTTCCTGCGCTCGCGTGGAGCTTATTACTGAACATTTATGCCGCTCTGGCTGTCCCCTCCGCTCTGCGCAGACACGGGGAGACAGCAGCCCTGCACTGCCTGCTGGCTCGACACTGAGCTGAGAGCGAGCGCATGGGCGAGGAGAGAAGCCACACAAGGTGTCATCGCGTGCCCTCCTTGGAGAGGACATCCAGGCCATTTTCATGATTAAACCCACTAACCACTCCCACCGGCCCCTGTGATGGCTTCTCCTGACCGCAGCAACTACTGATTAAAGAGAAGCTGGATTATTTTTCTTAGAAGAAAATTAAAACCACACACGCAGAGATAGAGTAGTCCACTGTAATGCTCTTGATGAGAACTACAGATTGCTCAACCCGTCTCCTGCTCATGCCGCCAGGTGCCCCTGTCACCTCAGAGATGGCCCAGAAGACAGGTGCCATTGCCCAGCAAGTGCTCATATCACAAAGGGGCAGCCACTCTGGCCCTGCTCTTCACCAAGTGAATGTATCCGTTCCTCTGGAGCGTCAGGCACCATGCTGGGCCTAAGCACAAAAGCAAGCTGTCCCCTGGCTCCTCTGCCCCAGGAGACTGGCCAAGTATACCCTTAGTGTCTGCAGGAGGATTTCAGGTGGTCCCTCCTGGGCCATGCCATGGTGGCTGGTTCCACTCCTGCAAAACTGCCCATCCACCCATCCCTCTTGCTTTATAGACCACTGAGCTGCAACCCTGCCTCAAAGGCAATGCATGCCCCTCTGACCCAGCAGCAATGAACGGTTCACTGGCAGCTCTCCCAGGAGGAATAGAAAGGCTGTACTTCACATAAAGTTTCCTCTAAAAAAATAATAAAAATAAGGCACTACCTGGTGTTTCCCATATGTGAACCTGTCTTTTATGGCCTGGATGCTTGACTCTCATTATTGTTGCTGAAGAAAAGCTGTCAACTGTGCATAGGGGCAGCTCTGGGACCTCTGTATGGAAGGAGCTGGGGGCAGCGCCATGGTCAGGGGGCAGGTCCCTGCTATTGGGAATAACACTGGTTATTTGGGGGATGCTGGTGGAGGCTGCAAACGGGTTAGACCCGTCACCCCCACCAGTCCTTGGTGGCATCCCAAATCTAGCCTTTGTTCCATGAACAAAGCCAGCACTAGGCATCAGGAAAGCCGTGTCCAGCTTCCAGCTCTATTTAGCTGGGGCACTTTGCACAATTCCAGAATTTTTCTAAGCCTTGGGATTCTCCTCTGTAAAGAGGTTGGAGTTGGACCACAGTATCTCTCGGAGTGATTCTAGGCCTTGGAGGAAGCAAAATAAATTGGAGATACAGTCCCCAACCCAGAAAAAACTAATGATGGTGAAAATATAGCACCACAAGGAAAAATTGCATAAAGATACAAATGGTGAAAGTAATGGAAAGTTCTCGCTTTTTGTCCACCAGCATCTATCCCACTATGTCTGGCAACAGCCTCTAATTTCCACTGGGGAAGATCATGAGGTTCTAGTTCCAGGGATGAAGCCCGTGACCTACAACACATCCTGTGGCCAGACACTTCCCACCAGCTCTGCCGCCCCCTGCTCCCCGCCCCTGTCCACACGGCAGCAAGATGATCTTTTTCAAACATTAGCTCATGTCATGTCTCTTCCCTCTGAAAAGCTGCAGACTCTCCACCACGGTTAGAATAAAGTTCTGTCTTCTTCTCATAGCCAGCAGGGCCCGGCCTCATGTGGCCTCTGCCACTTCTCACCTCTTCTCTCCCCATCTTTTGCCCCGTCCACTCCCCTCTGTCCACACTGGCCTTTGATGCTCTTTCTCAGCAAGCCTGGCTTGTTCTGCTTCAGAGCCTGTGCTTTTGCACCCTCTACCTGGGGTCCTATGGCCAGATCTTCACCCAGCCTCTGTGCTCACTGCATTCAGGTCTGTACTCAAATGTCAGCTCCTGAGAGAGCCATCTTATCCAAACAGCATCCACCCAGACCCCACATCATTCTCTGCCCTCTTCGTCTACTTTGGGTTTTTATTTTTTTAAAAATAGCTCTTATCATTTCCTAATTTTAGTACCATTCAGTATGATACACTTGTTTGTTTTGTCTCCCACTGGTAAGTAAGCGCCAACAGGCTGGGGGTCTAACCTGTCTTGTCAACACTATGTCCCCAGAATATACCATAGTGCCTGGCACATAGTAGTGTGTGAGTGTGTGAGGTCTCTCTGGGCGCTCAGAATCCCAGCCAGAGTGGTTGGTTCAGGATGGGCACATGACTTAACCTAGTTCAGACAGAATGACTCTTGGGACTTTGCCAGAACACTGAGCTAGAAGCGCATGCTTTGCTTTGCTGGCGTAAGTGTTGTCGTGGTGTGAGGCTGACGCTGCCAGAGCTGCCAGACGGGGCCAGGAACAGGGCCAACCTAGGGGGACCGGGACCAAGAGGCAATACCTGGTAGCACCCTTAGAGCTCTGAATGAAGCCACACCTGAGGCCAGACCTTGCTGTGGGCTTCTCAACAAACACGAGCCACACTGTCTAGTTAATCCTCCCAGATACCAAAGTAGCCCTGCTTCTCCCCACTCCTCAGATGACAAAATAAGGCTGAGGAAAAAAAGTTGAGTGACTTAGCCAAGATCACACAATCAGCAAGGGTCAGATCAGGGCTCAACTGCAGGTCTTCCTACCCCAGAGCTGTGCTCAGTGTTCTCCCTGCCCCACCTCCCATGGCCCTTCTCTCGGGGAGGCAGCAGCCCTGCTGACGGGGCTGAGCCTGGGCAGGGGCGGGGTCAGATTAGCCTCCAGGCAGAGCAACCTGGCTTTTGCATTCTTTCTGTTTATACAGGGCTTTTCTTCAAAGCACCCCACCTGTTTTTGCAAATAACTATTACAAGCCTTTTCTGCAGCGAGTCAGGAACAGACAGGCAGACAATGGCAACAGATGCTCTCCAGGCTTAGACACTGAGAAGCGTCCAGCCTGGTCAGCCGACACGGCTGAGGAACCCGGGATTAGCAGCGCAGGCCTCTGTGATCTCTCTGGCAGAAGTGACGAGGCACCTCTTGGATGTTCCATCCTCATTGTCCATTGGCCTCACCAGCAGGGAACAAGGTTAGGAAGCCCCTTATGTTTTAAAGAGTGGCCAATGTCTGGCCCTGGTCCTTCCCGGGCTCCTCTCCCATGAGGTCCACTGAGGAGGGCTTTGCTGGTGGGGACTGTGAGGTCTTGCCTCGGCCGGCCCTGCCCTGAGGACAGGAGGAGCTTCCCTGCTATGCGATGAGCTCACTCTGTGTGAGCCCTGAGTTCACCTCCTAAGCCTGAGGTCCTTCCAGCAGCCACCTGCTGACTGCCAGGTGACTGTTCTCAGCCACCTGTTCTCACATATGCAGGAGGGCTCAGGGGAAGACAGGGAGGCCAGGCTCCCCCACCCAGCCCCCAGGCTCTTAGTGAGGGGCCTGGGAGGGGTCCTCATTCGCCCATGGCAGCATACTCAGCTGCCCACAGACCCTTTCCCGGGCCTGGGCAATGACCTGCTGTGGGTTCATTCCCAGGGCCAGCCGGCTCTGCACTCAGACTAGGGCATACCTCAACCTGGACATTCAGAGACCCCCCCACCTGGGGGTGGCATCCATCTCAGCAGATGGCCCTGCAGAACAGAGGCTGAGAAACTACCCAGTGTGCAGTCTGAATTCAGCTGGTGAAGATGGGATAAGTTTTCATCTGGATTCAAGTATTAACTTAGGCAGTTCTCAGAAAACTGGAGTCTAGACGGAGACATGCCAGTTTGTGTCCGCCTTTGGATAGGACCATAGGCTTGTACTAAATGACCATCTGGCTCCATATGCCTAAGAGTTGGATAATTCTCATAACCCCATGGTCTCCAAGCAGGCAGGTGCATCAGATTCAGGGAGAGGGAGCCGGGCTCCACCTGTAGAGGTTTGGGTTCAGTAAGCATGGAACAGGGTCACTAAGTGCTTCCTTACCCCATTCCCCAAAGACTTCAATTTCACAGTTATAAAGGAAAGTTCTGCAGATACAAGGAAATGAGAAGTGATCTCAGTTGACAGGGAAGACATCAGTCCCTCAGCTAGTGGGTTTCAGCTGCAGATCAGTAGGTAGCACGTGCTGCAAAGCCGAATGGAGCCAGTCACGAGCACTTCTCCCTGCCGTCTTCATTCTCCCCTTCACTGGAGAGAATGGACAGGAATCCTTCCTAAGTTGTCTCTGAGATGGCCAAGTTCCCACCACTTGGGAACAAAGGCAACCCCGGCGTCCATCAGGTGCAACTCACAGCCAGGTGAGCCCAGCGCTCCTCTCGCCCCAGCTCTGTGTTCAGCTCACACCTTGCCCCCCACCGCCACCAGACCGCAGTGGCAGCTGGCGAATGCGGCCACCGGAAGCCAGCGTGACTCCACCCTATGAAAGGGATGCCACTCTCGGTCCCAATGGGGACCAGGGACATGGTGGGTATCTTCGGGAACAGCCTGGCTATAGCAGGAAGAAAGTCATGCATTTTATTCATCACATTTTGCCCTTGGGTTAGCAGGCTCAAAGCAGGCAGTGGTAATCTCTGCTCTAGAAAGTTGTTTGCGGTAGGCTTTCTCCGCAGCTAGACTGGGACAGGCGTGGCCATAACGCTGCTTCTACTATCCACAGTAACAGCTGGCCCCTTCCAAGCACTGTTCTGAACACATCAGCCTATGAACCTGCTAATCCCCATTACTTTATCAGGTAGATACTAAAATTATCCCCACTTTACAGATAACTGAAATTAAGTAGTAACTTGTCTGAGGTCCTCTGGCGAGTGAGTAGAGGGGCTGAAAAGTGAACCCTGGTGGCCTCCAGATTCTCCATAGTTTGGGCATGAGGACAGGCACCAGGTGCATCTGCAGTTCTGTCAGGTAACATTCAGGGACCCATCCAATTAGAGGGAAGTGGTGATGTGGGCACCATCTGCCTCATAGCGGGGACAGGGTGGTGTAGTCTGGACACTCAAGGTCAGGATCTTCGTGACTAGTGTCATAGCTATGTGATTGGGTGGCATAGAATCACCAGCAGCGTGCTCTAGACAGGTGTGGCTGGTGAGGCAGGGAGAGA
Source organism: Cheirogaleus medius (assembly GCA_008086735.1). Taxonomy (NCBI): domain Eukaryota; kingdom Metazoa; phylum Chordata; class Mammalia; order Primates; family Cheirogaleidae; genus Cheirogaleus; species Cheirogaleus medius. The sequence continues at coordinate 7,548,554 of VBSM01001562.1, forward strand.
CGGCAAACACCAGCCACCTGAGAGGCTGTGGAACCCCACCTTCTGCTTTCCAAGGAGCACGCCCTGCCCGCCAGCTTCGGACCCTGTCCAGGGGCTGCAGTGGTCCTAGAGGATGGGGGCTCCCTCCTGCCTCTCCCTCAGCCAGGTGTCTGGACACCTGAGCAGCAGTCTCTCTCCAGGGTCCCTTCTCTGTGCTGGGCATTGGAGCCACAGAGGAGAACAACACAGAGCCAGCCTGATGCATGTGGCTGGCATTGTCTCTGTGTGTCACACATAAGCTGCTCTCACTGTGAGGAAGAAGCCACCCACCCTCTCTTCCTGTGTGTGCCTGCCCCGGGAGCCCTCCCCTGCAGAGAACTGCGGGAGGGGAATTAACTGAAGGCATTGTTAGCAGTCACCACTCCTACTGGAGCCAGCGGGGGAGGGGGAGACGCTGGATGGTTGTGTTCAAGGAAATGAGTGCAGACTGGGGGTGGGGCAGGCAGAGGACAGCCAGGGGAGGACGGAGGAGGCTGGTGGGTTGAGAGGGTGCTCAGAGAGTGGAGCAGAGGCTAGCCCACCCTCAAGGCTGAAGGGCGGCACAGCTGCCCCCTCGGTGGCCGTGGAGCAGTTAAAGGCAGCCTGCCTGGATGATGCAGAGTGAAGTAGGGAAACAGGAACTTCTCTGGGAACCAGGGCAGGAAGGGCCTGAGATGGAAACAGGTGGACTCGGCCAACTGAGCCTGGAATCCAGAACTGGGGGAGAGACTCTCAGGAAGAGCTGTGTCCTCGACTGGACAAAGCCATGTCCGTGTCACCCTGTGGCTTTAGCTGCTCATCTGCATGGGGACTGGCCCTGACGGAGGCAGACACACCTGAGTTGGCACTTCCTGAGAAGGAGGAGGAAAGGGAAAAATAGAAGCAGCATTTCTGAGGCCCCGTCCCAGATGGAGGCTGTGAAGGGGCCTGGTCTCAATGCAACACGTGCCGTGAGTGTCCATGTGGAACCAGCTGAGCACCTTCTCCCTCCGCACACACACACACACACACAATCACACCTGCAAACACATGTGTGCACATACACACATCTCCCACAAACACAAAAGTGCATGCAAACACACATACATACATGTGTGCATTGCACACGGTACCTGGCTGTGTCCCCATCTGTAGGGCCAGGTTATGGAACTGTGCCATGGTCTTATCATAAAACATTTTAGACTTACAGTGACTACATCTCCTTGGATAAAGTCCAGCAAGGCCTTCTTATTCCAAATTCTCTTCTCCTGTGAATGCTGTTCCATGTGATGGACAGAACCACAAAGCCAGACAGTGTCTCAAATGATCCTCCAACACCTAAGGGAACAGGCAGGACACACCCAAATCTCCCCTGGTGATGATGGCTGCCACACGTTTATTCTTTCCAGGAGGGAGGCATGTCCCAACCTCAACCCCTGAAGAGTCAATGAGGTCTTCTTAGTGTGGAAATGGTGCATAGTTATTGTAAGTTAGAACCAGACTCACAATCCACCTCTCAGAGTTTATCTCTTAATTATTTATCATTACTTAAAGCACCACTTTTTGTTGGAATTTACCATTTTAGACTCAACACAAGTCCTCTTTCAGATTCTCTCCCTCATGCACATCAGAGTTGCTTTAAAGTGAAAGAACGTGAAGGCGGCCAGGATTGTGTTTGCAGAGTGGAAGCTCTATGGGGAGACAGGGCAGGCGCTTAAGAGAAATGAAAAACACAACAACCCAATGGCATTGGCCCAGAAGCGTTAGGAAGGCACCCAAGCCTGAAGGTGTCTGTGGCTGGCAGACCCCCTCTCCCACTTGGCTAACCTTCCACCTGTGGTTGGGGGGGGGGACCCAATGCTTGGGTTGCCCAAAGCTTGGAGGCTCACCTACTTCCTTCCGACCTTTTAGGTACAATTTATCCTGTTTAGAACCATCCCAGTGGCTGTCGCCACTTAGGACATGGGTTGGTAACCCTTGGTCTTTTATTTGGAGAAAAATCAAACCCATGCAGTTCTTCAATAATCGGTCAGTGTGTCCAGGACAGTAAATGAAGCAAGTGTTGCAAGTTGTTGGCTCTCGATGTGAACAGCTCATTCCGCCAGGCCAAGATAAAAGTTCTTGAAGGCAGCGTTGTTTAAGCTGGTGCGGCTGGTGTGATGCTGATCCCATCTGCTCCATGGCCTTTCCCGAGTGGGCTCCATCCGCCTCCCCCGAGGCCTGTCCTCCAGGGCTCCTGCCAAGGGGAGCAGGGAAAGATGCCGCCTTTCAGCCGTGACCTTTCTCCTAGGAATCCTCTCAGTTGATCAGTGCCTGAAACGTTTAATGTGATATTTGCAGGGAGGATGACATTCGTTTTAAACGGTAAGGTCAAGGGCACCGTTGGAGGAGAGAGCAGAGAGACAACACAAGAGAGACAAAGACACAAAGAGGATGGAATCACAGCCCTCCCCGGGTGTCGGCTGAATTCTGAAAGGTTGAAAAGTCCCTAGGACAACAACCACAGCTTCCCAGCATTGAAGGGAGTTGAGTCAGCTCGCTCAGTAAATAAAAGCAAAGGGTCAAGATGAGGCCTGGCTGCCTTGGAGCTCAGTTTGTTGAGCCCTTGGAAGGAATCAAGGTACTTAATTTAATTCACATGGTGAAAGGCCCAGATATTGGCAGTTCTGTCTAGAAGTTTCCCATCCACTCTAAAAAAAAACGTCAAAAGCCCAAAAGAGTTTCCTAAGGGCCCTAGGAAAGAGCAGGAAATAGAGAGGACACCACATGTAGCTGCCAATGGATTTTTAAAGTCGGCTTATGGTTTGCAAAAACCAGGATATCTGAGTGTTTTCAGGTAACAGCCAAGGTAAAATATTCCTGTGGCCTCAAAAGTATCATTCCTTGGGTTTTGTCTTGATGGTTTCTTCCCCAGATCTTTTGATACCCAGACATAGTTCATGTAGGGAAGAAAGTGTGACAAGAACAAAAGAGCAGGTGTCTGGGGGCCAAGGACATCTACACTGACATCCTGCTCTGCCTTGTAACTGGCTAGGTGACTCTGGGCAGGTTACCGAGGTTCTTTTAGCCCAAGTTTCATTATCTGCAGAAGGAGATGATCATTTGCGGTTCTTTGGGCTGCAAGTCCAAGAAAGCCTAATGCTAACTGCTTAAGCGATCAAGGGGTTGACGGTGGCATCCCCGAGCGAGGTCCTGCAGTGGCCCAGTCCAGGCCCTCCCACGCCCTTTCCCTGAGAGTGTCCTGACTCTTGGCTCTGCCACGTGTCCAGCAGCATAGAAATGGCTGCAGCGGGTCCAAGCCTTGTATCCACTCACTAAGAGGTCGATGGAAAGAGAGAGACTCTCTCTCTTAAGAGAAAGCAAACTTCTTTCCCAGCAGCCCTAAGCTAACTTCCTCTGGTTTCCTGCTGACCCAAAGAGGCCACCTGCCATTTCTTACTCAGTTGCTGTGGTGACGAGAATGCCTGGAGGTGCGTCCCTCAGCCTATTGACTGCGAAAGATTCCTCTTGGACCAGTCAGGCCCACCCTGGAGTGGGGAGTGGAGGCCTCCAACTGGGCCAGCCCAGGACTGGGGGGGCAGGAGGAGCATTTGGTGAGAGGAAATGGATCTGCCGCTTAGATAGGCAACAATTCCAATTCAAGCCCCAATGCACAGGAGGTAGTGAGAATTAAGTGAGATGTGTGAAAGTCTTTAGCCCAGGCCCTGACAAAGAGAGTTTCTCAAAAGTGAAAGGTGGGGGAGGGATTACCATGGATGAAGCAAAACCAGAAATGAGTCACTTGTGGTGTATATACACCACCATTAAATTGGCACTAATGGATCAACACATACGCACGTACGGCAGTAACATTCGGGTGTCGGGCAGGTGGGGGGAGGCGGGGATGGGTAAATCTACACCTAAAGGTGCAGTGTGCACTGTCTGGGGGATGGGCACGCTTGTTGCTGTGACTCTGGAGGTGCAAAGGCAATTTATGTCACCAAAGAGTTTGTACCCCCGTAATATTCTGAAATTAAAAAAGAAAAGGAAAAGAAAGAAATGAGTCACTCGCATGCCTGGGGCTGCAGTTCAGAGTATACGATTCTAAATTACCTTGAATTCTATCCCGCACCACCAGGCACTTACCCCACTCACCCCTGCCCCCAAACATATTCAGTGGAGTAGAGATAAGACCATCCTCGGGTGATTCTAAACTCTGGAGTCGGAATCAGAAGAACATTCACTGGTGAGATACACAGCTTGTCGGAGCCATTATTTCCTTCCGTTAATTCGCTCTTCGTTAATTGCCATTTTTGTAAGTCGCTTCTTATCGTTCCCATAGATGCCCAAAATGCCACAGTACTGTCCAGTGGAACTTTCTGCAATGACAGAAATGGTTTTGTGCTGTCCAATATGGTAGCCACTGGCCACATGTGGCTATTTAGCACTGGAAAGGTGGTTAATACAACTCAGGAATTGATGTTTTAATTGTAGCTACTTTTAATTTTAATTTAATAGCCACATGTGGCTAGGGGCTATGTCTTCCTGAAGGCTAAACCAGAAGGGTCTGCTCCCTCCATCCCTCGTCACTGCCTTCAGTCAAGCATGGGGCCCTTGCAGGGCCTCCATAAATGCGTCTGACCAACTGGCTAGGTGGGCCCAGTTTGCACAGAACCATGACTGGATCTGTTCAGTGAAGGTGACATGACTGAGCCCTCACAGCTGGCTGGTACAGTGGAGAAAAGCTGGCTTAATCTGGGCACCGAGAGGAGTGCCACCTGCTCCGTTCTCTGCCCCCTGCTCCGTTCTCTGCAGCAATGGGTGGCTGCGTTATCCTGGTCACTGCCGAGTCTGTCCTTGCATGGGTTTGCATGTGTGCATGTCAATTGCGTGTGTAAATGAGAACAGTTCTGGAAGGGTGAGAGGAGCCGCCCACTCCTCCATCCCTGCTTTCCAAGTGGGTGGCCTCCGTCCTGTCTCCTGCTCGCTTGAGGCACTTGCTGAGATGACACAGGCTTGAAAAGAGGAAGGGGGAACCCCTCCAGGAGCTGAGGGCCTGAATGCCTTCTCTCCTGACAGCTGAGAGAGTCACCCTTTCTACCATCGTGTTCAGCAAACGCCACCGCTGACACTCTCCCGGGAGTAACAATAGGCTCTTTCTTCTCGGAGCACTGACCGTTTCCATGGGCGCCTTCGCCTCTCTCCTGGCAGGAAAGGCCACCGCTGATGCTCCCTGGCATCGTCAGGTGGCTGTGATGTGTCCCCACCATTGTCATCATGATGATCAAAGTTCTGCCATCTTTACATCAAGTCCGGAAGGTTTAGATTCGGGGCTGTCTTTCAGCTCTGGGTGGCAAGTGGCACATTTGTAAAATCCCCTGCTTCTGAACCGAGCCACGAAGCTCCATGGGCTGATCAAATTGCTGCCTCGTCTCGGGTATTTCTCACGGTCTGTGCACCACCTAGAGGCCGCGGCCTTAAATTCCGACTCAGTTCCAGCAATCAACCTGTCTCTCTCCCTCGTCAACCTAAAGACCCCAGAAAACCGGTCTTTGCTGAGTAGACTCCGTTTTGCTTCAACCCCTCCAAGCCGGCTTTCTGTGGTCCCAAACACTCCTCGCACGTGGTCCTGGGCCTGAGGGAGGCCTGCACAACCGGAAAGTCTTTCCAACACTTTTCCAGTCTCTGTCAAAGGAAAAGAGCTTTTCAGGTTGTCTTCAGACTGAAGAAAGAGGAGGGGAGACTTCCTGCTGACATCCCAAACCTTCCCGAGCTCTCGGTGCCAGGCGACGCCGGCAGCTGGGACTTTCTGTGCAGGGCCCATTCGCCCAGGACCGGAGATCCAGGGCACCTTGTCCTCCTCCCCAATAATCCCATCTCTGCCACACAACACAGATTTGGAGCTGTCCCCAGGCATCATGCCACTAGGGGAATAGATACCAAATATTTTATTGTTGTCATTATTCTGTTTCATTGTCGTAAAATATACATAACACAAAATTTAACCATAACACAAAATTTAACCATCTTCGTGGACAGTTCAGTGGCATTAAGTGCCGTGCAACTGTCACCACTATGCATTTCCAGAACTTTTTCATCATTCCAAACAAAAACCTCATACCCATTAAACAACAACTCTCCAATCCTCCTTCCCGCCAGCCCCCGGCAACTTCTATCTACTTTCTGTCTCTCTGACTTTGCCTATGATAGGTGTCTCATATACGTGGGATCATGCAATCTTTGTCCTTTTGTGTCTGACTTAGCCAGATATTTTTAGTTGAGGCCGATTTTCTTGGGGAACATAGGCCCGGCTTTCCTTTCTGTTTTCTCTGAAGTAGAAATGGGAATGAAGTCAGCAAAATCGGCTTCCGCCTTGCCCATACCTCACTGCCGGCCCTGGCCAGGCTCTCCAGCTGGGCACGCCTCCGAAAGCCGATGCAGCATTGGCAGGGAGGAGCCAGGCCCAGGTCCCTCAAAACAAACAAGGAAGCATCCATTGTGTGGGGGTTTAGGCGAACCAGGCCTTGGCTGGTTACCGGCTTGGTTACGGCTGTCCCTGTGAAATCTGGCAAGAGGGGCTGCCCCTGCAGAGCTGTGGGTAACTGGAGGATCCGACCCTGGAGGTTTGAGTCCAGACAAGCAGGAGGCAGCTCTGAGTGTCTGGACGTGTTGGCGTGGAAGTTTCTGGGTTTGTGTGTCTGGGTATACCCTGAGGATTCAAGGGGTCTGATGTCTGCACTTCTTCCTTCCTGCATTTGACAGAGAACTGATTGTGTACTTTACAGTCTTTTTTTTTTTATTATTATTACACTAACAGAATGGACCCTCTTGTATAAATGGCTATTACTATTATGTAGGTTTCGGTTATTTTTATATTACAAAACTGTAATTCTGAAAATGCCACTTCCCGGGGAGAAAGGGATTGGAGCACTGGAGTGAGTCATTGTAATAGTAACAACTAACATTTATATAGCATTTAATGGCTTATAAAGCACTTTTCATAAACATGATCTCATTCCTCGTCCCAGAGAACAAAGGGAAGTTGGAAGAGTTTATAAGTGGCACCAGGAAAGGATGCATCGTTTATTGGTTTCAAGAAAATGGTTATCGTCTCAGATCTGCAAATGGGATTCAAACCCGAGATATCTTCTCGGCTGAATAGAGGGACTTAATAAGAATTCTCCAGGAAGAAGAAAGCTACACATTAGAGAAAAGAATATCTGACTGGGAGTTATAGGAAATTTGAGATGTTCAGGACACAGGATCCTAAAGCTGACCTCTATCTAAGCCAACGTTTTTTAGTCAGTGGGAAACACTGGGTCGACTAATATTAACTTATTTCTTTGCAGGACTTCTCAGAGCTTATAATATGTTCAGGTGCATTTTGACTTCCCAAAATGGAGCTAGAGTATACAGTGTTTCTCACACATGCTTGATGATGGAATAGCGTTTGAGACTAACGTTCCTTAGGACACACTTTGGGAAGTGCAGACTAAGAAGGGTGGGTCCCTGAACCTAGGAGAGAACATGTCCACCAAAAGGTAGAAACAAAGATCTTTCCAGAGAGTTAAGAAAGGCTGATGATCTAAGCAGAATGGTCTGAAGCCCAGAAAAGGAGAACAGAAACGGAAGGGGCTTACTCCTGAAGTGGGTACAATAAGCCTAAAAGCAGCATGTCCAGCTGCAGAGCTTCCCACGGTGGCCGAGCCCATTCAAGTATGGTCAGGGCAGCCTCTGCTCTTCCATCTCCACCAAGCTGGCAGCAATGGGGTCAGGAAGGACCCATGCCGCCAAGTTCATAGGGAGTCTCTCAGACTGGCCCAACCCCATCACGCAGGAATGCAAAGACCCTTCCCATCATTTAGCCCTCCAGGTATTGCACTTAAAAGGAGCCCTCAACACGGATTCGGAAACCCCTCAGTCATGCTTTTCGGATGGCATGGGATTTAATTATTTGAATGGGATTTAATTTTTACCATGTGTAGGTATAAAGATTGTCAAAATTTTGCTTTCCAAGCCCCTTAAATCATAATCCTAGTAAAAGCTGCCACTTCGAACTGCTTTCAGTGTGCCAAACACTGTACTAAACACTCCGCATCTATGTTTTTGTCAGACTCTCACAACAAGCCTTTGGGAGAGTTTTGATTCCTTTATTTTATAGTTGAGGAAACTGTGTCTTAGAAATGTCAGGTGGCTTGTCATTGATCACACAGCCAGTGGGTGATAGAGCCCAGATGCTAATCCAAGTAATCTAGCTTTAGAGGCTCCATGCTTAACCATGAGACTTTACTGCCTCATTATATGTGGAAAAGTTTTCTAGTTGCCCCCCCTATTCATTCTCTCTGGAAGACTACCCTTCCAGAAGAATCTTGGTTTCATTCCTTGAAGCCATGTCTATATTTCCCAGCCTCCCTTTCAGCTAGGTGTGCTTAATGAAGCAGAAATCGTCAGGTGTAGCTTCTGGAATGGCTACTTAAAAGTCTATTCTGCTGCAAGGCACATGTTGTTGACCTTTTCCTGTTTCCTCCTGCCTAAAACTTGGAGGTGATGGCTAGAGTTGCAGCAGCCATTTTGGACCATGAGGTGTTCTTAAGGATTCTACCTCACTTGCTAAGGATGACAAAAGCAGAAAAGTAGAAGTCTAGCTTCCTAACAACCATGGAACCAACATACCTGCTATGGACTGCATACCTCCAAAGATAAATTAGCCTTTATTGTATTTAAACCACTGTTATTTGGGTTTTCTGACCTACAAAAATGAATCTAATGCTAACAGACACACCATGCCATATTTCAAATTGTGCTTCCTGGTCTTAATTTCTAACTGCCTGCCCCATGAATGAATAATTTCTTCCATTAAGTCCTCTTTCCTTTCCACACCCCATTCCCCAGAGATGCATGTTCCCTGCTTGTGTGACTCAAGTCTGATGTCCCACTTTTCCACACCCACAGAGCCTCTCCCTTTCTGGATCTAACAATTAATACCATAACCACTGGGCCCTGTGTTCTTTTCAGCATCATTCAAAATAGTATTAGGAATGTTATATAGTAACAGTAGTTTGGGGAGAAGCATGGTTTGGTGTACAAAGGGCTGATCTAGTAGAAAAATAAGGGGATGATTTACCCTTTGCAAGCTGCAAAGATGCAAAGGAAAAACCAGTAGGCGACATCTTCCTCAATGTGGACCTGAGACCCCCTGACTCGGCAGTAATGACTTTTCCATTTTATTGAAAGCAGATGGGATTTTAATGGTCTGTGACTATTGTCTATTTTCTTTAAGCGACATACACTGAGACCCATGCACCCCTTCCAGGCGACAGTATGCATAGCCACAAAAAGGAAGGTAACATTTGCAAATCCCTACTTAAATCCTTTCCTTTAGAAATGATGCTCTTTGCTCTTCTCCCCACCCCTACCCACCCCTACCCACCTCCAAAATAATAAGAAAAGAAGACATGGGCCCTTCTGTTTTCTAGATAAAGTAAGAGAGTTGTGATTGAATAGCACCACAATGCCGCCTTCTTTTTCCATGAAGACAACAACAAAATGGAGCATTTCGGGATACAGTAAATATTGGGATACTTCTGGGGAGAGAAGCGGGGAGAGTTTGGGCAGGGCAGTGGAGGACCCCTGGGTGGCTGGCAAAGGTCTGTCTTCCAACACAGATGTACATTACAAGAGTTTTGTTGCTTTAGTTAGTAATTCATGAAACTATATACTTTATTTCTAGATTTGTGTTATCTTTAACATAGAAAGATAAAGGTGGGGGAGGTCACTTCTTCCTACTGGAAACATCTAGTCATGATCATCTGTCGAAAGCAGAAGGATTCTTTCTGCCATCCACCCTCAATGCCAAGGAAAAAATGTTGTGTCTAGAAAATGGAAGGATCCCATTTATGCAGACAGAAATGTGACAATAATGATTGCTCACATTTCCCCGAGTACCTTCTCCAGCTGGTAAGAGTTGGAAAAGTATTGTGTGTGTGTGTGTATGTGTGTGTGTGTATGTTCTTTTCTAATCTTTAAAGCAAGCTCATGAGACAGGTACTTTCACTATCCCCATTTTACAGATGGAGAAACTGAGGCCCAGAGTAGCTTGCAGTTAGTAAGTGCCCAGGTCCTAATTCACATGCAGGCAGTCTGGATTTTGCTTACAATCCATTTGGGGGCATGGGGGACATGCTAGAGTGGCCAACTCTCTTGATGTGGTTTCCTGGAACATGGAACTTTCAGTGTGAAAACTGGGAAAGACCCAGGCAAACTGAGACAGTTGGTTACCCTAGATGATCTCCTCTCTGCATCTCTCAGGTATAGGAACAATCTCCCCCAAAACAAAACCCGGGCAATAGCAGGATCGTTACGATGGGTCTGTGAGCCACAAACCCACATCAGAGTGCACATGAAGAAGCGATGAGGGCTGGCAGCTCAGAGCCTGGCTAGGCCAGGGCCTGCCTGGGATTGAGTCAACTTCCTAATACAGAAGACCGAATTAATCCTGACACCTGGAAGAAGAAATCGATGGTAGCACAGGAAGGGTTTCAATGAGAACAAAATTTACATTTCTTTATATTGGGCTGTAAATTCCTCTTGGACTTCCCATCAGTCTAGACCATGTTTAATTCTGTCAGTCACTCGGAGAGAGTACTGTGGTTTTAGCAGACAAGGATTTGTGCACACTGCTATAATCCCTTGCTGGGGAGCAGGGCTCAGGGCATCCACAAATGTCCCCCACGCCTCTGCAGCTGACTTGGAGCTGTTAATAGTGTTCAGCTCGTTGTCAGAAGGGATATGATTCAGCAGAGGCCACACGACTTGCCACCAGTGTCCTTTTCCTCTGGTGTGTAATGAATAGGAGAGGCAGACACAGAATTGTAGAGTCACAGAAGTGGAAGGGACACAGGGGAGGTGTGCAGCCAGGGGCCTCTGGGAGGGGTTTGGAGCTGCAGTTGGTGGTGGGTGTGGGTGGGAGAGCAAGGGTATTAAAAATGACCATTGTCTGACTGTAGTTCATTCATATTCCTCACCATTATTTCCTGCAATAGTCATTTGACAAATATTCATTAAGTACCTGCTGAGTGTTAATTCTAGACAACCCCTGGTGGTCTTTGGCTTATAGATGTATCACTCCAGTATGACCTCATTTTAACTACATCTACAAAGTCCCTATTTCTGTCTGTATTCCTGAATACAATTACGTTCTGAGGTATTGAGGGTTAGGATTTCAACATATCTTTTTTGTGGGGACGCAATCCAACCCATAACAGAATGACCTTGGGCAGGTGCTTTAGTTTCTTCATCTGCAAAATGGAAATAACAATAGCACCAACTTCCGAGGATCAATGAGTTAACAATAAATGCATAAAACTCTCAAAGAAGTACCTTGAATGTAGTAATTACCACCTAAGAATTCGCCCTTATTTTATTTTTATATGCTGGTTATGAACCACTATATTGATTTCACACCTCACATTTTAAAGAACATTGCGCTAAATGTACCTGACCCATTGCCAACACAACAGAATTCCACTGGCTTCCAAGGCCTTCATTACTGTCTCTGCTGACCACCCAGCTTCCTCTATCCCAGTCTCCCTTCCACAGTGAGTTTATTTCAGTTACTGGAACATGTCATAATCACTGTTGTCCCCAGGATTTCACTCAGGCTCTCATTCTACTCCTATCCCCACAAGTTTATCCTTCAGACCTCAAACAACACCCCCTCCAGGAAGTCTTCCCTGATCACCAACTACAAGTTCTCCCTGCATAGCGCTGATACCATATCATTAATGCCAGTTTACTTGTCTGTGACCTCCCATACTATAAGCTCCCCAGAGATGGCCTCTGACTTATTAACTACTATATGCCCAGCACCAACTATAGTGCCTGGAAAACAGTCTTGGTTGCCTACCCAACCTTTATCTAATGGAACCTGAATCTTTTTCTAGTATCAATAACTCCAGAAGACCGAGGGAGGCCTAAGAGTGAATTATGACTGGTCTGTTTCAATCATGGAAATCCATTCACCTTCCTAGGGACTGACTTAGAGATGTGCAATATGACCCAGTTTTGGTCAGTGAGACATGAGGGAAGGTCTGCTGGGGTGATTTCTGGGAAATAGTTTCAGGAAAATTCTAAAGAGTTGCAGGAGAGGAAAGAGCCCATGCCTGTCTCTAGGTGAGAGGGATGGCAGCCGTCTTACATCCATGATAAGAGATGCACAAGGACAAATGTCAACCTGCTGAGGATGGAAGAGCCAGAGTATGGAAAGAGGTCAAGTCTTAACAATTCTGCAAAAATTCTGCATTAACCAGCCCTAGAACTGCCCCAATGCTTGACTTCTTGTGATGAGATCATACCTTTTCACTATATTACCTGTATAATGATAATTAGGTCAAGTTTTCTGTCACTTATAGTAGAACATAACCTAACTGATACAGGCACTCAGGAAATATTTTGGAATGAATAAGTGTATGGATACTAAACATGCTGAAGAAGGAAAAGAGAGACGAGAAGTAGGCTGACCATCTACCACGAGCCAGGCACAGGAGGGATCTTTATGTACATCATAGCACTGAATCTTTACAGCAATCTTGTGACCATAGAAATTTTAGTGATGTGGGAACTGAGGCTCAGAAAAATTTATATATTCAACCCAAGATCACAGAGTTAGTAAGCACTGAAGCCGGGCAATATTTAACTACTGTTTTGTGAGGACTTATTTTAGCATCTTAGTTCAGACTTCTCACTCATAATATAGGATTTAAATTTTCTTTTTTTCATTTCCACTTCCCATTAAACTTTTACCTTAGCCTAAAAGTTAAGTATTCTAATTTTGATCCTATCCTGGTCACTCCTAACGTTTGACCCATACTCATGTTTATTTGCCCTTATTAATTTCTCAATGCCGCCACTGTCTCTATCTTTCCCTCCAGAGTATCAGAGTCCAAGGGACTTTCCAAGCAACCCTACCCAAGAAACACTCCCATGTCACTTGGCATCCTTAACCCGTCTTTCACCTCCAAGTTAACACTGGAGCTTCTCCAGGGTTGACTTGGGAGAGGGCGCAGCAGCCCACGCCAGCTCACTGCCCGGGCAGGAAGCCCGGGTATGGGAAATAAATCCCAGGTATGTCCAGTTCCAAAACATATTATTTTCACTATACCATGAGGCTTGAAAACACACACACATGCAACTTACAAGCATATTTCTTTCGTAATCTTGGAAAGAACAAAACTCATTTGTGCAGCTTCCTGCAGCCCTTCTCTCCTCCCCTCGGTGGGAATGAGGGATGGGAGCAGAGAATACCGTCCTTCCTCGACCTGCCAGAATGTCTGCTTCTTGCAGCCAGCATTTCACAGATGAATGCTGTAGAAAATGTCTTAGCTACATCCAGGGAATTTCAAGTGCCTTCCTCCCGTTTCCGAGGGAAAACAAACAAACAAGCAAACAAAAACTGTCTTTTTCTGCAGCAAAGCCCCAGGAATTGGCAGCAGAAAGGGCCTCTGAGCCGGGAGGCATGTGCCCTCTAGTGGTCATCTGTAAGAAGTCCCAGCCAGATGGTCATTTTCGCAGCAAACAGCAGGAGGAAGCGCACAGAGTACGGGAGATGGAAAGAGAATCCCTGAGAACGCTTGGATAATACACCGTAATGGTGGAAAGCCACCTGGTTTAGCATTTTATTGAAAATACCAAACACAGGTTGTGGGTATTAAAGTGGACATCCGAGCTGTTCACAAATCCTGGCAGATTTTATTAAGCTACCCTAGAATTACCTCCCCAGCACTGAGCCCCTGAGGCTTAAGGGTGCTGAGCTGGGGAAAATCCACTCGCCAGACTTCCTCCTGGGGAGGGAAGGCTGTTTTTGATGGGAAAATATTTGATAAGAAGCTGAGACCTGTGTGGACAGAATGGCCCAGGGCTTGTTTGTTAATGGCTGCCTGGGAAAGGGAAGATGAGGAGGACAAAAGAAGAAGTGAGAAAGCAAGGTGAGGGAGGGACACCCACCGTCCATGTGTGAGCTCTCCCAGGACGACCCCCTCCCCAGGCCTTCACACCCCGATCTGTGAGGGGAGCTGCGCTCTGAACCCGGGTTGATGCAAAGGTGAAAACGGCACGTGAGCACAGGAGTGGGGTGGCCTAGGGGGCCAGGTGTCAAGGAAGGGATGAGACCACAATTGGGTTGCACCAAGTTCAGCCAGAGCTCTTCCAGGGAGGGGAATCCCGGCTGCCGAAGTGACACAGACATAAACGTGGGTAAAATAGATGCTTAGGCTTGGGTTTCCAGGGACAACCACCAAACTTAACAGCAACAACAGCGAGAATGCCAACATTCACACGGGATTAACAACAACGAGAAGAGACCTTGATAATGAATGGTCCATGCCCACTGAGAAATGAAGAATGGGAGTTTGTAGTTCAGGGACAGAGCCTGTGATCTGAAAACAATGCAATAAGCTGCTGAAATTCCTTTAGGCTGAATTATTTAGATTTCCCAAGGGTGGGAAGGGAGGATAGACAGGGAAGACAGGCCCAGATGAGCAATCCCAGGTTCCAAGACTTGTGTGCTGGAGCTCAAACCTAGGCCTTTGACAGCAGATCCCTCATTCTTCTCATATCCTATGCTGCCTCCTCCACATGGAAAGTCCATTTTTCTAGGTGTTTTTTTGTTTTGTTTTGTTTTTTGATGGTGAAATACAGTAGTCCCCACTGATCCGAGGTTTCTATTTCCATGGTTTCAGTTACCTGTGGTCACCTGAGGTCTGAACATGTTAAATGGGACATTCCAGAAATAAACACTTCACATATTTTAAATCATGTGCCATTCTGAATATCATGATGAAATCTCACACTGTCCTACTCCACCCCCATCTGTCCTGCCTGGGACGTGAATCATCCTTTGTCCGGCAGATCCACACTGTCTGTGCTACAAACCTGTCACTCACTTAGTAGCTCTCTTCATCAGATTGACTGTCACGGTATCACAGTGTGTGTGCTCGAGTCACCCTTATTTAACTTAATAATGACCCCGAAGTGCAAGAGTAGTGATGCTGGCATATTCTTATAAGTGTTCTATTTTATTAGTTACTGTTGTTAATCCCTTACTGTGCCTAATTTATAAATTAAACTTCATCACAGGTATGTGTGTATAGGAAAAAACAGTGTATATAGGGTTCAGTATTATCCAAGGTTTCAAGCATCCACTGGGGGTCTTGGGACATATCCCCCACAGATGGGGGGGGCTATTGTAACTTCAGTTGAGAAAAGCTCAAATGCTTCTCTCTGACTTAACCTACTGCCTTTCTCTTGGTACTAGAAAAATCAGTGTTATAAGAGACCTAAAACTGCCAACACATCTAAAATATTTAGCTCTTCATTTGAGGATGGGACCCAACTGGCCAAATAAAACCCAAATAAAGAGCATATAACTGCTCTTACCCAAATCTTTCCTGT
This sequence comes from Cheirogaleus medius, assembly GCA_008086735.1. Taxonomy (NCBI): domain Eukaryota; kingdom Metazoa; phylum Chordata; class Mammalia; order Primates; family Cheirogaleidae; genus Cheirogaleus; species Cheirogaleus medius. The sequence goes on from VBSM01001562.1 coordinate 7,563,977, forward strand.
GTGCCAGGAAACAACCTTGACATTCCTTCCCCCTGAGATTTCTTTCTTCCAAAATACTCCACGTATGTGGCTTTATAACATGTCATCTGACATGTGGACACAATAAGAGCAGGATGAGATTTTATTTACCTTTGCCTTGCTGGGGGTGGGGGGAGTAGCACTTTTGGGGTGTCTTTTTGTACATGGGAAGTGAGCGAATGTTCTTACATGGGCAGGAGGAAGAACTCATACACTTTCCCAGTTTTACAGCAAGAGACAACTATCGAAAAGAAAGGGCTTAGTCATTCAGGGGCTCACATTCACCTCGTCACCAGACTACAGTGCAGCACGCCAGAGTCACAGTTTGCCCAGAAGCTTTTACATTTATTGCCTGATGATTCATTCGGATGCCACCGAATGCCATTTCTGTGATCTGAACTGACTTTTTTTCAGGCACAATAAGGCGAAGACAATTTGGAGTCGTCTGCCTTGTGTTCTTCAATAAAAGAAAGACTTGGATTTACACAGCCTCTTTTCTCCAAAGAGCTCGCGTGCTTGCCCATCTGGTGTCTCATTTGTCTTTGTTTCATCCCTGTGAAGTCAACAAAGTGTGTCGTCTCCTAGCGTCACGCCCAGGGAAGGGGAGAGAGTAGGTAGGTTGTTCCTACTCCCCACAAGGGGGAGCCCAAGTGCCCTTGTCCTCACACATTCCTGGACAGCTTTTGCCTGTCTACTAAGGGGCCAGTCAGTACTCATTCTGCAGCTACCAGGGGATCTCTGCCTGGAAGCAACCCTGCCTAGCACTGCCAGGTCCAGCAATGGAAGGAGACCAGTCACCAAAGAATCACAATCCAGTGTGATAAGAGCAGTGCTGCAGGCACGGATTAGGTACGGGTGGGAGAGAGTCAGAGGTGGGCATGAACGGAAGTTATTGAAGGCTCTAAAAAGTAAAGCTTCGGCGTACATTTTAGTAAGTGAAATAATTGGAAAAACATTATCAAACCCTTTTCAATTAGTTAAATTAATTAAATCAGACTTCCTGCTCACCAAAGTGTACCTTACATGATTTCTATGCATGATTGACAAGTTTAGCTGAAAAGACTAAACTACTTTTTGCCAATAATTACAAAATAAATAGAAAAAAATGCCCCTCTCCCCAAAAAGTAAAGCTTCAGATAACAAGTCTTAAACAAGGACATGGAGAAGTCATAGCCCTCATACGTGAATGTGTAATGGTTCGGCTGCTGTGGAGAGCAGTTTGATAGTTCCCCAAAAAGTGAAACAATGACTTGCCATGTGACCCAGCTAATCTGCTCCTAGGTATATGCTCAAAACAACTGAAAAGAGATGTTCGAACAAAGCCTTGTACACGGATGTTCATAGCAGCACTATTCACAAGAGCCACAAGGTGGAAACACCCAAATGTCCACCAATAAATGAAGACATAAACAAGTCATGGTACACACACAATGAAATACTATTTAGCCATGAAAAGAACTGAATTACTGCTATGTACTACAACTTGCATGAACCTGGAAATCATTATGCTAAGTGAGAGAAGCTAGACACAAAGGTCATATATTATATAATCTCACATATGTGAAATATCCAGAATATGCAAATGTATAGAAACAGAATGCAGATTAGCGGTTGCCAGGGGCTGGGCAGAGTGTTGAATGGGCAGTGACTGCTTAATGAGCGTGGGGTTTTATTTTGGAGTGATGGAAATGTTTCCCGAACCAGGTAAAGAGGATGGTTGCATAACATTGTGAATGTACTAAATACCATGGAATTGTTCATTTTAGGATGGCTAAGTTTATGTTATGTGAATTTTGCCTCAATGAATTTTAAGAAAACAAGTAAAGCTTCAGGCAAGAGGTGCCTGGGCACAGGAGGACAGCAGAAGCTTGACCGATGGCCCAGAGAGAACATCGTGGGTAAGAGGACAGCAGCCCCACTGAGCCACGTGGGGCAGCGTGGCTGGGGCTGCCCTGAGTAGTCGTGTGCTGGTAGGGGACACCTGGCAGACTTAGATTGGAGAGGGCTCTATCACAGGGTGGAGAATTAGGCGGCAAATAGTTTCCAGATATATTTCCACTGAGTCTGTGTGTCCTGTGAAGGTCAATTTCAGATGCTCAGATAACCAGCCGAGGGAAGATAGGAGCTGCCCAGGAAGGGACCACGCTGGCACTACCCCGGGCAGGCCAGGCTTCACCTGGGGCCAGGACCAAGATTTTTCACAGAAACTATCTGTTCTAGGTCTGTCAATACTTGAACAAATGAATAATCAAAGTCCCAGCCTTCTCCACAGGGCAGGGCACAGGCATCTCTGCTGGGGAAACTTCTTAGACCTTGAGGTGACACACCGGGCACAGGTTCTTAACTTTGGTCCCCTCCACGCTTCTTCATTAACAGAAATTATGAAATAATGTAATTTGATGACAAGCCTAATAATAACGCCGTGGTAATAAGTATAAATGATATCTTGAGACATCTGCAACAACTATAATGTGATATAAAAATATCCATGATTTCTCCTGCTGGAAAAGGCACGGCATTGTTACCACCATGGTAGTTTGTTGTCTACATTTGAGATTGAAGGAAATGCCAAATTTCAGTTAGAAGCTAAAAAAAAAAGAAAAAGAAAAAGATGGATCTTGCAGATGGCAGCTTCCGAACCTGCACGTTACAACCTGGAAGGGAGGTGGGGGGCGATGCCTAAACTCTCATCTCTTAAACTGATTGGCCGTCACTGTGGCCTCACAAAAAGAACTGATAAATGCTGAGTGGCCAGTGGCAGGAGGGGGGGTGTGTGGGAGGGCTGGGGAGGGGGCTTTAAAGGGCAGGGACAGCAGGAGGGAGCCGTGTAGGTGGCACTCATGTGTAGAACTGGTCTAGCAAGTTCTGCTCAATAAGTTTCCTATACCAACTAAACAGGCTTTATCAATGAATGGCATCTTTACTCAAGCAACTCTGTGTGTGTGTGTGTGTGTGTGTGTGTGTGTGTCTGTTGTGGTGATAAAATACTCCCAGACTGCCAGCCCAGGTGCAGTGGCTCATGCCTGTAATCCCAGCACTTTGGGAGGCCATCATGGGAGGATCGCTTGAGGTCCGGAGTTTGACACCAGCCTGGGCAACATAGTGAGACCCCATCTCTACAAAAAGTTTTTTACAATTATCCGGGTGTGGTGGTGCACGCCCATAGTCCTAGCTACTCAGGAGGCTGAGACAGGGGGACTGCTTAAGCCCAGGAGTTTGAGGTTCCAGTGGGCTATGATGGTGCCCCTGTGCTCACTCCCTAGAAATTGCTCTTACCAGACAGGTGGTAGGGGAAAAATCAACCTAGGGTCCTGTGCTGCCTCATGCTACCCAACAACCATAATACAGGGCCTGTTTTAAAGAACCTCATACCCCTGTAGGGACCACAGGGGGCCCCTGGGAGGAATGGTTATTAAATGTGTGCCTTGCTCTCCATGCACGCCCCTGTCCCCTACCTGGATCTCTGCTGCTGCCTCCTCACCGGGCCTCCCTATTCTCCCTGCTAATCCTTCTCCACATTATAACTCATTCCAGTTTTCTTCTGGAAACTTACTCTACCTCCAAACCATCACTCTTCAACTTGACCTCCAAGACCTGACATGATCTGACTCCAGTGACGCTCATGACCTCATCCTTGGCCACTTGCACCAGCCCACTTGACCACCCAGCAAGATTTGGCCACTAGAGTCACCGTTCCCCAGATGTGCCGGGATCTCTCCCCTCCAGACTCTCAACTGCTCTGGTCCCTTAAGGGTCTGTCTTCACCACCAGACTAGGGCAGGAAGCGGCAGGCTGTCATAACAAAACACCACAGACTGGGTGGCTTAAACAACAAAAATTTATTTTCTCACAGTTCTGGAGGCTGGAAGTCCAAGATCAAGGTCGTAGGTGTGGTTTCTCCTGAGGCCTGGCTCCTGGGCTTGCAGGTGGCTGCCTTCTCACTGTGTCCTCACATGGCCTTTCCTCTGTGAGCGTCCCTCTTCTGACGAGGACGCCAGCCGCACTGGATTAGAGCCACACCCTAACATGTTCATTTTCATGTAATTACCTCTTTAAAGACCTAATCTCCAAATACAGTCACATGTGGAGATACTGGGGTCAGGGCTTCAGCATGTGAATTTGAAGGGACACAATTCAACACGTAACAGTGACCTTGGGCAAGTGCTTTAGTTTCTTCATCTGCAAAATGGGAATAACAATAGTACCAGCCTCTGAGGATTAGTAAGTTAATAATGAATCCATAAAACTCTCAAAGCAGTGCCTTGAATGCGACAGGTTGCTGACAATTTTGTGAGCAGAGTAACTGACATCTGGAGGTAACGTAATAGGTTTGCACCCTCGCTCCAGCTCCGACTTCCTATGCTGCTGTTTCACTACTGTAATAAATATAAAGCCCAGCAAATTGAGACTGAGAACCCAGGGACACCAGCCCCCTTTCCAGGGTAGTGGCTTCACTGGCAGAATTCCCCTTGGCAGGGCTGGAGCCACGCGGTGCTTAACGAATGTTCGACACTCACACATTCTCAAAATTGAAGAAAGGCTATTATGAAATCAAACTTTCAAACCTTTTTGAAAATAACTGAACAACTACTAATCACCAAACTGGAGACACTTTTTATCGTACTAGTCACTAGAGACTTACTCAGAGAGCAATACCCACAGACTCTTAAGAGAATCCGCCCCAATCCTTCTGGATCCTCCAAGTGTAGGGTTCTCAGCTCCAGCTAGGTCTCGCTGCCTTGCAACTCTAGATGCTCCTCTAGCTCACTTCTTTAGCACTGCCGGCCAGGCGGGCGGTGCTGACGTTGCAGTGCACAGATTCGACTTTAATCTTTGTTATGGACGGAATTATTGTCCCCTCAAAATTCATATGTTGAAGCCTTAACCCCCAATGTTACAATATTTAGAGATAGGATTCTTAAGATGGTAATTAAGGTTAAATGGGGTCACAAGGATGGGAGCACAATCCAATAGGATTGGTGTCTTTATAAGAAGGGGAAGAGACACCAGAGATATCTCTTTCTCCACGCACATATAGAAGAAAGGCCATGTGAGGACACAGCAAGAAGGTAGCCGATGGCAAGCCAAAAACAACCTTGATCTTGGACTTCCAGCCTATGAGAAAATACATTCCAGAACTATGAGAAAATATATTTCTGTTGTTTTATAACCCCCTATTCCATGGTATTTTGTTATGGCAGCCAGGGCTGATTAATACAAGCTTATAAGAAATGCAGAATCTCAGGTCCCACCCTGGACCTACTGAATGAGAACCTGCATTTTAATGGGTGGATTCAGGTGCACATTGCCATTTGAGTAGTACTATCCTAGAATACAGCTATGGTTTGAATGTGTCCCCCAGATTTCATGTGTTGGAAACTTAATTCCCAAGTTCATATGTTGATTGGAGGTGGGGCTTCTGGGAGGTAATTAAAATTAGATAAAATCTTTAGGGTGAGGTCCCGTGATGGGGCTGGCGGAGACCTGAGCTAGCACACTTGCTCTGTTTCACCATGTGACACTCTCTGCCATGTGATGATGCACCAAGAAGACCCTCACCAGATGCCAGCACCATGATCTTGGACCTCCCAGCCTCTACAACCATGAGTTAAATAAATCACCCAGGCTGGGGTATTCAGTTATAGCAGCAGAAAATGGACTAAAGTAACTACTGTCTTAAAACTCTATTCTGCTTTTTTTCCCCCACCCCCAAGACAGAGTCTCACTATGTTGGCTGGGCTAGAGTGCCATGGCATCAGCCTAGCTCACAGCAACCTCAAACTCCTGGGCTCAAGTGATCCTTCTGTCTGGCTAATTTTTTCAACATATTTTTAGTTGTCCAGCTAATTTCTTTCTATTTTTAGTAGAAATGGGGTCTCGCTCTTGCTCAGACTGGTCTATTCTGCTTTTGATATAATAACATAGGCCACTCATACACCTCAGTTATACTGAGAGCTAAGAGAAAAATTGAATAAAATCTTTTTTTGTTGTTGTTAATGACAAGTATATGGAAATACTATCCTAATACAACATGCAACTGGAGTGGACATCTGATGCTTTTGTCTGTCCAGTGCTTCTCTTTCTGTTGGAGAACTCCCCATCCTGTGTCATTCCCACGGGGCTAGTCATTCACAATGTTCCATTGGGGGTGGACACGTGACCCAGGCATGGCCAACGATGCTACTTCATCTGCCTATCCACCATGATTTGTCAAAGTATACGTCCAAATAGGCCAAGCAGACCACCCTTGAGATGTAATGCATATGTGCTAAGACAAATCATAAACTGTAAGGCCGTGGGTTTAGAGCTGCCAGGCTTCAGCAGGAAAAAAAATGAGACCAATCTGCAAAGAAAATCAGAGTTGAACGATGGTGAGCAAGAGCCCTGACTGCACTGTCACTGTTTGGGACCCCCAAATCCAGATCTACCCTTTGATTTACCAGTTGTATCACCCAATCTGTGCTTAAGCTAGTTAGAGGTGAGTTTTTGTCATTTGCAACTAATATGTTCAGGTAACAGTACAGTTTTCCTCAGAAACCCTGTTTGGTATAAAGCAACATTCAATCCAGAAGTTGACCAGTCTGGTACCCACTGATTTTAGTGTTATGTGCTGGGCATCGAGCTGAACACCAGGGATACTAATGTGGAGAAGATGTGGTCCTTGCCTTCAGCTTCCAGCCTGGAAGCTGGGGCTGGTGGGGAGTCCAAGATATGAGCAAACTGTGCAGTACAGGGGGTAGGTGCATAATGGAGCTCTGAGCGCAGTGCCATGGAAACGCAGAGAAGGGAAGAGAAACCAGGGAACAGGTGAAGACTTGTCAAAGGAGTTAGCATTTGAGCAGAATCTTAAAAAGGGGCTTCACGTAGACAAGGGTGTTCCAAGTTAAGGAAGCAGCATTTGTAAAAACAAGGATTTGTGAAACATCCGAGAGCTTGGGGCCTGGTGGGTGCACTGGGACGTGACCACAGAGCGTGAGGTTGAGGGGTAAGGGGAGGGTCAGACTGCAGAGATGGAATGAATGATATGAAAAGACCTTTTCCAACCAAAAAGTCGTATTGAATCCTAGGTAGCAAGGAGCAAATGTGGGTTTCTAAGCAGAAAAGAGTTACAGGCAGATTTGTAAGTTAATAAGATCCCTCTGGAGGTTAAATGGGGTCACTAAATGATGAACCCTTGCATCTAGTACATGGTAGCATTTGATAAATATCTATCGCATTGGGAGATGACAGTCCCAACAGAGCCAGTGGCAGAGGGGATGGAAGAAAGGAGAGGGGCCTGGAGCGGTGGCTCACACATGTAATCCCAGCACTTTGGGAGGCTGAGGCAGGCTGATCACTTGATGTCAGGAGTCTGAGACCAGCCTGGGCAACACAGTGAGACCCTGTCTCTACAAAAAAATTTTTTTAAAAAACTAGCCAGGTGCGGTAGTGCGTGCTTGTAGTCCCAGCTTCTTGGGAGGCTGAGACAGGAGAATCACTCGAACCCAGGAGTTTGAGGTTACAGTGAGCTATGATGACACCACTGAACTCCAGCCTGAGCAAAAGAGTAAGACTTGGTCTCAAAGAAAAAAAAAAAAAAAGAAAAAAGAGGAGCAATTCTGAAAGACATTTTTGAGCTAGAATTAATAGGCTTCATCAAACAATTAGAGAGGAAAGGGAGGAAGGAATTAAGAATAATCTGGCAGTTTCTCTCTTAAAGTGACCAGATAGGTAGAAATAAGAAATAGGTAATGATAATAGCCTCACTTTTGAACATATTAGATTTGAGGGGCATGGGAATCCAGAGAAGGAAGTTGGTCCAACAGATCAGGAGTTTTCAAGAGAGGTCAGGGCAAAAGATAGGAAAATCTAGAAGTTACCATCACAGAGAGGCAGTTTAGAAGAAAGGGTGTTAGTTGAGAGAATTAACCTCTGAAATTGTTCCATTTATGACTTTCCAAAGGAATATGTCAGACTCAAGTTCCTTTCTAATCCTTACATACAACATCAAAGTTCCCCCACGCCCCCCAGGCCCCCCTACATGCCCAAGATAAAAGTGGCAAGATGCCTCCACACTACAGGTGGGGCTAAAACAAAAAGGACTCCAGCAATTTGACCCTCCTAACATGTCTGGACCACAAACAAATGAGAAGCTGTTGGAGATTCTGCCTGGCAGCTGACGTTGGACCATTCATAAGGAGAAATGGCATCAGCATCCGCTAAACCAGACAGCATTTGCTTGCAGTCCTTCTGCCAAACCCAGGATTGCTTCTGAGCCAGGAGGCCTGCCCATGTTTTCATTTCCCTGTCAAACTGGCCAGGCGCTGACCCTCCCTTCCAGGAGTCCATGCCTGCACACGGGCACCCAGTAAGATGCCACAGGCCTGTGGTGGGCGTCCCCGTGGGAGGGTAGGGCAGGTGGCAGTGGCCAGGGAGCTCGCAGCCCAGGGTCAGCTGCACCAGCGATTCTCAACTAATCCCTCTGGCTCAGCTGAGGTTCACAACCTCGTCTAAACGGGCACCTAACAGAAAGCTGATGACTTTTCCTGTTGTTACACCTTTTTCTTTAAAAAGAAAACAAAACTGAATTAACATAGAAAGATATCTCTGACATAATGTGTGATAAAAGCACATGGTATAGCTGTATGCACAGTATGACCTATTTGGTTTCTTTTAAAGAGTGTGTGAATCCGTGTGGATATGAGTATGTGCGTATGGAATGCATCTGGAAGCATACACACCCAACACTGGGAAGCTGGGATGAGGAAGGGCTAATGGGAGCTTTTACTTTTTAAAAAAAAAAACAAGAAACGTGTTAACTTTCAAAAAGCATTAGACATTTTAATCAATCATGGAAGGATAGCCAACACTTTCGATTTCCAAGGTCTGTGTGTGAACATGCATTGCTGAACATTGTGGTTTCAAGTAGGTGCCTCTTAGCCAAGTCAGTACAAGTTCCCAATGACTGAGCAGGAGGGCAACCTCTGACGCCCTTCCGTCCTCCCAGGTCAGGTAAGAACTTGTCTGGAGAATGAGTGTGGGAGAAAGGAACCATCACAATGGTAAACATGAGAGTCACTGGCTGCAAAGACACTTGTGAAGCTAGGCCAGGCCCTGGATTGCTTACTTCAAGTTCATAGGCAATTTGACGCTCTTTGCCCAGACTAATCCAAGTTCATCATAGCTGATCTAAGCTCCCATGGAGTTGATAACCAGCTCAATGGTCATGTCTAAAGCTGGGTCGTGCCTGGGCTGAAGGCAGGCGGCTGCATGCTCTAGGCTGACTTCTTTCCCTCGGTGGGGCGGATTTCTGGCTGGTGGAGGCAACCTCTCTGCCAGCCTGGGGAGAGGCCATCAGGAGCTTATGTCCTGAGTGCTTCCGCAGAAAAATCAGAAGGAGCCAGGAAGAGTCAGGTATAGCTGGTTCAGAAAACACTTCATAAAGGCAGAGGTAAGGGATCCCCATTTAGAAAATGTAATTAAGTAAAATTAAGGAAATATAAAAATCAATTTGGAAAATGACATACCCCAAGTTATATTTTTGATGCTCAATATCAGGAAACTGAAAATGCGAACATCAATGCTAGGCAGCCCAATGGGAGAGGTGGTTCCTGTACATCCTGTGACATCTCCAACAGCTCCACTACAAGAGCCCCACCTGCCCTGGGCAGGGGGAGGCTGGGAGGGAAGAACCCGGAGAAGCTTCCTCTCTGCCCACCCCACCCCACCTCACCAGAGGGAAGGTCTACAGCTCCCACCACTGCCAGCCTACAGTGTCCTTTTCCCTCTACTTTCCTTTTTTTTTTTTTTTACTACATTTTTTGTTCATATTTGCTTAAAATCAGTGAATTTCACGTAACAGAAGGGCATTTATGAGTAGTTCATGTTGCCTAGACCCATGGTATGCTGCAAACAGTCTGGAGCAAAGTGGACAATAACATCTTGCTAAAGAGAGGTTAGAAATTCTAATCCAGCAAGCTAAGATGTTATCTTTCTCTGGGAGCAAGGCTGAGTTATATTTGGCCACTAGGCCACTATTTACAGGTATTGCCAAGAAAACAGGGTACAGACCACCAAAAGCAAGACCAATCAATCCACCCATGTTACAGTACAAATATCACAATTCAAATCACCTGTACTCAAAGGTAAATTCAAAAAATCTTTGTAAGACACATGCACCATCAAAAATGCCAGGTAAGAGCAGGTAAGCTATACTAACCCGTGTCACATTCAAGATGCATCAAAAAAGACTGTTATGGAAGATGTAGAGAAATTGGGACCCTTGTACATTGCTGGTGGGAATGTATAATGGTGCAGCCACTGTGGAAACTGGCATGGCAGTTCCTCAAAAAATTAAACATAGGATTGCCAGATAATCCAGCAACTCCACTTCTGAATATATCCCCTAAAAGAAGTGAAAGCAGGACTCAAACAGATATTTGCACACCCATGTTCATAACAGCATTATTCACGACAACCAAAAGGCAGGAAACAACCCGTGTCTACCAACAGATGAATGGATAAAGCAAAACGTGTGTATTCATGCAATGGAATATTCTTCAGCCTTGAAAAGGAAGGAAATTCTGACACGTATTGCAACATGGGTGAACCTTGCAGACGTTATGCTAAGTGAAATAAGCCAGTCACAAAAGGACAAATATTCCATGTTTCCACTAACACGAGGAATCTAGAGTAGTCAGATTCATAGAGACAAAGTAGAAGGGCGGTTTCCAGGAGCTGGAGGGAGGGAAGAAGGGGAGTGAATGTTTAATAGGTACAATTTTATTCTGGGAAAATAAAACAGCTCTAGAGATGGATGTTGGTGACAGTTGCACACCAGTGTGAATATACTTACTGTCACAGAAGTGAACACTTAAAAATGGCTAAGATGGTCAGTTTTATGTTATGTATATTCTATCACAATAATTTTTAAAAGGCTTTTATTGGGCCACAGAGAGCAGCATTAAGTCCAACATGTGTTGACCCACGTTCAAGTAGATTCTGTTCCACTTCTGAAAGTTGGTTAATGTTTCTGGTTATGATATAGAAAGCTGTTAAGTGTTCCTTGATAGATCATCTGGTTCATGGTTTTCTGCCCTGAGCCTTCCTCTGCCCTCCTCTCAGAGCTGGTTCCTCCTTCAGCCTCAGCCAATGCTCCCAGAAGCCTCTGCTTGGCTAGCGCAGGGGTGACCGCCCGCTTTGGCCGGCCCTGTCCCTCCTGACTTCTGGTCGTACCAACACTCACCATTATTGCTACCAAAAACTCCCTAAGCATGCCAACATGCTCTGTACAGAACGAATAAAAGGCCCATTTCTTGTGTCCTGGCAGATGGCTTTCTAAGGATGACAATACACTTAAGAGGGCAGAATTTATTTTCCAATTTGTGTTTAAAAAATTCTTAGCAGAAGGAGTCCAATGTGCATGGATTCAGAAATACAGCCCAGAGATGGTCATTTCCCATGTTTCTAGTTCCTCTCCCTCCTATTCAGTCTATTGTCTCCCCTGCTGCCGACACACAGAAACCAAGCAAACAAAACACACCTCAACTTAGGCACAGAGTTTTCACCCTCTTCTCTGAAACACTGGAATCTTTGGAGTCTTTGGAATCTCCCAACTTCTTCCCCAAGTAGGCTTTTCAGAATATTTCATTTGGACAGGTACTCTACAGATATTTTGGTAAATAAAAAAATTTATCCATCCGGTTATAAGTATGCATATACACATCCTACATTTGTATAGTGTTTTAGAGTTGAGCAAGCACTTTTACAAGCATGACCTGACTTGACCTTCTCAAGAACCCTGGGAGGGAGGCAGGATAGCCAGGCCCCCACTTTATAAATGAAGAAACTGAGGACCAGAGAGGTTGTATGTGGCCCACAGTTAGAGATGACCAGTCAACAAAACCAAGATTCACTCCAAATCTACTACTTGCTCTACTACACTATGTGGTCAAAGCAAATCTACAAACACTACAAATAACCACCATTTTTAAATTCCTACTTTGCACACAATACTGAGCTGACCCAACGGTACCAAAACTTAGTTCCTGCTCTCATGGATAGTTTAGTGAAAAAGGTAGAATGTATTTAATAGGCAGTTCTATGTCAATCACCAAATATACCCTATAGATGTAAATGCTGCAGGCAAATTGTCCTACACCTCCTAGACCTGACCAGCAGGATCTAAACCTTGCAGGACTGAGACCCTGGCAGGACCTTTGAAAGGGGTTCTCAAGATCCAAGAATCATTAGGAAAATATGTGCCCCTTTGAATGGTCTAAACCCCTTTAGGCACTGGCTGAGCTCGTCTTGGTCAGTTATTTTGTTTGGCACATCTGCACTTGGGCCTTTTCCATCCTTTTCCATGATAGACACTAACAATGACTCACCTCCTCTTCCAAATCTTGCCACAAGCTCAGGTATGCTGAAAAACCTGGCCCTGAGCCTCAGATGTCTTTGCTATGGATTCTGCTCACCTGGTCACATACCCAGCATTGCCATGCATAACTGTGCCTCTTCCTCTCAAGCTTCTGCTCGCTCTTTCCTGGAATATTGGTGTCCCGCTTGTCTCTGTAATTTAGAGGGCAAAATCCTTGGACAAAGACTATTCAAAAACTACTTCACCCAACAGGCATTTATTAAGCACCTAATAGATGCAAAATATTTATGACCTTTAAGTTTGAGCAATCAGTAACCATCAATCACATTAATAATTCACCAAACACATATTTATGTCTGTGATTTACTCTCCACGTAGGCGGAGTAGGTGGCCAGTGGGAACTGCCAAAGGCTTGCCCCAATTATCTTCCCATCAGACTGCATAACTGAGAACTCGCAGGGAAACCTGGGAAACCAGACACACCCAGTTGCCACCATTATAGAGGCTCTTGTTGACTGAATATTTTTGGACTCATTAGAAGTATTGTGTTATTAGCTGAGGGAAGGTCTCAGAGGGACACTGGAATAGAACATTTGTATGCAGGCAGAGAAAATGGAAAGTCTGAAGCATAAAGCATTGGCCAAGTTAGCCTAAGAGGGGAACAGCATTGAGTGACCTTGGACAAGCAAATGCTTACTGAGGACACCTAGCATCAGGGGAGGGAGTGTCTAAAGGGCTAAAGAGAGTGAAAGGGGAGGCAGGAGAGAAGCAGGGGTCCTCCTCCATGGCTTGGCCCTGGGCCAGCCCTGAGCATTGCTGATGGAAGAAGAGACACCACCTCTGGGTGCCTCCCTACCTAGTCCGAGCCCAGAAGGGAACAGATAGAGTGTCAAGGCCGAAATCATTCCATGTACTTTCCAAATAGTATCTGAATTCCCTGAAAAACAAGACTAAAGAAGCCTCTTCTCTAGAGGATCTCAACCTAAATCTTCCCGGAGGCCTCTACTCTGTAAAGAGGTCCTGGCTGTTCACACTTGAGATTCCACAGGCCCCTGGCATCTTCTGAGTAGAACAAGATTCTGCTCAAGTGTTCTAATCCATCCAATTCACTGGCCAAATGACTTTTTTGCATAACATTAAGACTGTGACCAGCCTTTCTTTGGTGGTCTGCCATATTGCTAATGTGCCAGGAAACAGCTGAGATTAAAGTGTAATGGAGCTAAGGGAAATAATCTGTAATGAGCATTAATAAGCACCAAGTGTGAAACTATTAGTGAAATTGTTACTGGGATAAATCGCTTTGGTAAATGGCGTAGGATACTTTGTGGTCCACAGAGTATAGCCCTCTGTTCTTGATACTCTGTCAAACTCAGGAAAGCAGTCAGTGTTTCAGCTAATTCTCCCGGACATTTTTTCCCCTGCAGCTACTAGAAACCAGAACTGTATCTATAATGGGAATTGTAAAGGCATTTTTTGTTAGCTATTCCATACTTATAAAATGTAAGCATCATGTGATAGTTTGCAACTAGTTAATTTTCCAAGACTTTCTCATTTTTGTACTAGTGAATACATGAACCTGGTGAACTGGGACTCATTAAAATTTTCTTAAAATGTACAAACTATGATTTCCCCTTTATTTGGCTATTTTACTGCGGGAATGTGTACTGTGTCAACTCAGTTTAGCTGGAACTGTTCCCCAGAACCCCACTATGGTTCTGAAGCAGAGTTGGCCAGAAGAATTTGTAAAAGATTTGGAAGGCAAGAATAAAGCAGTAGCCATTATTCACTGAAGGTGACAGACAGACAGACAGGTGTCAGCAGCTCCCAGCTTCTCCTTGCTCTCTCCTGCTCTGTGTTCAGCTTTTCCCAACTGCCAACAGTACTGTCTGACAGCATCCCATGGCCCACCACCAGCCTCTCGGCTGTGGACCTTCAGATGCAACAGTTACGCAGGGATAACACTTTCGGCCAGCTTTCCTTCATGTCATTCTCTGGCAACTGATGTATCTAGCTTCCCAGAATCCCCTGCAAGTTCCAAATTGTCCACTGTGGGGGGCAGACTAGCAACTTTTCTCCAATCTTCCATTCCCCCTCTCAGGCCCTTTCCCTTCCCCCCTCTTCCCCCTTTCCCAGCTTCTCCCACAATTGTGTGACAAATCCTTTGCTCCATAATACTTCTAGTAATTCCACTTCCCTGATGAAACCCTGATTCCCTTTCCTCACCATGTTGGCCACAGTCAACCAGCCAAAGACATTTCACACCAGAGTCAAGAGCTGGCCCCATACTTCCCATGCCTGAAGAAAGGCATACAAAGCTAAACTAAATATCTATTAATAATTCTAAGCATAAATAAAGATGAACCATATAAGGCAATATTCTACGTATATCCTCTTTCTGTGCTCTAAAATGAGGGCCTGGCCCTGTAAAAGGGATAAGAAGTTATTAGTTCTAAATCGTCCTTTTTGGATTTCAAAGAGGGTGTTAAGTAGGGCAAGTGCTAATTTTCTGCAAATGTTGATATCCCAATTTTACCCTCTAATTCACAATAGTGCACAAAGGAAAAGGAAATTGGAAGCCATGGTTGTTATGCCCTGCTCAAATGATAAAGCTCCCATCTTTAATCTTGAGCTGTGTACAGCAACAACATAGACAAAAATCATAAATATTTTTCACCTTCTGAAAGTATATTACATAAGAGATCACCCAAGCACTAAGATTTCCTTTATTATTCACATATTTCACCATCTTACATACCCCAAGGGTCTCATCTCAGTCTCTGCCAAATGCAGCTTCTCCTGATTATTTTGTGAATTACTCCATGAGCTGCAACCAACTCTCGTTTGCCTCTTCGCTTCCTATGCACTTTCTTAGGTGCCCCAGGGACCATACTAAACCCCAAATCTCTCATCTGTTATGTCTTGAGAATATTCTGCTCTGTAGTATTAAACGTGGAAAGAGAGCTTACACACAGCATCACATATATTACTAGAATGACACACACACACACAAAGGAAAATGGCAATTTTAGAAAACCTAGTAATTCATCAGAGAGACATCTAGCCATGATACAGGTGTGTATGCTATTCAGTGGACAAGATAAGGAGCTAGAATAAAAATGATACCAGACAACAGGCAGCAGGAAACCTAGGAGAACTGACTTCTATCTAGTCCTGGCTCTGCCCTAAATTGCTATGTGACTGTGTGCATATCACATACATCTGTTGAGGCAGAAGGTGCTAGTTACCCCAATAAACATGTGCCCTTCTAAAGTGTCCACAGTTTATCTGAGCACATGACAGCCAAGAATAAAGACTCCTTTTCCCAGCTTCCTTTGCAGCTAGATGTAGACATGTGACTAAGTTCTAGCCAATGGGATGTAAGGGGAAGATTATGTGAAAGTTTCCAGAAAGTTTCTTAAGAAACAACTGAGATGTGTGCCTTTCACATCTTCTCTTCCTCCTTTTTTCACCCTATTCCTTCATATGTGGAAATGTTAGATAGATTTCTATCTTGGACAGTGATAACAAAAGCCACACTCTAGTGACTACGAAGTCAAATGTTTGAAATAACCTGGGTTGCCAATGACTGAAGAGCCCCCACACTGCACTTTCATGTGATAAAAATAAATTCTATCTTGTCTGAGCTGCTGTGTTTCAGATCTCTGTTACAGTTAAATTTAATCCTAACAAATACATGTATATTTTCAACTGCATTTAGATGCTGTTAAAATTAATAAGATAAATATCCAATTGAAATGTTATTGCATTAGCAATATTTTTGACAAAATGTATTTTTAATCAGTAGAAACAAATGCTCTTACAATTTTTCTGGAGATTTTTAACATTAAAAAAATATTCTCAAAATGTTGGGACTTTCTGCTTTGGAGGTTGGGCAGAAATTGGAAGTGAACAGAGAAAGAAACAGGAGTAGAAGAAAAGTCACAAGCTTGCCT
This sequence comes from Cheirogaleus medius, assembly GCA_008086735.1. NCBI lineage: Eukaryota > Metazoa > Chordata > Mammalia > Primates > Cheirogaleidae > Cheirogaleus > Cheirogaleus medius. The sequence goes on from VBSM01001562.1 coordinate 7,580,306, forward strand.
TTTTCTACCTTGTACATCAACCTGGTTAATCTACTTGGCATAATTGGAGAAAGAAAAATACAAGCAGATGAGGGAAAATAGCCCATGTCTTCACCAAAGCTCACTGGGGTAATCGTCAACAACATTGCTGAAACTCATCCCCGGGTGTCCCAAGGTATTTACTTAGCTGGGCCTCTTAACCTGGTTTCTCTAGGACTCGTGGTGTGAGCTATCCAAGTCTCAGTGACACGGGGATATCTGCACCACCTGTCCCTTTCCTCACCCTGCTTTGCCACTCCATGTCTGTACTTGAGCTGGAATCTAGACAAAGCTCCCTGCTCAAATTCTCTTTGGAATCCTAACCCTTTTTCTCTCCCTCTGTCCTCATTTCATCCATGTCAGCTCTCCCAGAGTTACAGTCTCCTTAGTCCACTGATGTTCCTTCCTCCCTGCCTTTCCCTGCTACGTTTCTAAATAAGCACATATTTTATCAGAGAAGATGCCCACTGGTCAGCTACCCCTTCACCCAAGTGCATTAACTACATCTTGGTTTAGGTCAACTTGAAGGCAGAACACAGACCCTTAGCTGACCATCACAAGAACCCCATTACTCCTAGCATTTTTTTTTTTTTTTTTTTTTTTTT
>VBSM01001562.1:7580986-7626517 GCA_008086735.1 Cheirogaleus medius
GGCCTCCCAGAGTGCTAGGATTACAGGCGTGAGCCACCGCGCCCGGCCCAACTCCTAGCATTTTGACTTCATTTCTCTGGTCTTTGCTGAAGCTTTGTAGGTCCCAGGGAGGTCAAATCAAGCAGCACATTAGATATTCCTCTCCTCTTAAAGGCTCTCTGGCCTTGCCCCTAAAGGAATTGTTATAGGAAGGGATTTCTTCCCAAGGCTTCCCCAAATAGTCCCCAGTCCCTCTGGCTTCTCCCTCTTTTATTCTCCCCCTGTACTCCCTACTCCCCATTCTGTGCAGAGCATTTGAGCTCTGCTCCAGCTTCAAATCCATTTTTGAACAGCCCATGGCTGCACAGCCAACCTCTCCATGATGTCTAACCAAAGGCCTGCCAAGTGACAGACATCCTCTTTGCAAAGCAGTGTACCCATTCTCTCTTGTGCCTGACTTTCCCCTTGGGGCCTCACTCTTTTCTCGCAGCTTATCATATATATTTCTTTCAAACAAAGGTAATACCTTTCTCAAGGGAAAAGCTAAGAGGATAAAATGTCTCTGTATGCTTCTGCCCTGTGAATTTCCATGGAACCACTACCTTTATCTCAGGTATATCCTCAATTACCATTTCGTTTTATGGTTTGTTAATTTCACGGACTTTTTGAAAAAAATGAAGTTCTTTCATTGTTGCCTTATTTTTTTCTTAAAATTATTGTTCCTGGTGAGCATAATCTAAAGCATTTTTGCATATGCGCTTAAAGGCAGGTAGGCATTATCACTGTTGGAAAGTCCACTTTTAAAATAGGGTTTTAATATTTGTTGGTAAAGAAATTAAATGGACATTTAGCTGAACAGAGAATACTGACTTTATCTTGATGTATTAGTCAGGGTTCTCCAGAGAAACCGAACCAATATATAGATATTTAAGAGATTTGTTATGGAAATTGGCTCATGAGATTATGGAAGCCAAGAAAGCCCAAGATCCACTGTCTGGAGCTGAAGAGCCGAGAAAGCCAGGGGTGTGATTTGGTCCAAGGATGAAAGCCCGAGAACTGGCAAGGGGACGGGGGAAGGCACTGGTGTCAGTCTCCCCAAAATATGTTGAAGTCCTAACCTCCAGCACCTACGGTATTTCACCAGCACCTCCGCCCAGCACCCCCAATCTTGCAACTGTCAACGCCACAGGCCTTAGACCGTGGCCTCTGCCTGGGGGACCTCCGCTGCCCTGGGGACCTGCCCCTGCTGCTGCCAACACTGGCACTGAGAGGGCTGTCCCTCCACAGCTCCTGCTGCCTTATGTTGCAGGACAGCCACAAAGTGAAGCAGAGCTCCCAGGCTACCCCTTCCCAAGGTCGCAGTCCTTTTCACACATCTCCTGGATATTCACTTTCACTTTGCTTCTGTGAAGCCCTGTCTACCAGTCACACTGCAGCTCTGATTTAATCATCTGGGAATACTCTATTCTAATATTTGCATGAACATATGAATTAATGAGCCAAAAAATAAATAAAAAGGCTCTTCTGTGAGGCTAGCAACCATCACTGTAGAAGAAAAAGATAATGTAAAAATCTCGTATTTAATCTAAAAAATATTAGGGAGACATGCTCAGACTTTATTTAGAAAAGTACTATATATTGACAAAAATCATTAATTTACCCCTACATCTATCCCCATAGCAGACTCTGATATACCATGACTTTCTTATGAATCATATTAAGCAATTTTTTTTACAGACATTGCCCAGTTCTCAGGACAATGCACAACTTGGGATTTATACATTAGCCACTGACCTTGCTATATCAGTAGATCATTATTCCACAGGGCTGTACCTGAGACCTCTCTGGAGAGGCTGTGGGCAGGGACACGTGATCTCCATCCCCACTCAATTGGACGAGACTGGTTTGGCAAAGGTGATCAGCAAATACATCTACGGGAAGACCGAGCGCAGTCAGCAGTAAATGGAGAGGCAGGTGCTATGCCGGCTGGTCTCTCCAGCGCCGGCATTCCCACCCCCAGTGAACAACCGAGATACTGCCCATGTTTGCCAAACTCCAGAATTAGAAAGCTGAGCCTGGGCTACTGTTGTCCAACGAATTTAATGGACAATGACTAGATTTAAAAGTGATTCAAATGTTTCAGCACTCAATCATGCTGTTTGGGAGAGGAGGTTCTCACTGTGGTGGATGGAGTTCCCTGTTTTAATTACAAACTACTAGTGAAATATATTTGAAATTTTGCAAATAATAAGCAAGTCCAGATCTCAGATTTTCATGTCACAGTTGGATGCTGTGAGCAAATAGTGACAGTTGCTTCTTCCAGATTTTCATATGCTGAGCCTGTGAGGTGCTTGTAAAACCAGAATGGAAAGGGAGGCAGGAAGCCAGGCCACCTCACCTACCTGGATTTTAATTCATCTGACACACAATATAGGTTTGTTACGCTTCCTTCCCCTGAACCTTGAAATTTTACAGAAAATAAATTTTGGGCTGATCATAAAAATGGTATTAATGCTATTTCTGCTAAAAGAAAAGCTAACCTCATTTTTAAAGCAAAAAAAAACTACATAGCTTACACATGATTATAAGTACAAAATGACCAAATTGGAAAAAAAATCTATGTTCAGTATAATAGATGTCCATGAATTAGCCAGACATCGGCCTCATGAGACTTCAGCCAGCTTGTAGAACACTTGGTGCAAATTAGAAAAACAACCCCCCTCGGGTGGCTGAAGCCTTGGGGAACACAGCCATGCGCTGGGGCAGCAGAAGGCCCAGGGCGCATGGCATGGTGTAGGCCCAAGTTGGATTTTAGCCCTCACTTTCCCTGATCCACAAGATGCATTCATATCATGGCCTGAATCTCGGATCAGCTTCCTGCTGGACTTTTCTAGTCCTTTACTAAAAGCAGAGTAAAGGCAGTGGGACTTTTATGGGTTGAATTTTGTCCCCACCAAAAGATGCTGAAGTCCTAACCTCCAGTGCCTGTGAGCATGACCTTATTTGGAAATAGGGTTTGCCAATGATCAAGTTAAGATGAGACCATGAGGGTGGGCCCTAATCCAATATGACTGTGTCCTTATAAAAAGGGGACATTTGGACACAGAGGCAGACACACAGAGGGAAGATGACATGAAGAAAGACAGGAGAAGATGGCCATCTACAAGCCCAAAATGCCTGAGGCCACCAGAGGACAGGCGAGGGACTTAAAACAGATCATTCCCTGGTGCCTACAAAGAGAGCATGGCTCGGCTGGGTGCGGTGGCTCACGCCTGTAATCCTAGCACTCTGGGAGGCCAAGGCGGGTGGATTGCTCAAGGTCAGGAGTTCGAAACCAGCCTGAGCAAGAGTGAGACCCCGGCTCTACTAAAAATAGAAAGAAATTAATTGGACAACTAAAAATATATAGAAAAACTTAGCCCGGCATGGTGGCACATGCCTGTAGTCCCAGCTACTCTGGAGGCTGAGGCAGGAGGATTGCTTGAGCCCAGGAATTTGAGGTTGCTGTGAGCTAGGCTGATGCCACAGCACTCTAGCCCTGGTAACAGAGTGAGACTCTGTCTCAAAAAAAAAAAAAGAGAGCATGGCTCTGTTGGCATCTTGATTTCAAACGTCTGCCCTCCAGAATTGTGAGGCAACAGATTTCTGTTGTTTACACCACCTAGTTTGTAGTACTTTGTCACAGCCACCCTAGAAAGCAAATGCAGGGACTAAGAGTAGGGTTGCAGCAGAAAGTTAAGCCTCCAGCGTGACCTGGACCAAGAAGTCAGGATTCAATAGTCATCATCACTCTCCAAAGTTGTCTCCCAGGGCAGTGGAAAGCACATCGCTAAGGCAGAAAAATGAGCCTAGGGCAGAGTTGCAGACCCGCAACCCTATGGGGGATCCGGGAGGCCTGCTTTGGGGAAGGGTGGAGGATGCACACAGGCCTGGTCTGAGGCTTGGGGCTGGAGGCTCCAGGCCTGTGAAGCGTGCTGCCAACAGACATCTGGCTAATAGCACAGGAGTAAGACAAGACTGTAGAGCCTTGAGCCTGCAGAATAAAGGAGATAATGTCTAAAGACAACCTTGGGGTTAAGAAAGGTATGTTCAGAACCGAGAGGCTGGAGCCATTAGCAGATGGAGAAAGGAGTTCCTGACTGAGGCCAGAGAAGCTGAATTGAAGGAAAATAGGAAAAAACAGTTCTTCAAATATAAAAAATATGTTTACATTATGTCTGTTTACCTCTATAAAATAAATAAGATTAAAAAATTAACATGTGCATTAGTGGTCACTATTGGTGGGTCTAGTTTCCTTACTATGTATGAAAGCCAATAGAATATTTGAGGCTGTTGGAGGGTTTCCAACTCTTGCAAAAGAAGGAAGCCCCATGTACCCATGATTACATCAAATCAAGAGTTTAACTGGCTCCTTTAGGCAACACTTCTGAATGTTTTCTCTTTCCTACAAATAAACATCAAGACATAAATCTCATGTTTGATCCAAGGAAACTACCAAGGCAGTTGCCAGTTCAGAAAAGATAAAGTCAGATGGCCTAGGAGTGAATTTCCTGAGTCTCACTTCAAGTTTGCAAAACAACCAGAACTGAACTGAGCCTGCAAGTGAAATGAAAATCAGGATTTCAGAACAGAAATAGAATAATGCATGAATTCTACCCACTCTTTATGACATCTGAGTAGAGGCAGAGGCCTTGGGTTTTCATTTCTGTTTGTCATTCTTGTCTTACACATAAATGAACTGGCAAACTGAGGTATAATCATAGTGTCCCAAATGGATCCATTTTCCTAGACAGTTTCAAATCATCTCATAACCACATTTAGTTTAAATATGCTTTTCTTGTAACCTATGAAAGGAATGTTACATTCCTCTGTCACACAAAATATAAGCATTATCCATGTCTCCAAATGAGCAAAAGACTACCCACATTTGTTACTCTGAGTCCTCCGAATCAAGAAAACCTGAGCTGCTTTATTCTTCTAAAGAAAATTGTCTCTCACTGGTAGAAAAAAGAACCATAAATATGTCATATATTAACAACAAAAATATAAAAGTTTTGGAAATGCAAACAATGATGGAAATGCTATTTTCCAACTTTGCTTTTGATAGCAGCTGAGATGAACAGTTTTATATGTGGCATTTATCTTATAAGATAGAAGTGAAATTCCTCCATATTATTCCATGTAAATAATCTCTGAAGAGTGTTAATTGGAACTCTAATTTTATTATTTCCTGGAGATCTTTAAGAGAGGGGGTCAAAGGTCATTCATTAAATGTAATTAGACATTCTTTTGTCAGATTCAAAAGAGCTTTACAAAAGTGCAATAACTATATGGGGTCATTAAATCATCCAGTTGCAGGACATTTTAATCAGTAACTAGAATCAACTGTGAATCAGTCAGATGTTGGTAATGAGAATTACCAAAAATACTTAATTGGGCATTTGTAATCCAACATATTCTATTATGTAAAGACCCTGAGAAGGATAAACACAAACCACACCCAACCCAACCAAGTAGATGATTGAATTAAAACAATCCTATCCAGTAAGAATTACAGTAATAAAATGGCAACTGTAGATATCTGTGGGAGACTTATGTCCTGGGCAGGGCGCTCAGGCTTTGCACATACCATTTCCCCTATCCTCACGACTTTTTGAGGTGGATGTTGTTATCTCTATTTTATAGTAAAGAAAATGGAGGCTTAGGGAAGTACTTTAACCAGCTCCGTGAACAAATTTCAATGGCCCCTGTGCTTTTTTTATAATCCTCTCCCTTAACTAGCCACTTGAACTTTTGAGTTGTTTCCCAGAAATGGTAGATTTTCTGCAAAACAAAGGAGCTGAGATTCTGAAGGCCCCAGGGCAGACTTGCTGACACCAAGATTCACTATCCCCCCAAAACTGCCCCAATGCACTGTAGCCCCTTGTTAGTTACAGAGGCACATGCTGCTCCTTTAAAAGCCCACAATCTCTGCTAATCAGAGAGACGGATTTGAGGCGGCTTCTTCCATTCTCCTGACAAGATGTCTGTCATATTAAAAATTCCTCTCTTCCTTGGCAATCCTCATTGTCTCAATAATTGGATCTTTGTGCTATAAGTAACTAGACCTAGGCTGAAACTCCCTTGCAGCTTCGACAACAGCACTTGCCAAATCTCTCAGTGTCAGGAACTGTAAAAGGTCTGAGGCTTCATTCTACTTCAAGCTAATGAGTCAGTCTGCCACAGTTTCATGCATGCTGGCAGAAGACACAAGACTTCTGGGTCAGAGACAAAGGACTTTATTTTCATGTCACTGCAGACAGCATGAGTATCACGTACGCATCAATTTCCCAGCTGGGGTGACCAATCATCCCAGTTTGCCTGGGACTGTTTCAATTTTTAACATTGAAACTCCTGGGCAAGCCAGGACAGTTGGTCACTGTAGTTTCCCATGACCTCCAAGTCCCATGCAAGCAACGGGGCTCAGCCCAGATAGATGACAGACACAGCAGGCCTGCGAGCTGAGGAACCTCGAGCTTAGGAAACCCACAATCTTATAACGGGGTGTGAGTAAACTCACCCAACTTTTTCCCCCAAAGAAGACATTATTTTTCTTATCTAGGATAGCAAACAAATCTTCCCACTGTCCTAGAAGGAGACACTGTATCTTCAAAGATTGTTCACTATACAAAAGTCCTTGAAAAGATTATCTGACATAAAAGCTGTTGCAAGAAGTATAGAAATGTGAGAAACCTATTGAGAATTATCTCCCAACACTCACAGCTAGCTAATAAGTGGCGAAGACAACGTTCAAATGCAGATCTTTCAGACCTCGAAACCCATGTGCTATCCTGTCTCATAAATGAGGGTGGGCTTTTCTTTCAGTTGAAGCTTTGAACTCTTAGTCATATTTTCAAAAATATATGGTACAGTAGTCCCCTCTTATCTAAGGTTTTGCTTTCCACAGTTTCAGTTACCCTCAGTCAACCAGGGTCTGAAAATATTAAACGGAGAATTCCAGAAGTAAACAATTATAAATTTTAAATTTTGCACCATGATGAAATCTCGAGCCATCCCATTCCAACCCACCCTGGACATGAATCTTCCTTTTGTTCAGCATTTCCACACTATATACAAATACATATGTGTCCATTAGTCACTTGGTAGCCTTCTTGGTTATCAGACTGTTGCAGTATCACGGTGCTTGGGTTCAAGTCACCCTTATTTTACTTAATAATGGTCCCAACGTGCAAGAGTAGTGATGCTGGCATATTGTTATAACTGTCCTATCCAAGTTTTCAGACATCCACTCAGGGTCTTGGAATGTACACCCTGAAGATAAGGGGAGACTACTGTATTGTCCATCTTGTACACACACGGATAGAAATTTGGAGATACTGTGTTGCAGAGTGATACCGTAGTCCAAAATAAAGTTAGATGAGTCATATGGGCTGACTGACTTCCAAGGGCTCTTTCCGCCCTGAGGGCCTATCACTCTGCTTCCATATTATTGCAACTTGCTATTTTCTTTCCTCTTGTTGTGATGCATGCCTTACACAAAATGGTATTCTTCTGCCTCATTTTTGAATCCGGGCAGAATTTCAGCAACAAAGCTGTGGTACATATTTTAATATCAATTTTAAAACATATTCCATTATAAAAAGGAAAGCAACTGGGATTACTGCATAAGAACTCACTTTTTATAAGTTTTCATTATTTTTCACAATGTTCACCACAGCATCAAATAGGTGTGACATTTTTTAGGCAGACAGAAATTAAAGTCTATTTTTTCCCTCTAATATTCAGATCAAATTTCCTTTTCCTTTTTGGTTTAACCCAAGGTGAGAACAGGAGCGGATATTACAGACTGTTTTTAAAAGGTTATTTTGATTTCCTTGCTAGGTAGAGCTGGTTCTTCTCTATATTGCTCTCTAAAGATCAAAAGAAGATGAAAAGAAGCAACAAATAAGCAAACAGACAATAAAAGGCGGGTGATAAGAGTTTCTGTGTTGCCTGAGTTACAGCTTGTCATAAGGACACTGCAGCTAACGTAGGGACTGGCAGAAAAGGAAGGTCGAGAGCCTGAGTGCAGCCTTTGGATGGATCCCAGCCCCTGACCACCCTGAACAAGGAAGTTGCCAGCAAGTCGCAGCCAGGACCACAGGAAGATGGTTGAATTACTAAGCGGGATGCCTTACAAACTGTTTGCACTTACCTCTCTGTGACAGCAGTTTATGATTAACCCTTGTGGCCTGCCCACAGGACAACACTGGTCAAGTGTGGCTGTTTCCCAATAGGGTTTTTGAACATTTAAAAATGTTACCATTGCCCCATAAGGGCTCCCCATCCTGCCTGGGAGAGAACCCCCACTCTGTCTGTGGAGTAGGATCTATTGCCTGTCTCTGTATCAATAAACTTTCTGTTGCTAGTTGGCTTGTGCTTGAATTCTTTACTGCGCGAAGCCAAGAACCCACTTGGCAAGTTCAGGGGCTTTCCTCCCCCCCCCCATTGGGGCACCCTCTGCGTCACAGCCAAAGGGGTATACAAAGTGCTGATAAGGAAAGTATGAAAAGTTGGTAGAAACAGCTCATCCTTTGGAGAAATAGTTGGTGATTAAGATGCTCTTGGGACATGATCACACCAGATAGAGACCACGTAGATTACCTGTTAGGTCCAATTATGATCCCCAGTCTAGGGTCTCCAGGCTGCTCAGGGACTGTTAGAAATCACAATCCAGAGCTATTTTCTAATCACTCAAAAGTGTGTGGCAATTATACCCTCTCGTGGCAGGAGGCCTCAAGAGCCAGACCATCCATCTCAGTGCATCAAGCAAAAGTAACCCCCTAGGAAAACTAGAGAGCACATGTCCTCCCTAAAGATATTCAAATTCAATTTCAGCAAAACTGCCCAAATAAACTCAGCTATATTGGCAGTCTCAGGGTCAGATTGCAACTCTTGCCTCCCAGACTATCTCAGACATCAAGGTATTGGCTGGAATTTTATCAGAGGTAAGGAAATGCCCATCCAAACAAAGCTTTGGTCTACACATTGGATTAGGAAAAGTAGAAATAGAAATTGCTTATCAAATGCAATTTGGTTGACAAAAATCTTTCAAAGCATAGAGTCCATGGGCTAGAAAACAATGAAAAGAGTGCTTACAATGGAGCTGCTGTTTTTTCTCTCCAATGAATCAGCATCTGGCATGCTAGGAAAAAAACCAGAATGTATTTGGATTGTGCAAGAAAATTTAATAAAAGTTGATATTCTGCAGGCTTATTTTTAGAAGAAATACTCTTGAGACCTACGAGCTCTGTTTTCTACTGTCCAGCACAAAGCATGCCAATCCCCCTGGCTCGGGAGGCCGGGCACTCAGCCTTATTGACATTTCCACTTTTAAATTGAATGGGCTTCAGCAAAGGATATTGCTGCCTTTCTGAAGCATTTCCTGCTGGCTTGAAAACATAGAATGTTGGCATTTTAAAAGGGCCCGTTATCTATGTGAGTTTGCTCTTGAAATCAGCTCCCCTCCCCTTCCTCAGCCCTGCACTCCCCACCCAATTTCCATTTTATACAAGGTACTCTTTACATCTTCGGCTTTACTTTCTTCCTTCTCTTCTGCCCCATTCTTGACATTTCCATTTTTGCCTGCTGCCACGGCTGCCTTCTGACCTTTCCCATAGTTCACAGGCTTAAGATTCCTTTTCTTGGCACTTCTATTTTCAGGGAACACACACTGATAGCCGAGGAGAACTCTTCAAATAACCGTTGATCACAACCGTTTGTCATTTTGTCTTCTGAGGGAGGCTCTTTGGTGACCTGAATTGGTGGCCCTCCCCTTCTGAAGTGGAATTCTATTAATAGAAGTCAGAGCAGCCAACTTTCCTGCTGACTGCTACTTGTACCACACAATTAAGATCGAAACACCTCCCACAGCCATCCATCCTGGTATTCCTAGCATCATCAATAACGGGCGTTTATTTTGTGCCAACCACATGCCACGTGATCTGAATGACAAACACAGCCTACTCTCAAAGAGGTCCTAATCCTGCCCGGAAGGTAGGAGAAGTGCATGCAAAGATTCAAATGCTGATGTTGCAAGTTATCAAGTGCTAAAAATCCATGAAGGGGCTAACTTTGAGTCCAGAGTCAAAGTTATTGTCCTAATTGTTATACATCTTAAAATCCATGACTTACTATGGATTTTACTATGACCTACACACAGACCTGAGATTTCAAATAGCACAAAACCCAGCACTCCAAAGCAAAGTGAGTAAAACGGAGAGACTAAGTTTTTAAATTTCTACCTTAAGTTGTGGTCATATAGGAAAGAAAGAATTGTTTTATCATTATCTACCTAGGAAAGGTTTTTTATTCAGAAATCAGATTGTTAGGTATGATAATCCACTAAATCCATTAATGATATACCATCAATTTTCTAACTATGTGTGTGTGTGCCATTTTTTATATCTCCAACCAGTGCTAGTAAAGAGCAAATTATTTTCAAAAAATGGGTACTTTCTCACAACTTCTCTTCAGCAACACTTGAAATCGAATTCTACAAGACCTATCAGCGTCTTCAGATTTTCATTTATTTTTCAATTTCTAAAACACATCAGCCATTTGTGCAACAGAACCACATGCATCCGAGCACAATATCCGAGCAAGAACATAGTACATGTACCTCCTTTCCAGGCCTGCCTGCTCCCCAACCCACATGAGCACACATCTTTCACTTGAAGACAAATTATTGCAGTTTCTTTTCTACCCACAGGGAAGGAGGGCCCCAAGTAGGGCCATCTGTGGAAACCCTTCAAGGAAGAGACTTTGCTTGTAATTTCATCAGGTTATCACTTTAGATATCGCCTAGGATTCTCATAAGATTTGTTTAGGAAAGTCATTTCTGTGGCTCAAATAGAATTAACTAATAGGATTGACAGAATTTTAGAGCAATTGCAGATGTTGTAGAATGGCTTTGGGAAAGTAACTTTCCATTGAGAAACCACTTGAGCTGCTTGTCTTTGAAGAAATGCAGTTTTTAAAGTAGCACAAGACAAAGAAATGTGATTCCCTTTAAACAAGTACTTATTGAGGACCTACAGGTTGGTTCAAATGCAGGATACTATGAGATTTCATTCATGAACCCCACAAAGCATCAGGAACGGGAAGAGTGGGATGATTACAGGAACATGTCACAGATTGATGGGGTCGTGGAAGGCCTGGGGGTCGACCAGGAGCTGGAGAGCAGGGAGAAGAGGAAAACAAAAGTTTAGAGGCAAAGAAAGCAGAGTGAGCCATAGTCATTTAGAAACTGGAAGTCCAATAGGATCGCAGCTGAGACCTCAGCCATGGAGACCTCCAGGAAACACGTTTTCCAACCCCCCTAAACTATCACTAACATTTTAGAGGCAGCTAGCAGAAACATTTAAAAAGGTATAACATAATAAGCAAGATGAAAAAATTCTTATCCTGAGTCCAAAGTAAGGAAAAGATGGTAGAAAAATGCCTGAAATCCAAACCCATTTTGATACAGTAAGCCAGCAATAAGTCACACAAATACCTGACAGCAAAATGCTGAACTGAAGACTAAAGGGAACCTGAGCCAAAAGGGCAGAGTTTTGTCCCTTGAGTCTTCCGCGGTGTTAAATGTGAAAGCCAGCTACCCACGTGGTATACCCTCTCCTCCCAAAAACGAACTTGTGGGTTTCTCTTTTGGCACTTCATTGTCTATAGAGAGGAAAATTTTGTTTTCTGTTATCTAACAGCCTTCTTTAAAAACAGAATGTCAGCTGACATGACAGATCAACCTCAACATTACACAAAAAGAAACAACCAGACTTTACATGCCTCTGTGTGATTCAACAGGAAGTGCACAATAACACCCCTGAAGTGCACTTGCCAAAAATAAACAAATCAAACGCGAGTCTGATCAAGCCTCTAGATCTAAGCACCAGTTACCAGGAAATACAGAGAACAGGAAAACGTGTTCCTGCAACATGACAAGTCCAACAAAATACAGAATGTGGCAAATTCTGCAAGACTAAAGACCCAGCATCTTCAACAAATGATTGCGAAAAAAAAAAAGGAGTCCCCTATAGGTTTAAAAAAGACTTAAACATAGCATTTAAATGCAATGTGTACATTCCAAACAAACATACACATTGCATTTGGTTGATATGTCTGTTAAATCCAAACAATTCTGGTGTGAACACACCATCTGCAACAACAAAGTTATGAGACAATCAGGCAAACTTGAATACTGACTAAATATTTAGTGATATTAAAAGAATGTTCTGCTTAGGAGACATAATAGTAATAGTAGTATTTTAAAACAGTAAATAGTGAATAATAATATTTTAAAACAATAGTAATCGTTATGGTGAAATTACATAATTTTTACATCTAAATAGTCCACGGGGCAAGGGAAAATTCTGGAGGGTTTAGGACAGGGCAAGGAGAAGGATACAGATAATAAGATGGCCATGTGTCTGTAACTGCTGAAGATGGGTAATGAGTGCATAGGAATTTGTTAGGCCATTCTCCCTACTTCTGTGTGGGTTTGAAAGTACCCATAATAAAAAGGTTTTGTTTAATGAATGCATAATAGCATTAAAAGTAACCAAAAAGAAGATTTTTGACACATACATCAATAATTTATATCTATTTCCTGATTTACACAGGAAAATTATCAAAAGGGTTGCTTGCTACAGCGATTTCAGTCTATAAAGAACTTCTAAAATGTAATAACAAAAATGACCAAGATACCAACAAACCAATAGAAGAATCAACGTGATTAATAAATAAACAATTTATAACAAAGAAAATATAAATGAATCTTAAGCATTAAAAGATGTTCAACCTCACTCAAACTTAGAGAAATATAGATAAAGATAAAATAAAATGCTATGTTTTACCTATCAGTTTGACAAAGAGCAAAAATTGGCATATTGGCAAGACTTGGGGGAAAAAGGCGTCATTTATTTCTGGCGGGAATTGCCTTCCAACATCTATGGGGAACAATTTGGCAGTATCAGTATTACAACTGCATATGCCTTTTGACACAGCAATCTATTTCTAGGAATTTATCTTATAGATAAACTGACACACACAGGCAAAGATGCATTTGTGCAAGATTATTCACAGCAACATTATCTGGAATAGTAAAAGCTTAGAAATAACTTGCATCTTCATCACTGCTAAAATAAATTCTGATCCATCCATAAAATGAAAGACTATAGAGTCACTAAATAATTATACAGCTTTCTGTCTAATGAGGGAACTACCGTGTTTCCTCGAAAATAAGACAGGGTCTTATATTTATTTTTCCTCAAGAAGACACCCTAGGGCTTATTTTCAGGGGATGTGTTATTTTCTCCTCAAAGCCTCAGCTTGCAGCACGCACAGGATGGCCAGGACCTGACAGGAGGAGCCGACCTTGTTGGTGGGGCTGCCCGCACCTTTCCGGTCACCTCTGGGATAGTAGCTGTCACGATGGGGCAGATGAGAAGGACTGCCTGTCTTCTTTACCGCTCTGCGACGAAATGCATGGGTTGTGCAGATACGCTGCGTAGCCACGCCCATCACTAGGTCTTATTTTCGGGGTAGGGCTTATATTGCACAAATGCTTAGAAATCCTGCTAGGGTTTATTTTCTGAGTAGGTCTTATTTTCGGGGAAACACGGTATCTTCAAGATACTCTGTAAGTGAAAAAAATTAGGTACACAGTAATGTATGTGGGTATTACCATGTATGCTATAAAAAGGAAAAAATATGTATGCATGAATTTCTCCTAAATGTATAAAATACTGCAGGAAAACTGATAAACTTGGTTGTTCCCTGTGTGGGGAGCTAGAGATTGGAAAGGGGCAATCAGGGCAAGAAGTGAAGTAGGGCGTGTAGATTTTCACTATGTTCCCTTTTGTATCTTTCAAGTTTTGAATCATATGAATGTATTGCCTGCTCAATAAATTAAAATGTAACACTATTTGGAGACATTAAATTAGATGACTGGTCTGTAGGAGTCTTAACACAGGGCTTTGCCCGTAGAGAGATACACAAGTATTTGAATAAATGAATGAACGGAGGGTTTTCCCTACCGTATAATAAGACTTTCAGAGGAAGGGGGGCATCATATCATAACTGTAGGGGCCTAGATTTTTGAAAAGGGGTCTCAGGCTCAGAAATTCACCCATCAACCCTGTTTGACACTGAGAGAAGGCACCCACAGGCAAGTGTGACTTGGTCCTTTAAGCCCAAGGAGCGAGGGAATGTTTTCCCTGAAACATCACCCCCCACATGATCCCCATCCCACCTACAGCACATGTAGAGGAGAAACAACAGACAAAACATTGAACAAAATCTAAAGAGAAAACAAAGCACTTAAATAAACTGATATAGACTAAAGGGAAAAATTAGAGAGAAAACGTCCTTTCATATGAATTTTCAGCTCTAGTTTTTCCTTTAACAGGAAAGGCAGGGAGGAGTGGCAAGGCACAGTGGAGCAGACACTGGCCCACAAAGGCTGGTGGCTGGAGACATTTCAAGGCACCTTCCTCATGGCCCAGTCTGGCTACACTGGAACTCCGTTCAGAACCTCAGGCACTTGAAATGCTGTAACACACGGAAGGGGTACACATCCCTGTAGCACAGAACTTACTATTGGCATTCACCGCTCAGACACATGGACTGTTCTTTTGGTATTTTGGTGATGGTGTGTTATATAGATTCCCAGTCCGACTTTTCAGATGCCTGATGCAGGTTTCGCACTCCTGGACCATGGCAAAGATTGGGCCAACAATGGATCAGTGGCAGCTTCTGCTCATTGCTCTGCCACCTAGTTCTGCTTAACAACTAATTTGCCTCTCTTCGTCTCCTTTTATGGCCTTTTCCCACCTATAAAATGGAGTAAGTAAATTTTGGCTTTATAGGAGGTGGGAAAGGCAAGGGATTGCGGAAATTAGTGTTTTCACTAATCTCAAGTGTTTCTGTAATAAAAACAGAGTGAACTATTATCTTCTAGTTAAGATTATTTGCCTTTTGGCTCTAACACTCACCACTAAAACTTCAAGACCCCAAGGCAAGAAAAAATATACTCTTCATTGTTTACCTTGTTATCACAATTGGCTAATGTCACAACTATATTTACATGCCATTCCGGCACACAGAATTGTGATCGTTTTGGTGCTGAGGAAACCCCCCCTTTGCAAAGGTGTCTGTCTGTATGATCACTCAGAGGAAAGATGCTTCCGTACATCTTCAAATCATTAGTGGATTCTTTGTTTCAAGTCCAGCAAATGGAGAGAGAAGATGACAGTTTTCTGCTAAAGAGTACTAGGAATTAAAAATGTCCTTGGAAGAAAGGAAAATCCCAGTGTTTTGGAGGCAGGAGAGAGGAAGGCATGCCATATCTTAAAAATAGACAAAAGAAGCCAGTAAGCACAGGCAGCCACTGGAAGCTCAGAGGCATCTTACAAAACAGGGGGCAGCGTCCCTTGAAAGGGGCTTCCATCTAAACCACCTGCTATGGTTTGAATGTCCCCTCCAAAACTCATGTTGAGATGTAATCCCCAATGTGGCAGTATTGGGAGGAAGGTGAGGCCTTAAGAGGCAATTGGGTCATGAGAGCTCTGCTTTCATGAATGGGGTAACCCATTCATGGATTTGTGGGTTAATGGGTTATCACGGGAGGGAAATAAGTGGCTTTATGAGAAGAGGAAGAGGGACCTGAGTGAGCACGTAAGCACACTCAGCCCCTTCCCCATGTCATGCCTGTGCCACCTTGGGACACAGCACAGAGTCCCCACCAGCAATAAGGTTCTCACCAGATGCACCCCCTGGACCTTGGACTTCCCAGCCTCCATAACTGTAAAAATTAAATTCATTTTCTTTATAAATTATCGAGTTTCAGGTATTCTCTTATAAACAACAGAAAACGAACAAAGACACTGCCTCACCACCTAAGAGTCACCACCCTCCTGGTTAGCTTTCTTGCCCATGATTTCTGACATAGATTTCTCATACTTTCAGAACTTAGCGTCAGATATAGCATGAAGTAATGTTAAGAGAAAAAAGCAAAATACAAAAACGAGACGCACACTGCAAAAATACAAGTGCGTGGGGAAGGTAATAATGTCTCCTGATACGAATTAAAAGAAGAAAGTACAGCACTGTGATAAAAAATGTAGTATGATTTTTGAAATAGGATTAATGTCTTTAATGTTATATTATCCTTTCATTTAAAAGACAAAAAGCTCTGCGGCAACCTCAACATCGTGAGAATCCACTTTACTAGGCTTTTAGCATTACGGAGCATAATTCCAGATACTTTGGTGCGAGCATGAACTACTCTCCCGTTGCAGTTAACTAGACTAATGCCTTTTTAAAAGTGAGCTTTATAAGCCCATTTAAAGGATAATAACATGTTGCCTTTCTTTGAGGAGACTTTCATGCTGATGAAAGCTCTAATACATCCCCAAAGTAAATAATTCAGGCTCCACTTACCTCACAGCGTGTACAACAGGCTTGGGTTTCTAATGACTAATATAAAGATCGGGCAAGGGAAGACCTCACTGCTCTGAGTCCTAAACATGCACAAGGGAGCCGGAGTTGGGACTCTGGACTCTGCAGAGAGGGCAGCAGAGTGGGGAACAGTGTGCTGGGTGAGGCCACCAGAAGGCAAAACAGGCTCATTTTCCCTTTCGCCCCTTCTCTACTCACATTTCTACAGTTAAACAGGTGGTTTGTCTCTTTGTAGGTTATGTCACTCTTTTATATATATCCCCTTTTATAGTCCTGTTGTAAACTTTCAGATATTTCCCATTTGGGGGTGAAGGAAAAACAAGTTGGCATACGACCTCTATTGGTCTATATTGTTCATGCTAAATGTTTAGGGCTGGGGGGAGTAGAATAGAGTGGGGATGTCCCGTGGATTCTAATTAATTTATGTATGCCCTTCGTATGTTCTTGGTTACTTCTCTTTCACCATCACCTCCTAGACACCGTTGTCACTCCTGTTACCTCAGATTAGAATTTTCCAACTTATTTCAAGAGCACGAATTCTAAGAGTTTTTATTCAGGGCTGTGAGAACAAATCTTTCCAGGATGAAAAAAAAAGGTCTGGAAATGTTGCCTGCTAAATCCTCCTGTGGAGGTTCGCATCATACATCCACATATGGAAGGCTTTGCTCGTGAATGACGGGAAAAGGAAGGCCATTTAACATTGCTTCATGGCTAAATCAATAAGCATTTGCCCCAGAGAAGCCTTCTTTGCTTGGGCATTCCTCATATTCTGGTCCAAGCGCTCATTCCTGCACACCAGCTGGGCTGTCCTAAGTGTGGACCCTCTTAAGGTGTGGTTGCCCTTTGATTGCCTCCTTGCCTTCTGCAGCTTGCAGATGTAGAAGATGATCAATGAGATCGGGGCAACAAACAATTGCACATGTAGGTTTTATGCTACAGACCTGTGCAGTCCAATCCTGTAGCCACAAGCCACATATAGCTATTTATATTTATATTAATTAAAAATATTTAATTTTAAATAAAATTAAAAATTCAAGGGAGAGAGAGAACCTTTGGCACATGCCAGAGACTCTCTTCCCAGTATGCCAAAAAAAAAAAAAAAAAAATTAAAATTCAGTTTCTTAGTTGCACCACCCACACTTCAAGTGCTCAAATGAACATGTGGTTTGTTCTGACCATATTGGTCAGAACATTAACACAGAAAGTTCTATTGAATAATGTCATAATAAACCTTGTCCGCCATAGAAAGGAATCCTCTTACCTTCTCATCTCTTCCCCTTCCCTCACAAGACTGTGAGATCTGCTGAAAGCAGGGATGGGGTTTTGTCCCCTCTGAACCCCAGCTCCCAGGCCAGGGCCCTGCAGGGAGGGCCACTCACAAAATATCTGCTGGGTGATATGGATGTTCCTTCTCTTTGCTCCCATAGTATGCACCTACCTCCAGCATACCTTGCTAGCATACTTACACCCCCTGAAAAAAAATACATATTGGTTTTTATTGGTTTAAAAAGTAATCCAGAATAACTGGAAGAAGATTTTAAAAATTCAACAGGTAACACTCCCACCTATAGACAGCCACTCTTAACATTTTGTAGTATTTCCATTCATTTAACAAGCATATTTAGGTTTATTGAGGTGTATCTTGCAAATAGTAAAATTCACCATTTTAATATGATGTATGCAAGATGGATGATGAATGCAACCACCACTATAATCAAGATACAAAATATTTCATCACTCCCAAAAAGCCCTCTCTTGCACCTTTATAGTTAAACCACTCCCCCCACCCTCTCTCTGGTGATCAGTGATCTGATTTCTGCTCCTAGAGTTCCAACTTTTCAAGAATGTCATGTACATGGAACTATACAGTAACTTTTTTTAGTTTGGCTTCTTCCATTTAACACAATGCTTTTGAGATTCATCTGTGTGGTTCCTTTTTATTGCTAAGTTGTATTCTACTCTATGGATATACCACAATCTGTTTATCCATTCTTTCAGCTTGTTATCTGTTATCCAACTTTCAGCTTGTTTCTAACTTTTGGCAATGATGAATAGAGCTGTTATAAACATGTGTACACAGGTTTTTGTGTGTATCATTTTGCATTCCCACCAGCAATGTATGAGAGTGCCGGTTGCTCTGCAGCTTCACCAGCATTTTGTATTTTCTGTTTTGTTTTTTTTTTTTTTAGTTGAGCCATTCTAATACATATGTAGTGGTATTTTATTGTGGCTTTAATTTGCATTCCCCTAATGATTAATGATGTTGAGCATCTTTCCATGTGCTTATCTGTTGTCAATATCCCTGCTTTGTGAAGTTTTGTTTGAATCTTGCCCATTTTTAATTGAGTTGTCTGCTTTCTTATTATTTAGTTGTAAGAATGCTTTATATATTCTAAATGCCAGTATCCCATCAGAAATGTATTCTACAAATATTTTCTCCCAGTTTGCAGCTTATCTTCATTTTCTTAACGGTGTTTTTTGAAGAGCAAAAGGTTTTAATTGTATTGAAGAACAAAGAAATATTTTTAAGTTTCTGCCATATGCTAACTTCGATTAGCATTGGAGATACAATAATGTCTAAGCTTAAATTTGCACTTTTTCTTTTCTACAAAATTGGCATCTATTGGTTTCCAGCCTGCTTTTTTTACTATCTCATATTAATATTTTCATATCATTAAATATTATTTGAGACATGATTTGTAATGTGTACACAGTACTCTCATGGCTATATTTTAATTTATTAATATTTAACTCTCCCTCTGTATTTGGGAATGTTTATGTTGATTCCCATCAATACTAAAAATGGAAAGGAAAGGAAAAGAAATATATGATTATCATCCCTGCACAGAAATCTCTGTACACATCTCCAATTATTTTCTTAGTATAAATGCTTATAATTGCAAAAACTGGGACAAAGGATTTGTTCTGTACTTGTCTCTTCAGAAAGATTCCAGATGTCTGGAACCAAAGATCTTGTCTTGCCCTCCTTGTCATGCCAATATACGACAAAAAACTGTTACATTGTAGGTGCGCTATACATACTTGAGGGATGACTAGTTGGAGGGAAAAAGAATTCCACAGAGGCACATCCTCTCCCTTTCCTCCGGTGAAAGAAAATAAGACTTTCCTGTCTCCTTCGATGTCTACCTTGCCTTCCCAGATGAAGGGAAGAAGAAGAGAGTTTTCTTCTAAGAGAAAACTTGCCAAGGAGTTGCCGGTTCCCAGGGAGCTGAGTGACAGGCCCTGTTGCTGCTCAGCAATGCCCTTAAGGGGCCCCGCCCCCTGCCCGTATAAAGCTGGGTGCGGTGGGGCAGCCACAGCTGGCACTCGGCCTCCACAGCACCGGCACTGGCACTGGCACTGGCACCCGCTATGGCAAATGAAGTGCAAGACCTGCTGTCCCCGCGGAAAGGGGGGCATCCTCCCGCAGGTAGGCTGCCCACCTGCCCTCTGTCCCGCTGCCTCTCTTCGTCAGAGCCTTCAACAGGAGCGCCCGGCAGAGCACAGGTCCCCAGCCTCTCCAGTGTCACTTTGACTTCATGCAGCCTGACTTCCTCCCATGTCTTTGATCCTTAACTCGTGTACGAAGCCACCTGGGGGCTTAGCAGGCCCCAGCTGAATAAACCCTAATTATGTAGGGGAATATAACGGAATCGGTGCTTGTGGAAAGGGATAGGTAGAGAGGTTGCACTTTCCCTCCCTGGCTGTAGGTTCGAAGTGACACATCTGCACCTGGAAGGTGTCTTGCTACCATGGGAACCTTCCTCCCTAGAGGTTCCAGCTCTAAGACTCAGTCTCCCCAAGATGCCTGTACATCATCTGACTCCGTACCCAGGCAAACTAGGCAAACCAGCTGCCTTCCGCACGGAGGACAGTAACCACATGTCTCTCTTCCTCCTGGGCTTTGGGGTTAGGCAGTGTCATCAGGGCTGTGGTTTGCCTGTCAACAAGCTGAGAAGCACTTTTTAATAAGGACTCGGGACGAGAGGGGGGTGACTGGAAAAGGTGGTTGTCAAGGTGCTTTGCAAACATCCATAATTGTCTTTTTTTTTAATTTATGGTATTAATATTGACTCTCTAGAATATGGAGATTGGTTTTATTGAGCTTAACCATATGTTCATATAGATTGGCTGAGGTGTGCAGGCCTATTTTTAGTCACTTTTATGTTCTTTCAACTGCCTTCCTGTTTCCTTAAGAAAGACTTCAAAAGCTTGATCGTTTTGTTCTTGCCTTTCTCCATTTACAAAATTTATTTATTGGTATAATTCTTTGGCACCTCGAAGCCGAGGTTATTTTCATCATCTTTGCTGCAGAGGGTGACGGCAGGTGTAACCTTCGCAAAGCATCCAAATCAGTCACGGTTTCGGTGGATTTCTGGTGGGCAGCCCAGCTCAAGAGTCAGAATTTTTACTACTAATTCTGAGTTTCCAGTTCTGGATTCCATGCCCTGATTTCCTTGGACAGACTACTGATGGTTTATATTGGTTACTGGATTTAGCAATATTTAACATCATCTCTATTTAAAGGTAATGATGCTAACAAATGGCCAGGAAGTATATATGCAAATTATTAGAAGAGAAGTTCATTACATAGATAAAGAAAAAAAGAACACCATTCTCTTCCCTTCACTTCCACTCCAACCCTTCCTAAAACAGTTAAGCTAAAACCTGATTTGCTAAACTACATTTATGCACAAAGAACACAGAGATAAACTTAACCAAATGAAAGTTTGAATGAAACCACCGGGAACTTTCCGTCCCCACCACTAATGATTGCTAATTACTCTGTGTACATAGCACACCATGACTCCATCAAGCATGTCACACTGCCTGTGGCATGACAATTAATTATTATGAACTGTGACACTACAGATAAGAGGTTTTGGATAATTAGAATGGAGATGAAGGCAGACTTTTGCCTCCCCACTGAGCACAAGGGAACAAAGAAGCTTCATCCTTCAGCTTGTCTTGCTACATATTTTAAGTCTGAACCAGTTTGCAATCGTGCAAAATTTTATTTATGGAACAAAAAATAATTAGGTGCCAAAATTCTATTAAAATTTCACCTGACTTTTATAAGCAAAATCCAGATCCCTAAAAGCAGGAAGCTGATGTGATGTGATGGGGAGGGTATGACAGGGTGTTTGGAATCAGACAAACCTGGGTTTAAACCTTACTTTCCTTCTGCACCTCTGAGCCTCAGTTTCCTCATCTCTGAAACAGGGTGCAATAAATAACATCGATCTGATAATGTTGTTGTGATGGTGAAAAGAGAGAGCCTATGTAAAGTACCTGGCACATGAATGTTAACCCCCTTAAAATGCAGGCCTAGTAAAACACATCAGTGTCAGCAGAAAGTATCCTTCCCACTTTCAAGACATCCTGATGTTTCAGCTGCATTAGACACTACTGCAGTAGTCAGAACAGAAGGGAAATGCAGTGGAAAAAGATATGTACCTGCCCCATCATAGTTAAAAATGAAACCACTCAGAAATCAGCCAGCTGTTATCTCTTTCCCACCTGCGTGTAGAGTGCTTAGCAGTTTTGCTTTTATGTATATTAATATTATTGCATGTCTGCTAGCCCTCCTTGTACATTTATGCTGTGAAACAAGATATGATGAATAGAAAAAAGAGCAGTAGTTCATACATTTTTCTATTTTTCCTGCACTTTTTAATTTGTTTTAAGCCAAAGGAATCAGAGCCATCAGAGGAGTCACCACTGAATCCCTAGAGAATAGGTTTTCTAGCTTATTAAAGAGAGAGGGAAGTTTGGAGGGGGTATGCCCAAGTGTAAAACTAATACAGAAAATGGGGAATGGCCATAACTGCGTAAGGACAAGGGTCATTTAAACAGACACACCTGAAGGGCTTCAGTCTTTCAATTTCATCTGCTCAAGTCAACATGTGGGTCAAGCTCTGATAAGTTTGTAATTGGGGGGGAAGAGGAGTCAACATGTGGGGGTAGGAAAGAGACAGATCTATGAGGTTTGGAAAGAGCAGTTCTGAGACCAACTGCCCCTTCCCCGGGGACAAGGGTTTGATGACTGCAAAGACAACTGTCATTCACTTAATGCAGCCTGTGCCTGGTACAGCACAGAGACACGACAGTGGCCCTGCAAGTGGATGATGTTTCACAAAGGAGCAAACTGAAGCTCAGCAAGGTGAGGGGACTTGCCCCAAGCCACACAGTTAGTGGCAGTGGATCTGGGATTGGAAAATGAAGGTGGCCTCATACCACAGCCTTCTCTTGCTCTAAAGCCGCCTCTCTTTGCCCCACACCCTTCTCTTGAGGGTTGGGGGGGTCTTGATTGGCAGCCTAAAATTTTCTGATAAACCAACTGTGAATGCAAAGCAAGCATTTTGCAAACATCCAAACTGTTAATTAAGATCTTCAAATAGAAGTTCTCAGCCACAAGGCAGAGTTTGCACAAACCTTTGTGTCTTTCAGCTTTTTCACGTACATGCTCCATGGATTAGTGAAGGAAAAAGGCTAATGTTTCTTTCAGGCTTGTCTTTATCTTGACTACTCTCTACCAAAAACTGTGCAAAATGGCTGGAAAATCTTAACTGCAAAATTATTATATAGAATTCTAAACTAAAAAAATTTTTTTAAAAAGCAGCCACAAGAGTACAACTCTTATGCAGAGGTAGTAAAGCAAAGCTTTATTTTCCCCACATAAATTTCGATTTCCTAATGAAATTATCTGAAATAGCATCTCTCCTCTTTACATTTTCTGTCTCTAGTTCATTTTACATATTGAAATGACCTAAAGTCTTACCTTAAATATTTGAACTCAAAGCCCCGTTAAAATGTTAAATCAGATCATATTTCGCTTTGCTCAATTCTAGTTGATCTTTCTACAAAGGTTCAAAATGCACTATGGTCCCCAACATGGAGCTGTGTAAAGGATTATGAATTTAAATGGATCGATTCAGATACAGTGGTCCTTGAAAAGGCGTCTTGAGTCAGACTTACCTGGCATACACAAAATGGGCCAGAACCTGATTGTGTTGAGTTGCAAATGATGACTCATCCAGATCCCAGGAGACCAGTGTGACCAGTGTTCCCAGTGGAGCTTGGAAGACGACCTTCCCACATACAGGTTCCATCTGGTTCAGTCACCCCAATGTTGTCAGAGCCTTAATCCCTCAGTGCATCCCTCTATCATATGGAAAAAGTATCCTCTGCCTCTTTCCATTGTCCATGGATAGCCAAGGGAGATTGCCTACTAGAACAAGTTTGGTACCAAGTTTGGTACAAGCCCTTCCAATCTTTGAAGGTGTTCTGGAAATTCAAGATGTGATTTCCTTACAATTCCTAAGTCACCGAGTTAGAGCCCATAGCCTATAAGACAAAGGATTCAAAGACTGCAGGATGGTAGGAGGAATCTTCTGGGGGAAGATTTTTAATTATTCCCCCCAAATGTCTCTTTTATTGTTCTTAATAATGAAGAACTCCTATGTTTGTAGTGGGGGTTGGGGGGCAGTTATTTCTTTTGGCATTGATTTCTCTATTAAATGCCCTATGCTCTTTCTGAAGGAAGAGAAGTAACGGACTTTCTTTTGGAGGCAGATGAGAGAGTTGAAATAACAGTCAGGACTTTACAATCAAAATTACCTAGTTCAACTTCTACTGAATTTCCCCAAATTTCCCTAGGTGTTCATGATAGGTCAACTTCTTTCCTTCATTTTAATGCATTGAGGGGTGAAGAACTCATTATTGTACTGTGTCATCTATTGCACTTTGAGTAACACAAACTGTTACCTATAGTCAGACTCTGTCTTTCTGGAACTTCCATTCTTTGGTCTTAATTCTCTCTTCTGAAAAAACATAAAATAAACACGAATAATAATAACCACTAATTATTAATATTAATTGCTTATGATGCATAAGGTTCTTATGTTACCTCTATTCGATACACGGTGTCCCAAAAGTCCCCATATAAAGGAAACATTTTGTAAAAGTTTGTAATGAATATTTTGTAAACAAAGGTCCATTTAGCTACAATTTCCCATTTTCCCTATGCATGGCAACTTTAGGGACACTCTGTAGAACAACCCTGACAACAAGAAGTCAGTATTATTCCCTTTTGAAGGATTCGGAAACTCAGCCTGAGAGGAGTTTAAGGATCTTCCTCAAGGTCGCAGAGCTTAGGAGGAGTCCAGCTGTCTGACCCTACAGGACAGTTCCTCAGTGGGAAAATGCTTCCCGTCCCACAAGGCAGCCCTTCCCATGTTTGAAGGTGGCATCTGAGTTCCCCTGAGTCTCTGCTTCTTCAGGAGTGATCTTACCAGGTGCCCTAGCTCCTCGTGTGACACAGCTGATCACCCTCCTCTGGAGATCCTCGGGCTGTCAATGTCCTTCCAACTGAGTGGCACAGAACTCAATATTCCAAAGGTCTTCTCATTTGTACCTATAACAACTTTGCTTCTATAGTTGGCGATAATGACTAGTCCAGATGAAAGAAAATGTGTAGAAACAATAGCATCAAGGAAAACAAAAGGAACACTAACAAGAAAATAATTACAGCACGTCATGTTTGAAAAGCCTTAGTCATAAAGAGAAAGAAAAACACTGGTGGGGGGTATATTGAAGGCCCATGCCCCAGAATCCCCAGATCTCCTGCTTGATTCTTCTTGGTAGACAGCGGTGCTGTGCGCAGACGCCACCCCTCATTCAGAGACACACGAACCTCAAACACTCTTTATGAAAAAGCCCAGCCCTTGATTTATTTCACCTGTATTCCAGGGCTATTCAGAAGATCATGTTATGAGGATAGCATTTTCTTTCCTAAAATAAATCTAACAATACACAATTTACTGAAAGGCTTTTATATATAAATCAGTTTTTTAAAAACTTGGTAATTCAAATGACCAAATGGAGTTTATGCCATGAATACAAGAATAGTTCAATAGCAAGACATCTATTAATATAATTAACCATATTAATGAGAAAAACGATATGATTATATCCATGAATGTTTAAAAGACTTTTGATAAACTTCAACATCTATTGTAATTTTTTAAGCCCAATGAAATAATGACACAAGGATATTTCCTTAACATAATGAAATATATATGTGAATATATAAATATATATAAAGAGAATGTGTGTGAGAGAGCCGCTAAAGTATACATTATTCTTAATGGGAAATACTAAACACAATCCCTTAAAAATTAGGAAGGCAAATATGTTAACCATCATGGCTATTTAACCTTATTCTACAGGAGGTAATATTATTCTTTGCAGGTGATGTCATTTTTACCTGAAAAACCTAAGAAAATCTATTTTAAAAACTATTATCAACAATAAAAGAATACAGTATGGCCTGAGTATAAAATCAATAACATTAAAAGAATAACAACAATCTGTTAGAGTTGTAATGTAGACCCCATGTACAACAGCAGCAACGACAAAGATAAATGTTAGCAAATAAACCTTACAATAAATGTGCAAGGCTTATGTGAACAAGTTCCCGAGGAACCCCAAAGAAGGCTTGAACAATGGAAAAGCATACTATGTTCTTGAACAGAGAGCCACCAGGAACATGATGATGAATTTTCCCTTTTAAAAAAACTGTAAATTGAATGGCAAGACCATTAAAAATATATCAAGAAGATTTTTAATAGGAAATTGACAAACTGATTCCAAAGTTCATGTAGGGGAGGCAGAGGGAGGGGTAAAAACATAGTTAACAGGTACAATGAGCACAATGTGGGTGCTGAGCACACTTATAGCTCTGACTAAAGCATTATAAAAGCTATCCATGTAACAAAAACATTTGTACCCCCTTAGTATTTTGAATTAAAAATTAATTAATTAATTTAAAAATTCTGCAAATGAAATGTAATAAGGGAGTACTGTCAGATATTAAACTATACTATCATGCTGCAATAATTAAAATAATGTTGTGATGGCAAATGAACAGTCAGTGAGATTAAGGGAACAGAAGTTTAGAAGTAGTCATAAATATATATGTATATGTTTACATATATGTGCACACATATATTTGAGAGTGTACAATAAAGGTGGCATTTCAAATTAATAAAGAAAAGATAGATTATTTTTTTCTTAGAGACAGGGTCTTGCTCTGTCACCCCAGGCTGGAGTGCAGTGGTATGATCATAGCTCACTGTAACCTCTCCTGGGTCAAGTGATCCTCCTGCCTCAGCCTCCCTAGTAGCTGGGACTACAGGCACACACCCAGCTAACTTTTTATTTTTTGTAGAAACAGGGTCTCACTGTGTTGCCCAGGCTGGTCTCAAACTCCTGGCCCTAAGAAATCCTCCCACCTCAGCCTCCCAAAGCACTGGGATTAATAGGCATGAGCCACAACACTCAGCCAGAAAGATGGATTTTTCAATTTTATTGGGATTATCTGAAAAAATTCTTGCCTCCCCCTATACTACTCTACAAAATGCATTCTAGAAGGATCTAGGATTTAAATATGTAATCAAAGACTGATTGTACAAAATGAAACCATAAAAGTCCTACAAGAAAACGGATGTTTATACATCAGATTTCCTTAGTGATACAAAAGCCATAAGAGATTGACAAGGTCACATAAAAGCAGCAAATTTCTGCATGGCAAAAACATCATCAAAAAGCAGCAACTGATACAATAAAATATATTTGCAATGTATCTCATAGACAAAGAGCTTCTATAAATCAATAAGAAAAAGATAGGAAAAGACTAGCAATTAATAGAAAAAATGAACAAAGGATTTGAACAGTTCTCAGAAAATACAAATGGCTTCTAAGGCACAAAAATAGACTCAACTAAAAAATGAGAAATACAAATTAAAATGATGAAAGATCTTCAGTTATTTTTTAACTTACTGGTTGACAAAACCAAACATTTTCTAGCTCATATTGTTGCCAGGGGTATCAGGAAACAGTCACTGTCATCCTAGCTGGTGAGATTGTAAACTGGCTTGCCTTCTACGAAGGGCAATTTGGCAAGATTTAACAAAATTCCACATGCTCATGCTCTTAAGAACCAACAAGATCACATTCAGGAATTTATCCCATGGATGTACTTGTACAAAATTATATATATAAATGGATATTCACTGCAACATGTTTGTGATTGCAATGGATTAGAAACATATGAAATGTCCAACATTAGGGAACTGGTTAAGTAAACACAGGATGTTCATATAATAAAATTTTAAAGCAGATGTTAAAAAGAAAGATACACAGATATAGACACAGATATCAATATGGAACTTTCTCCAAAATATATGATTAAGTGAAGAAAATAAATAAGGTGTAGAGCAATGTGTATCCTATACTACCATTTTTTAAAAAAATAATACATAAGCATATGTATAGAATAACTGTGGATGAAGACATAGGAAACATAACATTAACAGTATCTGGAGAGAGAATCTGGGAGGTTGCCTTTTGAATTTTGTGCCTTATGCAGGTATTACATAACCAAAAACATAAGTAATAATCTTCAAAGAACAATAATAAAGTCAATTCACAGGGGCATTGAGAAATAGGATAGGTGTTCTTTATTTTTCACTTTATTGGAGTGCAGTTTTAGAAAATTACCAATCTGGCATTTTCATAAATATAATTAATAGGTTCAAACAAATCAATGTCCATTTAGCTTTTTTTCATTTGAGCTTGTCAGATTTTAGATGTGCACATTTCCTGGGAACAGAAAAAAGTATTTGCTTTGACTTGCTATCTGAAATGGGTTGTTCCTTTTCAAAAGTTGATTTCATCTGACATTGTTAAACAGTTGAATTGCTGTTAGGTCATCTGTAGCCTAATTAACACTAATTGATCTCTTGAATGGCAGGATTATTAATGCAGTTTAATTACTCATTAGAACATCTGAGCGTGGCCAACACCGGAGGTTTGGGGTCTGGGCTGGAAGGTGGGTATCCAGTGCAATCAGAACCACCTCTGTTGAATGAAATGCCTGTTATCACTATGTGCCCTGACTTCTGGCTTGTCTCTTAGAATCTGGCTTTTGAAAGCTTTGGTCGGAAAAAAAAATGCAAACCACACACAAGCTTTAATCTTGTGGGAAACCAGAGGGTCACAATGTAATTGTCAGTTGCTATCGTGAACAATGTAATTGGTTTGATAATAAGAAAAAATGTTTTTCAGTGAAATGCTTAAGGGAGTATGTTGTTATTCTCCCCAAATCTAAGGTGTAGCCTTCTGCTGCTTTTTCAACCTCGGTTCCACCTCTCTGAGCGTAAACAAGTAGATCTCAGCCCTTCTTCCGCCCTCATCTTATATACCTAAAATTTTTTTTCTTTTTATTGTGTTGTTTTAGATCCTTCCAAAATTCTTTTCAAATCTAAATTCATACCTTGAATAACCAACCAAACCTTCTCTCACTGTACTGACTTTCATGTTGATGCTTATTTGCTTACAGTAAAAGCTGGAGGAATGCGAATTTCCAAAAAACAAGAAATTGGCATCTTGGAGAGACATAACAAAAAAACAGGATTAGAGAAAACAAGGTAGGGACTGCTTCATTTCTTCTTCATCACCTTGAGGAGTTTTGAATGACTCTGCTTCCAGAAGTTATGTTAGGACAAACCAAGGCTCCCTATGGCATTTGGAGGCAGCCAGCCAGGGTAGTGTGGGGTGGGGTAATGATGCAGTCATGGTGACTGGGTCAAGGTGACTTGGGTGGTGCAAGGGGTAGGTGGCTGCCACCTGGAGGGCTCTCTCTGGGTCCCCATCACGACCTCCACCCATCCTTCTCCTCTCTGCGTCCAGCCCAGCAGCTTCGACCTTAAAAGGCACGGTCCTAAATGCATCCAAACCGGACACACGTCCTATTTTCAGATCAGCCTTTAAAATATTGTCCCTAGGTTAGCCCTGTTTTCATAATATGCTTTCTGCTGAAGCAAATCTCTTGAATTAAAAATAAATGCCTTTTTTGGTTTAAAATTCATCACTCAATTATTTAGAAACTAATGGCCACTATATTTGGCTTGGCCGGAAGGCATATAGAGAGTGAGGCTGGCTTTCCCCTGCTCCTTCAGCCATAACCTTGACACTGCGGCTATTCCAAGCTCAGAAGAGAGCTGTGGGCTGCATCAGAAACACAAATGGCTCAACCACCCTAAGCCCCCATTAAGGAAAATGAGTGCATTTTGAAAAGAAAGAAACAGGCAGAACTGGTTCCTCCAAGTAGCATAATAAGGAGGCCTCAGAGACTATTAATTTTAAGATGGTTTCCATAAATCAATTGATGAGTGAATCAAAAGGAGTCGATTAGAAGATGCTCAAGGCACCTTCTTAAGAGTTAATTGGCAAAAGTCTCAGAAAGAGAATGTGGAGGGAAACTGACTATGGAATTTCTTTTACTCTTTAAATAAATTTATATTTAAATCACTGTAAAAATTTTATTCATAATTTCTAGGAAGGAATTTTTTTGAGGATTTTCCCCCTTCCACTTTTGAATGAAATGCTGATTTACCCCATTAGCAGCAAGTCATTTGTTTCTTCTGATATCAGAAAGTAACCATCGCTTGATGAAAGCAAAGCTGCAGGTCCTTAAGAGTGGAGGAGGTCACACGTTATTTACTTCTGACCCAGCATCTAGGACAGTTCTTGAATAGTGAATGCACTCTGGTAATGATATCAGACTGTTGACTTGCAAGCTGATTAATTTTCAGAGCCTATTCTGTCTCTAAAACCTGACTCACGCGTGAACCCTGTTTCTCGTGCACAGGTTTACATGCCTGAGCCGGGGGCTTAGGAACTAAAGAACCTTGCCATGGAAATGACTTCTAATGGGGGGCCAGGTCGTTCGTTTCTCTGCATCTAAGAAAACTGGGGACTTACTATTAATCCTAACATCATCTGAACAGTGTGGGCCGAGGAATTGGCTAAAGAGTAATAAAGTACTGATTGGAACCTTCTTTAAAGGTTCCAATTGCTTTCTAATAGTCACTAAAAGATGGGAATTGGACTACTATGGAACTTAAACAGCAAGAGATAGCGCTCTCACTCTTGCCCTAATTACCAAGGACAGATACAGGTTATGCAGAGCTTGAAGCTTGTAGAATTTAGGGGCCATTTTAAAGACAAATAAGCAAAAATTACAAATAAGAAATGGCTAAGACCCCTCCTAGGGCCTTGGGGGGATCCAATGTGGTAAGAAACCCTCAGGCCCTAAACTTCATTAGCTCTGCTTCTGCTGTTTCCATCTCTTAGGAGGGTGTGTGCACAGGATAGGAGAGCCCTGTTTTCCTGGACAAACACTTCTTACCTCTGCTTGGAAAATAGCTTTTAAAAAATATATCATACAAACTAAATTTCTAAGCATCCTCAATCTATGTCCACTCCCTAAGAACTTCTACTAACCAACACAAACCAACCAGAAAAAAATATGCCAAGTGCAAGAGAGTCCTTCAAGACATTGTACTGCAGACTTGGCCCTGATTGAAACACTCCTACAAAATAACTTGGCCTGAGAGAAGGAAGCCAGACACAAAAGAGTACGTGCTGTCTATGGTTCATTTTATGAAGGACAAAAACAGTCAAAACTAATCTATGGGTCTATCAGTCCAGGTACTGGTTAACCTTAGGGGCAGCTGGTTTGACTAGTGATTTCAGTCTAATTCACCAAGCTATACACTTATAATATGCACATTTTCTGTATATATATGTCAAAGAAAAGTTAATATAACAATAATAATAATATAATATCTTGGCCTACAAAGCTTGTTGTCTGTAGCCCATGAGTACACAGTGGCAGAATTTCTGTCTCCTAGATGTTACCAAGCAGAGTGAAAGCTTAAAGGCCAAGGAGACAGACTGCTGTATAAATCATCCAGCCTCTGTAGTGGGAAAGTTTTTACGCTCTATTTGAAGTTTCTTTTCATCTTTGCAGTGCCATTGCAAATGCTGCCAAAATACAGACGCTCGATGTCCTGAATGACACACTGGAGAAGGTGAGCCGTGGGTGGGGCAGTCACACGGTGCTCCAAGTCGGTATTTACCCGGCAGATCAGGCTGCACAGGGGAATAAATAGATTGACCACTGAGGCTTTTTCCAACCCAGAGGTTTGATGTCCTTGTGAAAGAATCTGCTCTTGGACACAGGAAGGAACACAAAGTGGTTTGGGTGAGAAAAGCTGTTTCTCCTACATTCCTAAAGTGTCCATTTAATAAATTATTTCAAAAACAAGATAGGAAATAAAGCGAGAACCATGATGCTGAATTTGAAGAACTATACTTTGCCGTCCCAAAGATTTCTCGGAAACATTGGCATGTTTTCACAAAAGGCAGCCTGTGTGGTGGGAAGGCAGCAGTTTTTGACCTTCCTCCCTGCCTTGGCGTTCCCATAAGGAGATATTTGATTTGAGGTGAGTGTGGGTATGGAGAATTGCACAGAATTGCCCACAGAAGGCTGGGCACCAGCTGAGTTAACCGAGTAAAGTCTGTTTATAAAGATACATGAATTTCTTCTAAGTAGCTCAAGAAACTAAGAAACTAAGAAACCTCTTATCAAGGCCAAGCATGGTGGCTCACAATTGTAATCCCAGCACTTTGGGAGGCCAAGGCAGGAGGATCACTTGAGGCCAGGAGTTGGAGACCAGCCTGGGAAACACAACGAGACCCTGTCTCTACAAAAAAACTTAAAAATTAGCCAGGGTTGGTGGTGTATGCATATAGTCCTAGGTACTTGGGAGGCTGAGGCAGGAGAATTGCTCAAGCCAAGGAGTTTGAGGCTGCAATGAGCTATGATGGCACCACTGTACTCTAGCGTGGGCAATAGTGCAAGACCCCTCCTCTAAAAAAAAAAAAAGGAAAAGAAAAAGAAAACTCTTACCAACTTAGATTTGTATCTAAGAAACCAACTCACACAGTGGTTTGGGTTTTGGATCCAATAGTTTGTTTTTAAATTTTGCAAGTAAGCTGAGTGAGGGTCCTTATTCTACTTTTAGTAGGTAGGCACATTATGTTCAAGGTAATAAAGTACCACTCTTTCTGCTACTCCCACATTTATTAAAGGGACAGGACTAGCTGTCCTCTGTAGAAGGAAGACTTGCTGTTACTGGCAAAATCAGGGGTCTGAGGACCATCAGTTCAGCCTTTGAAAAAATTAGAACAGAAACTGTGCAGCTGGCTTTTGGGGCCCCCATGTGGCACTGGCTCCACCATCCACTACCTGTATGACCTTGAGCAGGTTATTTGTCCTGTGCCTCAGCTTCCTCATCTGTATAATGGAGGTAAGGAAGAGTACATAGCTTGGAGGGTTGTTGTAAATGAGTAATGAGTAAATGAGTTCACAGGACACGAAGCTCTTAGAAAGGTAACCTCTTTGCACTCTCTGTTAGGGTTAGTAGCATTGGGTTTATGGCAGTGAAATGAAAAGGTATGTCTAAAGTCCATCATGTTACAGGGCAGATTGTACAAGGCAAGATCTCGATGATGAGCTACAGCTGCAGAGCCTTCTCATGTGGGGGACTTGGTTCTCCCACACAGATAGATTTGGGGTGAGGTCATAAGTGACTCTGTGCCTTCCTGGCTTCAGAGGAAGGGCTGGTGGATGACACACTGCCAGGGGAACACAAGCTGCCCACTCCTACATCTTACGTTCTCTTGTTCCCACCCACTAAACATCTGTTCCTCGGAGCAAGAGAAGGCCCACAGTTGTAAGTGGAACTGGATAGAATAGACACGTTCCCCTAGGATATGTGTTAACTCAAAATGTTGCAAAGGAATAATCAATAGAGATTGATCATGCTGTATAGTTGTATATTAGGTATGATGCCAGAGGCTACACTGTGTTTTTATAGACATATATACGCATATATATTTGACATAGAGGGTTCTTTCACTTTATTTTAAAAAACATCTCTTCTTTATTTCAAATACAAAACAATAAACAAACAATAAAAATAAGTTGTATTTGGAAACCATAAGAGAACATTGAGATGACATGCTGTTAGAAATATTTTTAACAGCAATTATACCTATTTTAAAAAATACTTTTAACACTCAGCTCAGTGTTCAGTGGAGTAGGACTGTGGCTTAGACCGCACAGATTACTGGTAGGGAGAGCAGGCTCTGGTGTCAGCCACCAATGCCCAATTCCTGTGCTGGCTCTACCCCTCATCAGCTGTGTATCCTTGGGCAGGTTTCTTCACTCTTATGTGCTTCTCTTTCCCCACCTGTGCATGAGGATGTGATTACTATTATCTACATCACAGGGATAGTGTGAGAAGAAAATGAAGTTATGTAATACAAGCAAAATACTTAGTACTGTTTGCCCTCAGTGATTTAGCTTCCATTCCCATGTATGCATTCTCCCATCACCCAGAATCCCAGGCTAAGAGTAAGGAGCCAGCAACAAAAATATGTCCCAAGATTACCATAAATGACTTTCTCATATATGGATGTTGCTGGGATCCATGTGTTTCCCTATAGCTAAGAAAAATCCCCCCTGAATCCATAATCCAACATGAAGCATAGTAGGATTTCATAAGGAAAGTCAACCTGGGTTTGAGCTCCGCTGACCACAAGCTGCTGAGATCAGTGGTGTCGGGAGTGGGGCGGGGAGGAGGGCTTGATCACAAAAATGACAGCCGGGAATCGGGGGGAATGATGGGACGGTTCTATATCTTGATCATGGTAGTAGTCACAGACCATATGCACTTGTGAAAACTAAAAAAGGAAGACAATTCAAAGGGTAAATTTTACTGTGGGTAAATTTTACCTTGACTTTTAAAAATGAAAAACATTACAATCAAACTCCTATCCCTTGGAAAAAATAAAAATAAAAAATAAATAAATAAATAAATAAAAATGAAAAACAATGCTGCATAAACTATACAAGCTGATGGAAAAAAAGATATAGAAAAGATATAGAGATATAGATATAAATATCTTTTGATGCATTTTTCCTGTGTTACAATGATTCTCCCCACACTATACATGGTCACAGAAACCTAATACTATACAAGTGGTCAGAAGAAACACAGTAGCAGAATTGAGGGCCATAACCTCTGCATTTATCAACATTTGTTCATGCCCTCAGCTACAATTACATCTACCCCCAAGAACCCATGTTATTTCTCATACTGATTTTAAGAACATAAGAGTCTAAAACAACTCCTATCCACAGGATCTCATTAACCATTCAGTTATGGCAGGAAATTTCTGTCCTTATGCTAGTCCTCTCTGGATACCCTACTTTAAAACCAACATAGGGTTTAAGATTTGGGACACTGAGAAACAATCCCCAAAGAGTTGGACTTACACAAATCTAAATGAGAAGCAGCCTAAAATTTCCCTTCCCACTATTTCCCCACCTCTCCCCTTCACATAGACCTCTTTTTCCCACCCCACCCCATTTCTCCTTCCCTCCCTACCTCTTTAGCCAGCCTTCCCCACCTCTTAAAGCCCTAAATAAGAAGAGAACTTATGTTGCCCAGGGGCAAACATGACATGGTATTCCTGCAGAAAATAGGTTACATAACCCGAAAGCTCTCTAGGCTAAAAATCTGGGAGACCTAGTCTTAGACCAAGTTCCACCCACTTGTTAGAGGTTATTTGAACTTCTAGATGTCACGTATCTCCTCTGGGATTTGTGTTTGTTCATTTACTTTAAAAAAAAAAATAAGGCAGAGAGAGGAAGCAAATGATACTGCCAAACATATTAATTCTCTGGACAGTCATGAAAGTTAAATTTGGTAAAAGTTGTGAAGCTTCTCAGAACATAAAAATATCCAGTTAAAACATTAGCAATGGGGTTGGGGTATGGCATGGAGGCTGGTGGGATATTGAAGCCTGGTTAAAGTTAGGGCCACTTTGTTCAAGCTACTGGGACCCTGGGGGAGAGAAAACTATTGAAGGCATCTGCAAATTTTTAAAGGTTTCTCTTGTTCTGTAGATTAATATCCCTGTAGGAGTATCCTTGAATTTCATTGACAAGAGCCGATGCTTTGTTTTAGCGCTTTGCTTAACAGGGTGTGGAAATTTAAGTGCCAACATTCAAGTTGAA
Organism: Cheirogaleus medius; assembly: GCA_008086735.1. NCBI lineage: Eukaryota > Metazoa > Chordata > Mammalia > Primates > Cheirogaleidae > Cheirogaleus > Cheirogaleus medius. The sequence continues at coordinate 7,616,457 of VBSM01001562.1, forward strand.
AGTTAACACCCTGGAAAGATGAATGAAAGCACTGCCAGTCTGCGAATACTACCCAAGTTCAGGCTCTAAAACAAAACCTGCCACTGATTTTCTTGCATCTAGAATTTCTTTCACAGCTGCAGTCGTAAAGACCTTTATCACACTTCTTTTGCTTTTTCTCTGAAACTAAAAATATAGGTTCTGAGGTCACAGCTCCCTAAGATGAAGGTAAATTCTCAATGTGGGAGTTTCTATTAATCTGGTTTCCAAGTTCAATATGTTGCCCCTATAATGGAATCACAGCAACGCAGAATCCTTATACACATACTGGTCTTGAATTCTTTTTCCCATGGGGTTTCCCTAGATTATCTGACCCTAATGAATCAGACAAGAAACACTTTCATTCTACAAACACTATCATTTTACAAAGACTAATGATGAAAATTCCACAGCTTCCCCAAAGTTAAAATGTCAGGCTGAAATACGGCTGGCTGTAGATTGTACTCTGGAAAGCTGTTTCTACTTATTTCTAGTTCAGACTTGACAATAAAATCTTCCTGTCTTCATTGATATAAAATCTACAGCAAAGAATTAGTGTATTTAGAGGTTGACCATTTTATTTATAGTTTCATCAATTCTGATGAGAGATTCTTTATAGCCTCTCCACCCACAACCGCAAGCCCTTCTGCATCCTGACCGAGGGGCAGGAATATGAGAAAGAGAATTTCACTCTCCTGTCATCATATTTTGAAGAGTTGCTATAAAACTGTGCTACCAGTGCCCCCAAACCGTACACTTGTAGCTCAACAATCGTGGGCAGTGCATCTAAGGCTATTATCTTTGCTGGGATTATTTCCACTTCCTTCTCAATCCTGTTGATTTTATTTTCCTCTCTCAAACTTTCCTGACCAGTTCACAGATGGCCAACAGGGGCTCCCTCAGTGTCCCTGTCGTTCTAGTAATCTGTGGCAGTCCTCTCCTAAGAAGCAGTCGAATGGCACTTTTTCAGAACATAGTTAAATGCCTTAGTTAAAAATGTAACCCCTAACCCTTGTGTACTGCTGACGGGAACGTAAAATGGTGTGGCTGCTATGGAAAACAATATCGTGTGTCCTCAAAAAATGACACATAGAATTGCCATATGATCCAGCAATCCCACCTCTGGGTATACATCTGAAAGACCTGAAAGTAGGGACTCGAACAGATATTCATACACTAGTATTCATAGCAGTGTCAGTCACAATAGCCAAAAGGTGGAAACAGCCCCCAAGGTGTTCATCAACAGATGAACAGATACACAAAATGTGGTATATATATATACAATGGAATATTTCTTAGCCTTAGAAAGGAAGGAAATTCAGACACATACCCTAATGCGGATGAACCTTGAAGACATTATGCTAAGTGAAATAAGCCAAACACAAAGGGACAAATACTGTGTGATTGTACTTATATGAGGTGCCCAGGGTAGTCAGATTCGTAGAGACAGGAGGTAGAATGGTGGTTGCCAAGGACTGGGAGGAGAGGGAAAGGGGAGTTATTATTTAATAATAATGGGTGCCAAGTTTCAGTTTGCGATGATGAAAAAGTTCTGGAGATGGATGGTGGTGATTGTTGCACAATGTGAGTCTACTTAATGCCACTGAAGTGTACATACACTTAAAAATGGTTAAAATGGCAAATTTTATGTTTTGTATATTTTACCACAATTTTTAAAAATGACCAAAACAATGTAGCCCCTAAATTGTAGAGATCACCCTGAAGATGATCAAATGACATATTAGTGCTGCACTAAACAATAATCGTGTTCTAACACACGTTCTCCTTTCCCCTTTCCCATCTCCACCCATCCTCCCTCTCACGACATCAGAACCACAATCCACATATGGCTTTCTCCCTTCCAGTCCCAACTTGTCATCCTGCCCCACCCTGCCTTGGCTATTGCCCAGATTTCTGTTGTATCAGAGTTGTTTATTTCCTTTCTCGCCCTCTTTTACCTTACATTTGACCTTAAGTAACTTGCCAAATTGTTCTTCGTACCTGCAATTTCTTGAATGTGATTTAAAGCTAACCTGAAATAACCCATCTGTTTTGGTTGACTAAAGATACCCAGGCTAGAGGCAAACAACTAAAGTCAGTGACCTCTTACATTTCCTTCTGGTTCTAACATTAAAAGAAAAACAAAACAAAACACCCTGCCCTTTCCACGCTGTAAAATGCGTGTCACATGGTCTGATGATAACTGATCTGACAAAAAAGTCAGTGGCTCTTTTTTAGATCCTAAAGCAACGTTTATGATCAATACCTCAGCTATGTTTTTTTCCATTCTGCTAGAATGTCAGCAGAGATCATCCTTGAGCTTAATAATTATATAACTTGTACCTGTTTGTTGTAAAAAAAAAAAATTAGAAAAATACTGATAAGTAAGGCAAAGAAAAAGACTACAAATGGCTCATAATTCTATTCCCCAGAGATAACCATTGTTAACACTTCAGTGTATGCTCTTCCACACTCTTCCAGTATGTTTAACTTTTTAAGACCAATAAGAAAGGTCTTTCTGGAGTCCAGTTTCACATGAAAGGGACTGCTGTGTGCCCGGGGCTTGGGCGGGGACATTTGAGAAGAGATGTAAGGCACATATGTTTTCCCTGGATTAGAAGAGCCCAAACGAACCACAAACAATGTGACGCGAGGGGTCATGAACAGTTTAGCTCCCGATTTATTTGAGTGTCAAGGCAAAGGCACCTAAGTTCAATCATGGTGAGTTAAATTCCTAGTGAGCCTACACATGTCTTCCTTGCTGGCGAAGGGACATGTCCCGTGGTACCTTTAGGCTCTATTGATGAGCTTGGAAATCAAGAACTAGAATGGACCCAAGAGGTCACTGGTTCCAAATTCTCCTCCTAGAAAAACTCTATCTGAAGTGTTCAGCAGCATTGAGCATTCGTTCCATCTTAAACTATCCTTAATGTAAATTCCATATGGTCTCTTGGTTCCATATGCAATTTCTCTTTTTGTCAAAGTCTCAGTGTATGTTAATTTGAATCTATTTAAGCCTACTTCCTCATAGATGGCTTCTATGGAGACGAATAATGACAACTTTTGTTACCTGAAGCCAGTGAGTCGTTCCACATCTTGCCTTCACCAGGCTATTTAGACTGCACTATATGGAATGGCCAACATCACACCATTTTTGACCTATGAAAATAGCAATTTCACATACTCAGACCTAGTAAATAACCCTACCTCTTCCTAGCTGCTTTCAGAGATTCTTTATTTCTTTTGACACTCGAGGGGATTTTTACCCCTCTCAGGACCTTGTCCAATGTCCCTGTAGCCTTCTCCGAATACAGTGATCCATATGTATATCAGTGCCAGAGTAATTGCTAATATTACAGAAGGCTAATGTAGATATATTAATGATTAACCACTTCTACTTTTTAAAATGTCAATTCAAAATTTGAAAAATTCAAGGCAAGTTAATGAGGGAAAACCCAGGTTCACACATACTCCCATGTGTTCAGGACTAGAATTGGTATGGAAAAAAAGAGGTCTGATCAAAGAAATAAACAAAATTGTGAAATTCCCCTGACCAACTATATTCCTTTCTACTACTTTAATATTTCATGACCAAAAAGATCCAATATGCTTATTTTTTTTCTTCCTTTCTCACCTTTAAGCTCAATCATAAATTTCCAGCAACAGTGCACACGGCACATCAGAAACCCACACCTGCTCTGGAGAAGGTCGCTCCACTGAAAAGGATCTACATTATTCAGCAGCCTCGAAAATGTTAAGCCAGGACGTAAAACACAGCCGTCTGGCCAACTGCCTCGAACATCTGACAGCTTAGCACAAAGGGCAGAAGCTTTCCGTAGGCCTAGTGAAAACAGCTTTTGTACCTTCTCTTTTGACTTTAGATAATAAAGCATCCAAAATTATAAATCCACTGTGTTCCTTTGCCTCTTTTTGGTCCAGGTTGGATCCCATTGATATTTACATAGGTAATTCTGTAGATTAAGTGAACAACCCAGAATACCTGAGTATGCCGCTCTACCTCCCTGGATGTGACTCTTCTCCTTGAGGCTGTCCCTGAGTTATTCCTTGAAGACAGAGGTTAGAAAGGAATAGACAGGGTTTGGCAAAGGCCAGTATTCTACGCAAACATAAAGAATGACTCTTCTCAATTTGTTTGCCTTAGGATATTCAAGTTTTCACTTGAAATGTCTTTTCTAGCTTCCCACATAAATATATAGTTTGCTTTGAAGGTTTGGTGAGGGAAAATGAAACAATTAAATTGATTACAAACATATTCTCTTCTGCCAAGCAATCAAGGACAGAAGGTGGAATTATAGTTTCAGGCAGGAGACTTGCTCAAGGCTTCCCAGAAAGTTAATGCTCTAGAACTAGGGGATCGTGGTCCTACAGGGCATTGGGATTGTGCTACAGAAGTTAATTTTCATTAATGGGGTGGGAGAGACAGTGTTGCCATAGCTAAACCTGCTCTAGCTCTCCTGTCTTTCCACCGTGCACACACACACACATACACGCATACATAATTCATACGCTCACATGTGAAACACCAAGGACATCCTCAGGTGACAGTCAGGGACAACCACAATCTCCACAGAGGTTGGCTGTCACTCACTGTGGCACCATTCTGCACCTCTAACTGATAATGCTATTTGACAATCAACACTTCTCTTTACCGAAAGAAGAAGGCCAGCACCTCAGTCCATCATTCTACAGGTTGACAACTCTTCAAGGACAACCTAGTGCCAAGCCTGTCTCTGATTCCTGGAAATCCAGAGACATTTGGCTAAAGCCCACTAGACAGGAGGATGCATCCCATCTCCTCCCCTGCATTTTTGGGCTCTTTTTCTGAAATAAGAATTGTGTGAGACAGTATCAGGCCTTTAGGAAATGCCAGCGTGAATCAATAAGACAGGCCTAACCATCCAACCCTGGCTTAGCTCAGTTCCCAGCCCTCTGAGGCTATTGCCAGAAATATCCAGGAAGATAAATGTTGTAAGGCAAATGCACAAAAGTTCAAGGTCAGCCATCATTTCCCTAGGCAACCGCAGCACAGTAGAACCCAGATGGTGGGTGAAAGTTGGAGCACTGGACTAAGATTTAGGCTTTACTTCTGACCCCTACTACTTCTGAAACCTTAAACAAGCCACTCAACCTTTCCAATTCTTGTCAAATGGGCACAATGACACCTGACTCCCAACCCTCCTAGTGTTGCCTACTGGTGACAAAATGACCACTGATATTTGTAAAAGCTATTTGAAGAGGATTAGTGAGGGTAAGGTGGTACCAGGATACCCATTCTAGAAGCTTCCAGAACTAGAGTTGTAGTGGGAGAACTACAAGAGATGGTATTAGCTGAACCTAGAACAGAAAATTCTGAGCAACGCTGAAGATATGAGGCTGGGGAGAAACATGGGGAGGATGTTAAGAAAAATGAGAAGCACAGATGGTGTCACTGCTAGAAGAGAGGCTGCTCAAAAGGAGACTTATGCAGTGAAGTCTCGTGCATTAATTTAGGTCCCCAACTGTGGGCCTAAACCACCAAATCACAGGAAGTAAGAAGCTTAGTGTGAGCTTCAGATCTGAAAGGAAATTAGCATGATCTTGGATAATGTATCAGAAGAGAAAGGACCAGGTCTCTGAGATAATTTGGTGGTGATGTGGCCACATGTGCAGAAAGCCAAAGAGGCTGTGTCCACTGCCTCCGGAGGAAGAAAGCCCTTGCGTCCTTCTGGTGCACCTCAGGCCCAACCAAAGTTCCAACAGTGGGCGGGGAGGTGTCCTCAGGCTGGACACTCACTGGGAGATACTTCTCTTTAGCTCACTTAATTTCAGCTCAACACACTCTACACTAGGCACAAAGAGGGGAAGACACTGCCCCTGCCCACCAGGACCTCTCAGACCAGAGGGAGCCAGGCATGCCAACAAATTGACTGGAAGAGGGTGTTCAGGCGTAGCTTGGCAAGGGGTGGGCAGAGAAGTCATCTGAGGGTCATGTATAGTCAGAAAAAGGTGATGGCTGTGGGGATGACTAACCCATGCACAGATCATTCATAAACAGACTGTAGTTAAGCTTTTTACTGTGAGATTTTCAAACACACACAAAGGTTGAGTGAGTATGATATTGAACCCACATGTACCCATCACAGAGTGTCAACAACGTGGCCAGTCTTCTGTTTGCTAGAGCACCAGCCCCTACTTCTTTTTGCTCTTCCCTCTCTCCTTCCAGAGTAGTTTAAATTCCAAACAGCATATAATTGTATGTAGAAATACTTCAGTTTGTTACCTCCAAAAGATAGGCCTTTGTGTACATGTTCCCCCCCCCCTCTCTCTCGACTGCACTCTCACAAATTGTGAATGAAAGGGAGTATTTATGTCAGCCATCCAAGAATCCTTTACCACAAAGGGAGACTGGCACTGCTATGCTAGCCACAAGAGCCCAAACAAACAAACAGGCGGAAGACCCACGGCCGAGCCAGAAACACTGGGAAGTCTGGGAAAGCCGTGAGCCACGCACCTCTGGAGACAGAATTCGAGGGTGACGTTCAGGCTGAAGGAGGGAACAGGGCAGACACAAAGTTGCTGGGGGCCAACCAGTGGTGTGGGAAGAAAACACGAGGGAAAATTGGTTCTTGCTGAGGAGAAGAAATAGGGAACACTTGGAAAGAGCTATTTCTGGGGCCACTCAAAAAAATGGGGTAAGAAAGAATCAAAGGATGATAAATTCATGGCAGGAAGAACTAAATTCAATTTATTCAACAAATATGTGTCAGGCTTCTCCTGTGCAAGAGGCTTTCTTTAGATGAAATCCAAGTCCAGAGAATTCATGGCTGGCATTTGGCATATATTATGCTTTAAAATGAATGTCTAGATGTCAGCTGGAGTCATCACTCCCCTCAGAATAGACAAGATTGGCTCAAATCCCCATCCTAGCCCTAGTGGGCATCCAGAGCCCTCTCCAGGATGTGGCGGAATTCCCAGGGGCACCACAGTGTCACGGTCACCTCTGGTTTCCAGTGAATTGGTTCATTATGTGCGGTCCCTGTGGCCCCCACAACCACGATCTGGACTCAGCAATTTTCCCATGGTTTCCCCAAAACCCTACTCCTGTGGGTGTTAAACTTTACCAAAGACCTGGGAGAGTTTACATGGCAAAGACCAGACAATGTCCAGTAGAATATTAGACACGCATGTCCCCGTTCCACCTGCTTTCCACCGCCCCTGCCCCGCCCGAGGATTGTGTTCACTGTGCATTTCGCCCCGGCAGGCCCTTATCTTGCTGGGTGCTTCCCCTCCCCCACACTCCCGTCCTCACTTCTCTGCTCTCCCCTGTTCAGTTCCAATTCAGCAACTCAGCTACTTCTCTGGTTGTTTTGACTCTTGGGAAACCATGTTCTTGCACCCCAATATAGTCTCCCCAGCCCCAACAAGTCTGACATCAGCTGCCAGGATGCCAATATTTTTATCCAAATATGATAGAATGGATGAACAATGAATAAGTTAATTAAAAAAGCAAAGTGACAAAGAACCTGAGACAAGAAAAATGAGAAGCCAAGGGAAAAGAAGAGAACTGTCAAAGGAAATGTTGAAGGCCTGAAAGAAAAACACATACAGGGTCAGGGCAAGCAGAGCTTCAGCTAAAAATATATAACACAGATGGAATTTCAATCATGGTATTTCATGGACTCTTCACAAGAATCCTGAAAGATGGTGTCTATTATTATCCCATTATACAGATGAGGGAAATGAGCTTCTGGGAAGTTAAGCAACTCCCCAATGTTTTATAGCTTGTGAAGTGGAGGAATTTCTCTGGGACTCTCTTAATCCCAAATCTAGAGCTACCTCTGCTACCCCATAGGAAAATATGCTGGAGCTGAAGCTTAGAAGTCTCCAAAAAGGATCTGGATGTATTTTGACTTAAGAAACAGAGCTGAATTTGAAGACAGAAATCTGTGTGTGATAGGGCTGGTTTGTGACAAACCAAATAGCTCAATAGGGCAACAGCCATGCAAGTTCAGATTTTCAGATTTTTGTCTAAAAGGTGCTGCTATGGTTTGAATATTCGTCCCCTCCAAAACTTATATTGAAATTTGATCCTCAATGTGGCAGTGTTGAGAGATGGGAACTTTGAGAGGTGATTGGGCCATGAGAACTGTACTCCCATGAATGGTTAGTGGGTTAATGGTTATCATGGAAGTGGGGCTGGTGGCTTTATAACAAGGGGAAGAGAGACTTGAACTGACACACTCAGCCCCCTCACCATGTGGTGCCCTGCACTGTCTTGGGACTCTCCAGAGAGTTCCCACCAGCAACAAGGCTCTCACCAGATGTAGCCCCTCAACCTTGAACTTCTCAGCCTTTGTAACTATAAGAAATAAATTTCTTCTCTTTTTAAATTGTCCAGTTTCAGATATTCTATTGTAAGCAACAGAAAACAGACTAAGACAGACACAATGTGAAAGTTTGAAATATCATGGAAGTGAACTGGGTGGAGAGAAAAGATCAAATTTATAGGTATGAGCCTTCAAAAGGCAAATGAAAGACAAAGGGGAATTTGCACAGGATGCCTCTGCTGTGTACAGCAAAAGGCATGGGGGTGGAGGTGATGTCAGATGAGGCTTGGGAAAGGAGCTAGGGAAGTGGGTAAACAAAAGGCAGCCTTTGCATTGGAGTATTTATTATCAGACTGTAGAGCGTAGTAACAGAGATTTGATCATTTTCTACACGGGCTCGCCGAATCAATTTAAATAATTAACAGAAGCATATTTCAAATGACCCGGATGCCCACCTTATGAGTAAGTATGTTACAGGACCTCAAGCCCAAGTGTGCACTGGTATTTTCAACCCCATTGGGGTCAACAGTGCCACTAGTCCATCTCAAAGACCTCTGAGAAAAGAAAAGAAGAAGACAATACATAAATGTTCTTCATGAGCAAAAGTTTCACAGTAGTTTGAAAAGAGAAAAATGAGAGAGAATTGAGTCTTCATCAGCTTGCTAAAGAAACTACCCATGTGAGCCAGAATCATATCTATATTAAAACAGCAATTTATTATAAATAAAATAATTTAGGTCAACACCGTGGGTCCAGAGGAATTTTTCTTTTCTTAAAGAGGGTCCATCAATTACTTAAGTTTAAGAACCATTGAAGTGGAAAAAGGAATATTTATTCAGCAGCCCATACTAGCCATTTGAATATAGGAGAATTCAGGGGATCACAAGAAAAATGCTAAAGGTCATAAAATGTAAAGTGTAAGATTTTATCATTTCTATACACACAATACAGAGATTGACACTGATTTCCTAAAATGTAGGAAATTGGATAGAGAAGTGAACAGAAGTCCTGCTTCCCCTTAAAGATTTGAGAATAATGAAACTTTTTTTAAAAAATGACATAAGGAGAGCTTTCCGAAGGAGTATAGCCAGAAGCGTTCAAAAATAAAACAGATAACGCTGCAGAAGCGTTTAAGGGCGAGCACAGACAAACAAAACGAAGGTGGGGACGCCGGAGCAGAAACAGCGAAATCAAAGACTAGATGAAAACAGGATGGAGGAGACGAGAGCAGAAAAAGGTCATGCAAGAACAAAAACACTCCCTTCAGAAACCTGAGGTCTAGGGGAAGAGAGAGGATTGCTGCAAGATTAAAATGGGCAGAATAAGAAGGCACCAAACGCAAGCCTCAAGATAATGGAAGGGTTTAGCCAAATGTATCAAGTGCGAGCAAAGATTGAGCCATGAGCTGACAAAGAAACAAGCAGTCTGACAGCATTCGTCGCGGGTCAAATGGCTCTAAGTGAGCAGTGTCTTGAAGCAAGGAAGCTCTCTGCATCTGCCAGGCACGCTGTGCGGTTCTATCAGGCTTTTAAGAACTGAGCAAACCGCAGTTTTCAACAGCAGATGCTTAAAAGGAAGGTGAAGTGTGCTGTACAGTAAAACAAGGAGCTGGTGATAATATTTTCCAAAAAAGAAGAGTGTAGACGTTGAAAACTAGAGGCCACTATCTTTATAAGCATGTAGTAGGAGAATGTTATAGGTAGCAGAATGCTAGAC